>OW121851.1:77330859-77773815 GCA_933228895.1 Platycnemis pennipes | reverse complement strand
TAACAATAATACATTTTATTCATCTTGAAAATGAAACATATCATATTAGATGTCATCACATATCAAATTTACATCACACTCATAAAATTCCTCAATAGAATATACAGAGGGACACTGCATCAAATAAGTGCTCATTCTTCTCCTAAATTGGGGAGTGTCTTCAGCTCTCAGCTAGGCAGGCAACATATTATGCAATCTCACTTTAATGTTGTGGAAGGACTTATAATTCCTTGCCAATCTGCAGAATGCAACATTCAAGTCATCTCTAATTTCTGGTGAAGTAGTTATGCACATTTGATCGACATGTGTACATTGGTAAATTTTTCTTTTGTGGAGAGAAGGGCCCTAAACACATATCAAACTATACACTGTCATAATGCCACAGCATATAAAAAGGGGTTTACAATGGTCAAGGGGATGGGCATTTGCTAAGATTCTAACCGCTCTTTTTTGCATTAATAAAATTTGTTCAGTGGATGAGGCATGCCCCCATAGCTTATGTGACTATGTTCCAATCCATAGCTTATGTGACTATGGAATGTTGCATAATAAAGTGACCTAATGTAATGATTAGGAATTAATGTTCTTAGTATTCTTAGCTTAGTTTAGATGGATTATATCGGTGGTATTGACGTCAAGATTCCTACTTGTGTCACCAAGGATCCTGTGAATGAATATTCCCGGGCCATCCAATGAATACGGTGATTGGCACGTTATTGAGGAAACTCTTATTTATCTCTCCTGGAGTTGAAAGAATGTCAGTTATGTATATTCATAACGGTCATGCTTATTTTTAGCCAGAAAATGGTAATTGGGGAAATGTTTTTAGGGTGCAAAATTCCTGTGTCAATATGTTGTAAAGTCAATTATCACTAATGAATTAATGCAAGTCAGCAGCTGTATGTATATGGCCTCCCATCTACTGAATGTTTATGGAGAAGCGTTTGAAAGCCATCGTAGAAATTAGTATGTCAGGTCGATTGGATAAGGTAGATAGGACACGTAGGGCTAGCATAAATGTGTGCCATGAATGATTAAGAAATATAACTTATGTATTTATAAATGTTGGTAAATCTGTTGTAATCATTCTCTTTTTAAATATTGATATTAGGTGCCACCATGCAAGTAGCGATTTTTTTGTAATAACTAATTTGTTTCACTAGGTACATGGGTACAGCTCCTCTGTACAATTGCATGCTCTAGGCAATGTTTTTGTGTGTGGTTCATGAACACTTTCCTACCCTTGGCCTATCCTCTATTTTTGCCAAGGTTGAAGTTTGCACAGGACTTGAATGACTCTGACTCATGTAACTTTCAGTGCAAGCTTGCTATCTTACAATGACAAGCTTGCTGCAGGGTTGCAGCAAGCTTGCTTTGCTATGTGGGTAGTCTCGTAACTGTCTTAAAGTCGAAATTTTAAATTTGCAGTGAATGTTTCCTGAGTAAACCTCTTTTACATTTTTCTAGGCCCAATCAATCATCCTTTCTGTTCTCCTTCTGTTGTTGTGTTTCTTCAAATTCATAGAGGTCATATAATTTTTCAAGAAATACTGAGTGTTGTGAAATGGTTTTATGTGTATCAAATGAGAAATTAGAATTTCTCGCTAAAAGAACTGAAAATTTATATGCTTATTTGCACAAATACTTTCATGTATTTTCTTATGATTAACTTCCCTCTGCAGGTGTTTTGTCTCAAGAAATTACAGACGATTCTATTAAGAATAACTATCCAAATCATACAAGTTATATTGCAGCCTCTTATGTTAAGTTTTTAGAAGGAGCCGGAGCGAGGGTAGTTCCTGTTATGTAAGTGTTTCTCCCTGCATTAGTAATTTTATTTTAATGGCTGTATTTTTCTAGCTATGAATAAGTCTTCATTTTTATCTTTGCAGGATAAATCAAAACAATGGGTATTATGAAAATGTTGTCAATTCAGTGAATGGGTAGGTAGAATAGATATCATTGAATAAATGTAATAAATGTTTGTGGAATAGCTGATATCTCTTTGTGAAAATTAACAGTTGGATTTAACAGTTATGCTGAATTTTAACAGTTGGTTTGAGTTAATGTTAAAAATTCCAATGGCAACTATTGGATAAAACTGTTGGCCCAATTTACTGTTGAAATTTTCTACAGGTTTCGCATGGACCTCACATCTAAATACCATGGAGCTTCATTTTTTGTATAGAGGCATATATTAATGAACCAATTTCATTGTTGGTGAAACTGTAATTTCTGTTCCAGTGTGCTCTTTCCTGGGGGGGCAGTGGATTTGAAAGACTCAGGATATGGAAGAGCAGGATATTTAATTTACCATCTTGCTGCTGACTTAAATACTCATGGTGACTACTTTCCTATTTGGGGAACCTGTCTTGGTTTTGAACTTTTAACATATATTGCTACTGGCAAGAGATCATTAACTAATTGCTCAGCCAATGATGAAGCACTCCCATTGAAATTCAGTGATGGTATGTGACTTTTATTGCTTTTTTTATTATACCTCATTAGTTTTAGTACAAATCCTTCATGAAGTTATATTTCTACCAAAGTCTTCTACTTTGTTCCTTATTAATATAATTATTAATCAATTTTATTATTCCATGATAAAATTGTTAATAAATGTAATTGCTCAGACAACAGTTTCATCCATTTGAGAAAACGAACTGTTTCAGGGATAACTTTGTGAAATTTTTCCATGGTGGATAAAACAAACTTTGCAAATTTCACTTCATAGATTTATTCACGACCCGGTGTCATAAGGTGACACAATGTGTTGAAACCCGGGTCGTAAATAAATCTATTAAGTGAAATTTGCAAAGTTTGTTTTCTCTACCAGTTTCATCCATGCTGCGGTCAACATCTTAAGGGTCATAAGTGTCTCTACTTGTGACATGACTTAACATTTCTGGTCACAAGATGCTGAATTCAACACCAGTGAATCTTTTGTCAGAGTAACATGGATCAATGTGGAATACACCCCATAAGAAACCTAACTCCAATATCACACCATGGAAGACCCCACAACGAATTAATTTTTTCTTGAAATGAGGCAGTTAAAACACCTCCTTCACTGTCACTTGTGATACAAGCACGTTTAAAATATACATACTATGCAGTTTAAGAAGACCCATCCATAATGAACTTCTATGGCTTATTTTTTAGTTACTGCACTTTCAGCCTTGTCCCAAAACTTATTTTTTTTAAATATTATTTTTAAACTAATAATGTTACTCCAATCTGAACTGAACATCCCTGAGAGCACAAGTTTGCAGTGTAGCTAATGTAAACCCAATTTAGACGTCTACATCTGGCATACAGCAAAGAATTAGGTTAGAGATGTCGTATATTGGAAGTTAGAAGTAGTCTTATATTGGTTTGCATTACAGCTATAATATTGTCTGCATTGGGGTCAAATGTTTGTCATTTTTGGTCAGCAGGTAACTTTTAATGTAGGTTTACATTATGCTATGTAGATAAAAACATCTCAGGTAAAAATATCTCTTCTGCAATTCATTTGAAACTGGTTTGAAACTCTTTTAAACACAATAAACTCATCTTCAACTGATTTTGAACTGATTTGCACTGGTTTGCATCCCAATTTTTAGTGTCATGCTCATTTGGAACCCATTTTCACTCAATTTTGCAACACATTATCAAACTATTTTTCAACTGATTTTCTGCTAAACTGTTAAGCAACTGATTTTTATTATTTAATTCTTATGCAACTGATTTTCACTCAATTTTGCTACCTATTTTAATACTATACTGTTTTATAACTCCCCTGAGAGCGCACTAAATATTGTAGACTTCTAAATTTGGTCAATTTAACGTCTACAGATAACTTCACTGATTGAAGTTTGCTGTAGGACCTACCCTTGCTACCTACCCTTTACACTCCATGGAGGGTAAAGGGATGGTAGGCGTACCTCCCATAGTTCTAGACGAAAAATTTTCTAGAGCAATGATGTATTTTTAAAAGCAAAGAAAATTGAAGGTAATATTATTGCAAATAATACTTAGTATTAATTGTATCTCTGTTAAAATAAAAAAGATCACTCAAAACTTGCTCTTGTTGGTTTTGTATGAACAGTGAGCTTCCATGTATTTCATGAGAAAATTTATTAATGATCAGTTTTTAAATAGCATTTTATATTTAAACATGATTCCTTGTGGGAATCGTTCACTAACACTATGTTAGGGTCATTTATAAATTCTAATACATATAAGTCATTTAAATAAAACTACACTAGTTATATTTTCATTTTACTTCCGAGCCACCATTATTTAGGTACTCAAAGAACCACTTGTGGCTCTAAAGCTGTACTTTGCTGACCCATGAGCCAAGGTATGGTATTTCAGGGGAGTATTTGGACCTTTTCATTTAAGTCATGAAAACCAGGGTTCCATGTTGTTTGGTTTGCAATATCTTTCTGAGTGATTTATTGTGTTTATAATCTAGTCTGTCAACAAAATAATGTCACATCAGTGACATTTTGTTTTCATTTTATATATATGACACATGTGTGTGATTCTCGGACACTGTTATTCAAAATGGAGAGGGAGTGGGACTTGTTGTTGTTGTTGTGATGTGTCTTGGGTGGATACCTAGTTTTGGGTAAAGCTTAAATTTTAGTGATCCATGGGCAGTCTTCAAAAATGAAGAGGAAACATGCCATTTATTATGAGTTGTGATGCTGTTGTGTATATTTTGTATAATTCATTTGAATTGTGCTTCTGGTAAATAAAATCAATTGTTATTATATGTTTCTAATATGATGATGGTTTCTGGCATAACCTGTGGAAGCAGTTGGATTCAGTGTTTTCCTTTGTGGAAGCGCTTCTTCCATGTGAAGAATAACTTTGTTTTTGCACATGGAATCGTTTTGGCGATACAGCTTAATTATCAGTTTGCAATTTACCTGATGATGATGTATCATCAAAACCTATAGGAAGGAATTCCTTCAACCCAGGGGTGACTCTGACAGAATCGGTAATCATTGCTTCCATCTGGGTAGCCTAAAATTTCTGAATGTGTTAGTCCCTCTACCAAGTCTGGGTTGTAGTCCATGGGTGGACCCTTCAAATTTATATTCGTGAAATGGAATTAGAGATTTATGATAAAGTTTTCTCTCAATATTTCACTTTCGTATTGTAAATGCCTGATGACACAAAATTGAATGTCATCATCCTTGCATGAGTACATTCTTGCATAGCAGATGTTCCAAAGGGCTCTGATAGGCATAGTCAGATAATATTTCTGCAGCTCCAATTGAAAGTTCTTACTTTTTTTCTGAATGAAAGAATTGATGTTGTTACTTTTGTAAGAGATTTTGACTGTGGTTTCTTTAACTCGTACATTTTTTTTCATACCATATACCTATTTTAATGCTACTTCTCACTATATTATCCTAAATAATGAAGTTGATTATTTGTGATAGTTTTTTTGTATTCATGAATGATTTATTTCAAATATGAGTATTGAATGCCAATAAACACAATGTACATACTTGGTTACCCAAATAGAATGAATGAAGCTTGTTGCCTTCTCTTAGGTACATTTTTTTTACTATAGATTTTGACATGCTACTTGGAGTCATAAGTGGTCGTAGATGATTGGCAGGTATCTGGTAGGTACCTACTTGATGTAGTGTGAGGTTATTTTTTGGTGATCACATTTAGTGAAAAGGTATGATTCCTCATTTCCAAAATACGTGTGTCACTCTCTCAAAAAATGCCATTTTTCAATGCCCATCCTTGACTGTTTTACAATAGCTAAGCACCATCTATCAGGATTTCATTAACAGCTGGTGTCTGTCTTCAAAGGGTTCCTGGAAAGCAGGCTATTTGGAAATTCACCTGAGGATATTTTGAACCTGTTAGGCAGTAAACCCCTCACTGCAAATTTTCATCATTTTTGTTTGAGTGAAAAGGTAAGGTAACTTTGCCACCCACTCAACCTGATCATGAATCTGTTATATTTAAAATTTTTCTTTATTTTCATGGGAGAAAATTTATCACCTGAATACTAATGGTCAGTTTCTCCTAAGTGCTGTTATGTTGTCAGTGTTATGAACTCCTTAAACTTCAGGAACACCTTAAGTCACTTACTGCGAGTAATGTATCATATACAAACTCATTAGCCCAAAGAATATGTATGTGGTATATTTGCACCCATCAGTGGAACATTTAGATGCCTATAGCTATATTTCCACAGAGAAAAAAATCATTCGCCTTGACCAGGATCCCATCCAAGGTGGATACCCATGGGTAACTTCATTTAGCTTTTTCTTTGGTAGTTTATAATCCTTAAATTCATTTCTTAGTGTTTCATGTTGGGTTTAATGAGCAGTGGCACAGTGCACAAAATTAAGGCTGTTTTGTGGCATTATATGGACAACAGTTCATCACAACATCTAGCTCCTTTATCACCTCTAGAAATCCACAGGGAAGAAGGATTCCTTGGCAGCATAAACTTAAGTTTATGCTGCCAATTTTTTAATTAAAGCAGCTTAAATATGAGGCACCTGGCTGGAAATCAGAGTGATATATCCTAGTCCATATCTCAGTCAAAGTGGATGATTTTTTTCTCCATGGAAATCTCACCATTGTGCACGTCAACAATAGTAACTCTGTAAAGATTTTTCGTGGCTAGTTCAAAATCCTCGAATTTTGTTGACCACCTAAAAGTGACATTTTCAATTAATATTTACCATGGAACATGTGTTAATTTCAAACTGAAAAGTGACTACTTTACTGTAAAATGGAATTACAGTCAAGCCCATTTGTAACGAAATTGAGGCCGAATATTTACTTCATAATAACTGAACTTGGTTAAATGTGGGCCAGTTTTTCCGAGCCCTATTTTTCTGTCACTGCTGAAACGTTGCGGTTTGCATACTTGATGGTATGGATAATTCGAAATATGCTTAATATGTAACTTGAAGTCGAATTTCATCCTGTGATGCCTCAACGTATCGTTTATTTTGAAATGATTCACTGGGGTAGCACACTTCGATGGTTTGTTAGTGCCTATTTCAAAGTCATTGTGATTTTGGTATCGCTTTCTTGAGCTTAAGTTACTTTTAAATGTTGCCAAGTTATTTTGAACATTTGCTTATGCTTATAGTGTGCTGTGCGCCAGCAGCTGTTTACCCCCTACCAAATATCCCTTGAGTACATACGCATCTCGGCCACTCCATCCCTGGTTTTTGTGACCTGTTCCATACATGGATAAGACATGTCTTTTGGGAACCAATAAATATATTATTATTATTATTATTATTATTATGATGCTCGACCCATACCATTCTCTACCCTCTCCCAAGCCCCTCCTCTATTGGAAGCCACATGGGAAGTTAGGGCATGGGAAAGTGATGAGTGAAATGTGATACCTACTTTTTTCATGGTCATAACTTATAAGGGACTTTCCAGCGGGGAAGGATAATGATGCATCAGTTCATCATTGCAGCAAAGTCTTGGGGGAAATGGGCTGAGAGAAGGCCGGTAAATTTAAAGATCTACTGTGAAAATTATGGTGACCTGGAAAATACAGCTCATGTAGTATTACTGGATGCATGCCCAAAAATATTAATTTTGTTTTTATTTTCCGAATGATGGCATCTGATAGTGCATACGTTTCCAACTTTAAGTTGAATCTGTCAACCCAATGAAATTTCCTCAGACGAGCAAATTAGATGGTGTACGCAACGCCATATTGTTATCAGCTAAGGATCAGCTATTGCACCATCCGTGGCATCAAGGTCACTGAGTCTACAACTATAAGGGTGAGGGGAAATGGATGGAAGTTCAGGCATGAGCTTATGCAGTCTTGCCTGATGCGACGTTAGACAACCAAAGACTGAAGGTAGCACCACAGGAAGAGCTAAAGGCAGAAAGTTGTCCGATGGCAGGGCAAAGCAGAAAGTTCAAGGGGTGGAAAACCCTGACACCAGCATGTTTTGCAGCCAATCGCTGTCCCCTTATTGTACCCAACACCCTCACCTTGTATTAGAATGTTGTCATATGGCTGTAAATCACCCGAATTACCCTTCTCTTCGTTCCTTTCGCCTTTCCTTCCTGTTTTCTTTCTTTGCAAGACCTTTTTGTCAATCTCTAGCCATGGGCGTTGTCCATTCCAAAGTAACAACCTTGAACCCTATCCCTCACTCAACCCTTATGCCTGTCATCGGACCACCCTGAATTAACTGTACACTGACTCAGCACGGAGCAGTGAAGGCTTTCATGGTGTGTGTTCATGGGAGCCAGAGTAAGGGGCAGGCGGGCGTATTTATGGATGAAAATATCAGATGCACGCCTTCATTTGAGTTTAGCTTGCAGATAATACTGAAAATATGTTAACAACAACTGGGTGGTACTACGGAAAGAAATGGGTTACCTGTGATGAAAAAAAACTTCATTAAAAACGGACCACCAATAAATAAACGTTTGATAAAAGTGGGATTTTTATCATTATAATATGGCAATTTTTGACAAGGAATAGCCTTCACTTCGTTATAACCGGAACGTCATTAAAAACGGGTTTGATATGAGTGGGCTTGACTCAGGGGCATCAGAACTATTTTCACTGAGGGGATCCATCCTTGAAAATGACCCAGCTTCTAAGAAAAGGGCCCATCTCCCATGAAAATGGCCTGTTTTTTTTGTGGATATGAGGGGGTAGAGACTAGAATTTCGCTAAAAGAGCATATGAAGGTGTGAGAATATGTGTCAGAAGGGAAAAAGCTAGCTAGAAACAAGTGAAATTTAATATTTATTAATGAAAACTACTCATTGCTCAAGGGCCCAGGGAAAATTCTGGGGGGGGGGGGGGGGGGGCCTTCGACCCCTCCTGCCCCCCACTTCCGACGCTGCTGGCTTGACTGTATTACAATGTTTTGCTAAAAAAGCCGCTTCCTCCCAATATGTTACTTATTTACTCAGCTAACTTCCTATCTCTTTTAATTAAGCCAAAATGCCTTTCCTTTTCCACTGTCATCCCCTATTTCCCAGCATAATTATTTCCATCACATATTTTAGCAACCCTTAGCTTCTAATTATCTCCAGGGGTTTGTCTCCCTTGAATTTGAGTTTTTAAATTTTTTGGCAGATCTTTAATTGCTAAGTGAGAGAATTAATATACAAAACATGATGGGCAGATTAATCATAAGTTAACGCAGGACATCATACTGCAGGAACGGTTTAATTTGATGGAATTATTTTCCTACTGGGAAGAATCTGAGAGTGTCTATGCTGTAAATGTTTTAACTGTAATTCTTGACTCAAAATTAACCATCATGGAGAAAATGCAATGGCTGGCAATATTTGAATAGGACAACCTTGAGTTGTTAATCCATGATTACAGAAGTGGTTACCATATTCAAAAAGGTGCTAATGATTGGATATTGTAAGATTTGGTGTTGTCCCAGGTCAGATTTCTCAGGTCTTCCACCATCTCCAGCAAGGTTTTCTGAAATGGAGATGGAGGCATTGACCTGGTGGAAGGCCAGAGAAATCTTCATAATGATTGGGTAATTTTCTAATGATAGCACAGAATCAGTAAATATCTGTTAACACTTTCGCTGCGGAGGACGCACCGGTGCATCCACCTAAATCTAGCCCCAGAGGCGAAGGATGCACCCGTGCATCCTGTCTTTTCTTTTTGAAATGCGCCATGGTTTTTCCGTTTCCAGCTATGGCCCTCCAATTCACTTCCCACTCCGTTGCAAAGTAAACTTTGTCAAAGTGCTGGCCGTTTCTAGGTTTTTTAGGTAAAACCATCCATGCATCAGAGGAATCATTAGTACCTATTCATGAAAGAAAATTACTGTTGCTCACGACAAACATATTTTATGCTTTGGGCCCGCAATGAAAGTGTTAATATATCTATCGGCAGAGAAAGCACTGTACGATTTTAGGTTCTGCAGCTTTGACAAAGTGGATTGGTTCAAGGGTATTATCATCATAATGAATAGAATAATGGTTTTTGAATATATACGTAGTGGTCATGGCAGAAATATAAAGAGATCTGAGGAAGACTTAT
Organism: Platycnemis pennipes; assembly: GCA_933228895.1. Lineage (NCBI taxonomy): Eukaryota > Metazoa > Arthropoda > Insecta > Odonata > Platycnemididae > Platycnemis > Platycnemis pennipes. The sequence goes on along the minus strand of OW121851.1, from coordinate 77,763,776 downwards.
GTTAATCTAGAATATATGCCATTTCTCCAGATATCATTTGAAGGTCAGTGGAAAGAAAATGGTAGAAGAGAAGAGGCCATAACCATTGTTAAGCTTTGGAAACAAAAGCTAGAAAAGGTGAGCAAATATTGCTATCTGGAAAGCCAAATACTAGCGATGGGTGAAGCAAGAATGAGAGACCTGGTCAGTATAATAACCCAATTGAAGAGGAAATTCCACCAAAAGGTGAATTTACTTACAGCTGAAAATACAAGAGTGGAAGAAAAAAATCTTCAGAACATACATTTTGAGCAAGCCTCTTTATGGCCTTAAGGCATGGATGCAGATAAGTCAAAACTGGAAGCATTCAAATGTGGTGCCACAGAAGAATGATGGAGATAAAATGGATTCATCAAGTGACAAATGATGAAGTCTTATGAAGAGTGGGAGAAAAGAGAAATCTGTAAAAATTTTAAAAAGGAGATTATGCAATCTAATCAAACATATCCTCGGACATGATGGCCCAACCCAGTGAGAAATGGGTGGTGGAATCAACGTGGAACCCACGTGGAAATTACCGTGGAGATTAGGTGGAAATATAATGTGGATACCATGTGATTTTGGTCGTGTGATCAACGTGGAACCCACGTGGAAATTTGGTGGATAAATTAAATCGGCAGTAGGTACTGCCCTAAAACTAACAAACCCTAGACCTAGGGGCATGAATCTTAGAACAACTACGAGAGATTAATTAATTAATTAATTAATATTAGAAATATTAATTACTCTTTCAAATGCTACTGTGGCCACTGAATGGAAATAATTGTTGAATCATCAGTAGACAGGTTGAGTCCAGCCGTAGTCTGCAGTTTCGGACAAAGCGCGCCGATATAAACTCTGATTTTACTATGAAGAAGGATATTCAAAATCTTAATAAAATAGAATTATAAAATGAATGAATATTTTTATGGTGAATTTCCAGCAGGACTGTAGTGGATATACAAATAAATTCTGCCTTTTATGCAAATGTTTAACACCGCTGATTCTATTTTACATAAATCTAATCCTGCAGTTCCATGAATAACATAATTTAGAAATACAATTTCCGATGCGTTTTCTCATAACTAGCGTGGTTTCAGGATGATAAACGATGCAATGTCACCAGAGAGTTATTTTCCACAAAGTAGAAATTCCGTTAAATATTTAATATTAATCACCATGGATCCACTTAAAGTCAACGTGGTTCCCACGTTGGTTCAGCCACTCAATATCCACCACCACCATATATCCACAAATCAACGTGGCATCAACATGGATTCCACGTTGATGCCACCACCCATTTCTCACTGGGAATGAAGACCGTCGTCGAGGGAAATCTGAATGGGAATAATGGTAAAGGAAGACCTCATATTTGATAGTTGGAGCTATATTACGAAAGGACGTGAAAGAGAATAATTATGTAAATATGAAGAGCAGAATTGATAGGAGCATGGAGTGAAAAGCTGCTCTTGGTACTGTTAACTTGTGATAATGATTAGTTTTTGTGCAAAAAAAATTATGAAAAATTCCTGGGAATCTTCTATTCTTGCAGCAAATCACTGTTGGAATTTATTTTAAAATTAAAATAGTGATATGATAAGCTACTCTGGTGTGCTGGATTATGATGTAGGTAATATTTACTATAATATGTAGGTATCTCTTATTCCATCATTGATCATTCAATTTATTTATTTGAAAATGCCTCCATCCTCATATCATATTTTTGTATTGTAACTTTGGTACCTACTGTAAATTTTGGTTCTTGTAACCAGCAGACCAATTTTTAATGTACATAATTTTGACACAAAGTAAGCTTTGGACAAAATGTAATGTAAAAGTGAGACTGAATTTTACTTTATTTCAGAATGTTCAGAAAGAAAAAGAAGTGGCAAAGTTCCACAGATATTTTATTTTGTGATAATGATACTTTGTATCAAAACCGGATGCAAAATAAAATATCTGTGGAACCTTGCAAATGCCTTTCCTTTCTGGACATCATGAAGGAGTTCCACATCTCTTGCATGATACCATTGAATTTATTTCAGAATTTTATTTCCTCTGGTCTAAATGAGAAGTTTAAATTGCTCTCTACAAGTATGGATACTAAAAATCAATCATTTGTTTCATCAATGGAGGGCAAAGGTTTGCCAGTTTATGGTGTTCAGTTTCACCCAGAAAAGAACTCATATGAATGGGAATCTATGTTTCCTGGCATCCCACATTCAGCAGAAGCTATACGTATTGGACAATATTTTGCTGAATTTTTTGTAAATGAAGGTAGGTAATGTTAAAAAAGGTACTATTTTGTTCTCTGAGTTATTGCTTCAGTGATTTTTAAAATACCTTTTCTTTCATGGAACCTTTGTGAGTAGCTCGCAAGAGTGGACACTCATTTTCTTCACCAGATGAGGAAGCTCAATCTTTGATTTACAATTATCAGGCATTTCCCACGGGTTTGAAGGGTAGCTCATTTGATCAGTGTTACTTGTTCAAGTAATACTTGGAATTTATTGCGTCAAATGTGTTTGAGTTAGCAGTGATTCAGTCATCTAAGTACCTAAGCCTAATGAGCCAAAATTATGGACTTTGTTTTCTGTGGATGAAAATCAAACTTGAATATTGGGAGGTGCTAATAAGATTATTGATTGTCTAAATCACCATTCATTCATATGTTATGTTTGCATTTATATCAAGCTGAATGGAGTGAGAATGGATGTTGTCTCAATAATCAAATATGATTTGTTCTTTTGGGGTCAGCTTCAGACCAATTCTAAGTAGTAAAGAAACTTGTTCTGAACTTGAAATGCCCTACACATGTGCCATATACTATTTTGAAATACATAGAATTGTTGACTACCTTTCATGTTATTAATGTTTAATTAATATGGAGAAATGTATTAGTGTGTACGATATATCCTCTGTCCTTGTAATAGCACTTTCCTATCTGTTATTATGTATTCCTTGTCATCATTGTTTACTCTGTTTTCATGCATGATTACAGTGAATTAAACAAAAAAATTATTGCATTAAAGCATATGAATTTCTTTGAAAACATCTGCTGTTGTATTAATCAGCAATAAAAATATTTCCCACAATTTTTATAAAATCATTTTTATGTTTTTATCTACTGGAAGTGTAGTAAAGATGAGATCCACAGCAAAAAGTGATGGCTGGCAAATGGATACTTTCCTCCTTGTTGATAGAAAATGTTGCTTTTGATGCTTTAGAAAGTCTTTTTTGCTTAATTGTCCATAAATCTTTTGATCTGCATAATTGCACTGAGTATATACCCATCGGAAGATTAGAATATCCTCCTAAAACCTAAAATTGAAATTCATGGTACCATTAGTACCTATTCTTTTATGGCATCCCTCATTTATATTTATGCTTAACATAAGTATACTTATAGAATTAATTATTAAGAAAGAATATGGACTGGACATTCTGGTAATAATTAATATGATAGAAGTGCACCTATTTTGTTACATAATCTTGAGAGAATGAGTATGTTACTGTATGTGTTTGAAAGGCAAAGGAATAACATTTTGGAAAAGAATCCAAGGGTCATTTTAACCAATACGTAATATGTGATCAAGGATAGGGTAATCTAGTAGAAATTAGTTACACTGCAGACCCAAATTCCTTTAGGAAGCTAATAGTGTGTGCGTAATGAAAAAAAATTAATGCTTTTTGGCCAACTGTTATCCCTCAGAAAGGATGAACCAACAGGAGGCAAACATAGGCAAGGAGTTTGATAAGGATACTCCTTATCACCAATCTTTATTTATTAATACATTCTGAAATGTGATAAACATCTTAGGGCAGGAAAATGGAACATCAGATCCCTTCGGATCTGTGGAAGACTAGAGGACTTGAAAGTGGAAATGTGAAGAATGGGCCTCGATGTACTAGAAACCAGCTAATTGAAGTGGCCCAAAGAAGGGGACTCAGACTGGAAGCTATTGCGTGATACACACAGGGTCTTTAAATGGTAATGCTGGAGTGGGGATAATGCTCAGAAAGAGAACCAGGTTGTGTGTGAAGAGCTTCCTGCAGTATGGTAAAGGGATTACAATGGAGAAGATCAAGACTAACCCTGTAGATACCATAGTAATGCAGGTTAACATGCCTACGTCAGGCTACAAAGATGAAGAAGTAGAATATATCTACAGAGATGTCATGGAAGTAATAAAACAGGTAAGAGGAGTACAAAATCTAATTATTCTAGGAGATTGGAATGCTGCCATTGAAGGCCAGGATGGAAGAATAACTGGAATTTATGGTTTGGGAAACTTAAATGAAAGAGGAGAAAGACTAATGGAATTCTGCACACAACACAAGCTAGTGGAAGAGGGTTGGGAAAACATCAAAAGCAGACTACATGAGGCTGCGAAAGGAGTTCTTTGAGGAAGAAAAGTTGTCAATATGAAGCCATGGATAACTGAAGAAGTCTCAGGCCTGATTGAAGAAAGTACAAGAATGTGAAAACTGAAGAAGGGCAACTCTGCTATTAAAGAATAAGGAATGAAATAAGTCACATGAGGAAAGCTAGAGAAATGTAGATGAAGAATCTAAGTGAAGATGTGCAAAACAACCTTGCATTTGGAAAGGTGGAAGATTCCTATAGGATAGTGAGGAACCACTTCAAGGAACGGAGCACAATATGTAATGCCATAAGAAACAAGAATGGTGAACTTTTGATTGAAAATTAAGACAAAGTGAAGAGAAGGAAAGGAATCTGAAAGAGGTATATGATGATAACAATCTCAGCATGAAATTGATCGAAGAGAAAAGCAAAGTGGAAACGGATGAAATGGAGGCATCAATACTAAGATCTGTATTTGATGCAGCAGTAAGGGACCTGCTGATGACTAAGGCTTCTGGAATCGATGATATTCCTGACGAGCTAATTAAAAATGCAGGAGAAATGACATTAACCCATCTTTCCATAACCATCTATGAAATGTAATCAAAAGGAGAGTTACCAAGGGACTTCGAGAAGAATATCATCATTCCTATTCCCAAAAAGAACAGAGCAGAGAATTGTGAAAATTTTAGAACCACAAGCGTGATAACACATGCCTGGAAGATATTGACAGGATCATCTAGGGCAGGGGTTCCCTAACTTTTTTGCACTACGCCCCCTCCTGTTAAAATGGAAACCTTCAACTTTATAGTAAATTTTGTAGGCATGTGAAAAAAACAAATATTACATTGAAAACAAAACATGTATTTTTACTATTTCAAAATACAACATTATAAGTTTCAATTTAAAGAAATACTGTTAAGAGAAAAACATCGGCAAAAAGCTATATATTTTTGCTATAAAAGAGTTTTATACAAGTGGATTGTTAAGTTTTCTAAACATCAAGGTTAATTTTAAAAATGTACAACATAAAATTAGTTAAAGAAGTGTATGGATCTTATTTAATTAGAGATTTTTATTTTTAACTGGTCCCGCGCTCAATGTCTTCACGCCCCCCAGTTTGGGAACCCCTGATCTAGGGGAATAGAATGAAAAGCAGAGGAGTTATTGGATGAAGATCAATTCAGATTCAGGAAAACTCAGGGTACAAGAGAAGCAATATGAGCAACCCTGAGCTGCTCATAGAGAAGAGAATGGAGAAGAACAAATCGACGTTCATTGCATTTGTGGATTCAAAGAATGCTTTTGACAACATGGATTGGAATTCTGAAAGGAATTGGAGTATCCTATAATGATCAAAGATTATCCACAGTTTATATAAAAAGCAAGTAGCTGTGATTAAATCAGGACCCAACTATGAAGAAGCAAGAATAAGGTAAGGAGTGAGACAAGGCTGTGCAGTGCCTCCCATAAATTGTAATTTTTACATCTACAGAAGAATAAAACAGAAAGTAGAGGAGTTCTTGGGTGAATATCATTTCTGATTCAGGAAAGGTCAGGGTACAAGAGGAGCAATTGGCCTTAGGCTGCTCATAGTGCAGAGAATGGAGAAGAAAAACCTGATGCTCATGGCGTTTGTGGATTTTGAGTAGGCTTTTGACATTGTGGATTGGAATTCAATGCTTGGATTTCTGAAAGAAATAGGAGTGTTCTACAATGACTGAAAAATTATCGAGTTTATATAAAGTGGCTGTGTTTAATCTTGACCCAGTTCTGAAGAAGCAAGAATACAGAAAGGAATGAGACAAGGCTGTGCACTGTCTCCCATAATTTTTAACGTTTAAATCAAGAGAGCCATTAATGAAGTCAAAGACGTCTTCTGGTGTTAATATCCACTGAGAAAAAATAGCATGCTGCGATTAACCAATGACACAGCACTTATAGCAGAGTGGGATCTGTATAAGATTCTAATAACCATGGAAAGGACAATGGATAGCAATCAGCTGAAGATCAATAAGAATAAGGCTAAGATATTGGTTTGCAGCAGGAGAGAAGAGGCCAAATCCAACATTAAACTTTGAAAAAAAAAAATTGAGGATGTGAAAGAGTTCAGCTACCTGGGAATCTGAGTAACCAGCGATGGACAAAGCAAGATAGAAATAGTCAGGAAAAGAGGGCATTCTACGAAAAGAAGAATCTACTTAAACTTGGGAGTAGAAGGATGGAAGTAAGGAAACAATTCATCAGAACTTACATCTGGAGCATGTTCCTTTATGGCTGTGAGGCATGGACAATTGCAGCAGCAGAGAAGCCAAGGGTGGAAGCATTCAAAATGTGGTGCAACAGAAGAATGATGAAGATTTAATGGATCAACCAACCGAGTGATGAAGAAGTTCTCTGAAGAGTGGGAGGAAAGAGAAATCTTTTGAAATCTCTAAGAAGAAGACGGGACTACTCAATTGGCCACATCATAAGACATGATGGCATGATGAAGACAATCGTTGAAGGACAAGTGAACAAGAAGGTTATCAAAGGAAGGTCTCATATGAGATATATAGAACAACTGATGATGGATGTGAAAGATAAATATATGTAAATATGAAGACACTATCTGCTAAGAGAATCGAGTGGAGAGTCGAATCAAACCTTTCTCAGGATCGTTGACTGATAATAATTATATTCTGAAAGGAGTTGGAGAGGTGAAACAAAGACTAAGTAAAACAACATGGGTGAAGTTACAGTTAAAAAACATAGCATGTGAGACTTGAAAATGATTTTGCAATGCTTGCTGAGAGTGAGGAGGAGCTGAAAAGGGCACTGAAGGAACGGGAGCAATAGTTGGCACTTATATTGCATTGATTGAGCAAGAAGCCTTGATTTAAATCCAATTAAAAACATTTTCACCCTTATAAGGGTTGTATAAAAGAGAAGTTTGACCTGGAATTGTGGTGGAGATGTACAGTGCTGTGAAAAACTTAGGGAAAAATAATAACTGGATTATGAATCTGTATTGGCTCTTCAATTCTCTCTCATTCGGAGCTAAAATCAATAAATAATGGAGGGTGGATAAATTATTAAGAAATATAGAAAATTGAAAAAGATAAAACTCTCAAATTATCACCAACAACTTAAATTTTATACCCATGAATTTTATGTAGGTGAATTAATTTTTATGTTAATATCATAATGTTCATTTATTTAAAAAAAACCAGTAGAATGAATGTAAAGTCAAACCTCCAGAGAATTTGTAAGTTGTCATAATTTCTTAATAATAGTCTTCCAGTTAACCAATTCACTTAACCCTCAGTCTGCATGCTTTTCTGTTAGATTGTATGAATTCAAATTTGCTAACAGTTTCATTAAATTTTAAACAGTATTCTTATAGCCATAAAATCTGTTCTCAATAGCAACCAACTGCTTTGTGGAAAAATGTTCACAATATCTACTAACAAGGTAATGCTCAAGAGAAAGTAACAACACAGCATTATCACTGATTTTTGAATAAAATTAAAATTATTTTAATCTGTACATATTTCTTGCTGTACAATTACAATCCTATAGTCACAAGTATTAATTTTTTTCATTATTCGTTCATCATTATGGTAAGAATATTCAATCATCAGGTTTGTTTCCTCTTCTCAAAAATAATTTTCCTGTCCCCCACAACTGAGGACATTTTAGTAGGTATCCATTAAGGACTAGACAGAGGCATTTTGAGATAGTTTCAAGATTCTATAACACTGATTCTCTCATCCTTCAGGGTGTTTCACATCTCTTAAACTTCATCCCCCCATCCAACTCTTGAATACTGTTTTCTGTCCCATCGCCCTTTATCTAGAAGTTGTCCCTTCACCCCCAAAACACCCTCCATCCCCAAAATGTCCTCTCTCTCTAGAAACTAAAACACCAGACCTTATGATATGGTTTTGCAAAATGGTCTCTAGCAACTGAATTTTTGAAAGTAATTCCACCAGTTCAGTTAAGGGTGGTAGGTTTATTGTTTGTCTAGGACTGTGCAGTTTCATTCCTATCCATTCATGAGTTTTGAAGATATGACAATACAAATTCAGATCCTCCTATAGATTTATGAATATAGATGTAGATATATAGAAGCCACAGACACCAAAGAACGCTAAACTCCTACTTACAATATTCTCACTGGGAAGAGTTATTCTCATTGCATTTGGATCTGTTCCTCCACAAATTGCCACCTCATTAGTAGCCCACTTTCCTGCATAATTCTGAAAGTATGAGAAGCATCAGTAGAGGTATAGAAATCATGCATCTATTGATCAAAAAAATTATTCTTAATTTTGTTACAATATCTGTAGTTTCTCTGTAGTCTACCTTAGGCCACTCTGCTGTGAATGGAAGATATTTCATGCACCAAAGAATTATTTTATTTTTCTCTAAACCTGTAATAGTTTCACAATTGAAAAGTACTCAAGGGATTTTAGGTAATCTAAAGTCTATGCTTTAGATTACCTAAAGCATAGACTTTAGATCATAAAGCTTAAAATAAAGGAATTATTAGAGTTAAAAATGGTATGTCAAGGCAAATGTGCACATATTGACTCGATAAAAAAATTAATACCTGGGATCGAAAGTAGCAACCTTGCTTCCTAAGTAAATTTATGTGTCACTGTTATATTTTTTATATACAGTATTAGAACAACATAGTTCAGAAATAATATCTTTAGGTAATCCCTTAAGAAAAAGTACTGGAGAAAGTTGATCAGTAACCGGAAGATTTTATCAGTTACTGGTCAGCACTGTTTTATGTAACTGGAGACCTCCATCAGTTACTGGTGAGTAACTGATCACTGACCCCTTCAGTAACTGAACACTGTTTTAAAAAACTGTAAAAAGCTCTCCAGTATTTTCTCCAGTACATTTTCTTAAGGGATAACTTCCAATTAACAAGATCAAATTAAAACATCTGTCTCCTCACCATAAAGCATGAGTTGGCTTCATTAAACGTGAGTGAGAATTCTTAATTTTCAAGAAAGTTTTTGTTTGATTGTGAAAATATAGTATTTCTTCTACATAGCTTTTTTCATTTATTTGACCGATTTCTCCAAGAAAAATGACAGAGTGATATCATAAAGTGGTAGCATAGAATGATGATGACAAAGTCTATGCTACAGCATTTTTCCCATGTAAATCCTTGTTACTTATGTCCACTTACAAAACTCCTAAGGCAGTGAGGTTGCATATATTAAAGGATACTGGTCCATTTTTCTTCCTACTGCATATCAGCCACCCCTAATTCATAACCATTGACCTAGAACACAGGCACTATGGTGAAAATGACTTTACAGTCACTTTGAGATATTAAGAAAAATGTCATTTTCAAGATTTGTTTTTCTAGTTTTCTCATTGTATCAGTCATGAATACCCTTGCCCGATTAATCTAAAAAATACTTAGGTGAATTCAAACAAGTGTTTCACCCATTAATAAAAATTATATTACTTCATGGTTTCTAATCATTCACACACACACACATCTGCTTCTTTGGCTGACTAATGGCCAGCCTCTGTGACAGTGGGATAAGCTCTTGCCTATCAAACTTGAGGTCGTGGGTTTGAGACCTAGCCGGGGAGGATTTTCACACTCAGGGGTATGGGTATTTGTGTAGTTCACTAAGATAATTGAAAAATAGGATTTCATAGCCCTAGATTTTCTCAACAAATTAAAAATAAAGATTAACAGCAATTTTTATCATTACATAGTAATATATCATTTAGTGCATGTCGATGATTCAATCTGTACTGCAAACCCTAACTGTAGTCTGCAGGGTTATCTGTAGGTGTAAATATTGAATTGCAGTAGTTTCACTACTGTTCAGACATTGAATAAAAATTCTAGTGAGACACATGGCTTGACTTGACTTGTTCTTTATTTATCCTGGAGTGGACGAGCCCACCTGGCCCCCTCTACCCCCACCCCAGGGCTCATCTCTTACAAAGTTTTATTAAATTGATGGAATTTGGCATGCAGGCCTGGTTTAGTAATGGTTTTGTAAAACGTGTTGTCAAGTCTTTTTTATAATGCATTTTTTAAAAGACGAACACATTTAAGAACAGTGGTTAATTACATATTATAGTACATTAATAAATAGATAAAAAATTTGATGTATGAACCTTTCGTAAGGCAGTAAAACATAAGATGTGAAATAAAAGAGCTTAAGAAAGAGGACGATGTTCAGATAAAAGGTTTAAAAGATTGGTTAACATCATAAAAAATAAATAATAAAAATAGGAAATTGAATATGTATTATGTAATAAATAGGTCTGGATTAGGTAGTATGCTGGGAAAGGAACTGGTCAGGAGGTGCTTTGCCATTTTGTTTTTGTTGAAGTTAATTTTTAGGTCTTCTGGTAGTCCATTGTATGCCCTGGCAAAACTCCCTATAAAAGATCCACCCATGCGTCCGGAATGATGTCTTGGTATCAGCAGTGGGGTGTTGGCATGTCTTGTAGGTATGGCATGCACTTGAGACAGGGGGATAATTTCATACAATAGGTAGGCTGGGCACTTGTTCTTCCTGATATTATTGCTTGCCAGGAGGATGTTGAGGGTTCTCCTCTCCTTTACCTTCTAGATGTTTTCCTTCTTGTAGAGCGGGGTCAGGTGGTCCCATACTCCCGGTCTGAAGGAAAATCTGATGTAGGCGTTCTGAACTACTTGCAGTCTGGAATTTTCTGTTTCTGTAAGGTCAGAGCAGGTGACCAGGCAGTAATCTATCACAGTGAACAGCAGTGTTTTGAATAAGGTTTGTTTTAATTTTGGGCTGGGCCTAAAATGCATGCCTCGGAGGCGTCGGAGCCCCCAGTGACACCACCTAGGATACTTGTTTCTCCCATGACAGCATTTCAGAGATTGTGACTCTGAGGTATCTCAGGGTGGGGTGATATGGTATCTTCATCCCCTCGGATTGGATAGTCAGGGTGTTGGGGTGGACATATTTATACAGCAGCCTTTTGTTTCCCATAATTAGTGCCGAACTTTTTTGTGGGTTTATGATCATCCTGATTCCTTTTAGCCTTTGATTTATTCTATTGATATCTGCATTCACGTTTTCTATGCCTTTGTGCAGGTTTTCCGCATCGAGATGACTAAAAAAGAACATGTCATCGGCGTACAACATGTGTTTACATTCGATGTTTAGTTGGGTTACTCCATTGATGTACATGTTAAACAGTAGTGGGGAGAGGTAGGATCCCTGGGGGACTCCCAATGTGATGTGGCACCACTCCAGGTGAGGACCTTTCTCCATTCTCAGTGTAACTCGGCGATTCCGTAGGTAATCTTCAAACCACGCAAGCGTACCTTCCCCCAAACCTCATGATGATGATGATATAAACATGGTGATGATATAAAAGGATCATATAGTAAAACAAAGAGATACCTACCTTAGGAGAATTTTGATCCTGAGGCAAAGTTGACATCAGCTTTGCTGTATTGTAATCCCAGACTTGCACGCTGTCCTGAATAGACCATGAGCAAGTTAGCAGCTGAAATTAATTATGCAATTAATTTCTTTTGGGTAGTACAGATGACATATAATGCTAACTCAGTCAAGTATTCATTGAGGCCAAAGAATGAAATTTTCATACTTTTACTCCATTAGAAGAGATGTCAATACTGTCTCCACAGATGTGTGGCCCAAACAGGTAGCGTACCGGTAGAGGTTGCCGTCTGTCCCAAAAAAGTACAATGTTGTCCCACCCACCTGTCACAAATTCATTCTCATTGATAGGGTGGAACTTTACTGCGAATACCCTTGAGGTATGACCTGACATCACATCTCTTTTAGTCCTGTAAAGTAAAACACAATTTGATATTTTTACTATGCATTGTTATTCTGGGATATCAAAAAATATATTTTTTAAATTATGCATTCACCAGGATTGATATGTGATCCGTGACTAGCAATCTGAGCACTAATTGTGGCAGCCTTGAAGGATTAGAAGATATCAAAAGGCATTATCACCTTCTAGTCTTACTCTGATTTCTCCTTTGCTGCATGAATTGATATATCTGACAGATCTATACTATAGATATGACATGTTCATCATATGCAGTATTATAGTAGTGCATTTTCTGCTTTTCTTCGCAGTGTTCATGAACTATTATCTGAGAATGAATTTAATTTGCATCTCTTTCAGCTGTCATTCCTTGATGGAATATTCTTTCTTTCCTAAATGTGTCATTACTTTCATTTGATATCTGCTTGTTTTTTATCTGTGTAATGTGATTGTATAGGTACTTTAATGTTTTTTCCCCTCCTCTTTTCTGACGTGTCCTATTAGCCTGCCTTATATATGTTCAATATTGTGCATTTTGTCTGCTGAACAAATAAACACATTATTATTATCACCAAGGGACTAGTTACTTGCTATAGTCATTTTATCTTTACATTTAATCCATTTTTATCGCTATATTATCCACTCTCAAAGGGACCTCATTTACATCCCTATCTGTTGCCGTAATCTCACATCTGCCGTAAGGTTAACATTATTTATAAGTTTTTTGGGATAATTCCTTATTCCCTAATGATTGTTGTCTGCCATTAGTTGTTGATCTTTGCATAAGACTTTTTTTGGATACTCAGCTCACCAACTCCTGTAACTCTAGCATTACTGATATTCCACTGATCTGAAAAAAACTTTCATCCTCTAGGTAGAGTCACATACCTTGATTTCACAGTAATTTGGTATTCTTTTGGCCAAATTATCAATCTAAATGTGATAATTCAAGATTTTACTTTTTCACCCCACTGTAACCCCTTGTGCTCACCTCATCTTTATTCATTTAGCTAAATGCTGTATTATATGCCTAGAAACAAGCGTATGCATCACATTTAATCAAGGAATTATTCTGTGATGTGAGATCTTCACCATATGATTACATTCTTCATGTAATTGTTGCATTTATCTTCCTCCCTTTATAGTCTATCAGATTCAACATGTGATCATTTTAAAAATTATTGGCAATAATGAATTACCCTTTGTTCACTTTTGGCTTTCCTCTATCTTCGTAAGAAGGTTATCTGTTGCTGGATAGTTTTTGCCATTTTATTTATTACATTCAAATCATCATCAAAAGTAATAGCAAAACTTAGATTGGTTTGACACAGCTCTCCACTCAACTCTCCTATCAGCTAATCTCTCATACTTAAATGATTCTTCTCTGTTACATCCTTCACTATTTGCTCCATATATCTAATACAAGGGTTCTTACTGCCATTCTTTCCAATACATTATCTTTTACCATTCACACAATTGTATATTCTAAACCTGGCTGCAAAAAGATTTTCTAAGAGAGGTGAGAAGGAATTTGCTGAGGCTGGTCACAACTAGGGGTAGAGATGCCTTTACTACTTTATCTTGTGTCTGAGTGTAACCATTGGATGTTTTGAAGAGGGAGTGAAATGGGAACAATTTGTCATTTGTGATATTTTCATTGTTCTGCACACAAGAACATGATAAACCTATTTATATTCTGACCACGGCATTCTGATAATGACCATTTCTTTTATATATCCATTTCCATATCTGAGGTCTGGGGAGGGGGGTGCTCAAATTGTTCAAGATTGATTCTGGTACGTATGATCCTTAATGCCGATTCCATACCAAAATCATTTCTTTCGGAATTTGGAGTGAGTCCTTAGTTACATACTGAAATTAATCTTGAGTATTCAAGAACCCCCCTGGTCACCAGTGGTAAACTTTAATGTGATTAAGTATCTCTCACGTTTTATTAAATGAGATTTCATGCTGGAAGCTGTTTAGATCGTAAATGTTGATAGATGAATTCTTGCCAACAGTAATAAGTTTTCCGTGATCCACTGCAGTGCCATAAATTGCTTGTGGTTCATTTATGGAATGAAGTTGAGTTTTTTCACGCCAGTTCCATACTTGAATATCCCCCATCACATCTAAAGTGCAATAAAAAAGAAAACCACATTTCATTTTATTTTATATTTTTTATCAGAAATAAGTTGTTATAAAAAGATTGAATCAGCAAAAAATTCACAGCATGACTAAATAAGTAATTTATCAGGAGCCATAATGAATTCAAATCACAGAAAATATTCCTGGCCAAAATCTTAAGTTGCCATTATATTGAAAGAATCAGCCATATTTGCATGCTAACCCAAATGCCATGGTCTTAAATCCTGGTATATTGAGATTTCATTTTACCATGCATTCATGAAACATTTGGGGGTGCCATTTATTATCTTCTTAGTAATCAATACCCGGAGTCATACAGCATGTAGATCGAGCATTACGCTACATAAACCAGAAGCCCCAGGATTGAATGCAGGAGAGGCCTTTGGAAACATCCAACTATCATACAGGCTTAGAATCTCATTTCATGACTTCTATCTTTACCAACCAAGTTGATCTTTTGGTTGAATACTATGGTTATCTACATTCAGCTTTCACTCTTACATAACTAAATAGCTGTAGTGAAAATAATTTCTAATTTTAGTAATCAATATATATATAAGTTTCAACTTCTCAAATTATTTTCTTATTATGGAATGGAATTACCAACAACAGGAATGTAATATAATTTTCCAGCACAAGCACAAACCTCATAGAACTAGTTAAGAAACAATATAATCCAGGTCTACAATCCTTTATTGACAATTCTGAATTGTGAATCCTGTATCATGGATAAGTTTTGGCACTCAGGCACACAAACAAAAACCATGGAGTGGAAAAAAACCCTTGAATTAAAAATCTGCCCAGAATACCTACTTCAGGGATCATTCCAATCTAATTCAGCAAATATTCATAGCCTCACCATCTAAAGTTTAAGTAAAATTTGGTATTTAGTGTACATCACATTTTACAGCTAAATATGTTGCTTGGTTGTGGCAAAAGTCCTAGGGATGTAGCCTACATCATGTAGGTTATTACATACTGAGGAAATGTAAATGAAATAATCATGTAATATTTATTGCAAGTAATGTATGTACATAAATATTTCAAATGGTATGCACTGAGATCAATAATTATTCTCTAAATGGAAATGGATCATTCTTGCAGAAAAAAGTATGTTATGTAAATGAGCTCCAAAAACGTACTCAAAAGCACCCACTTGTAGTAACCAGTACCTCATTACTTGAGGAAGAAATGTCATCATTTCTTGTCCTTAGAGCAAGACTTTGCACACTAGTAATTGTTGAATGCTTTTTATTAATGTTATTATTATTTTGCAAAGTCCGAACAATTGCTCCCTTGGAAATATTATATAAAAAAGTCTTTCCATTACTTAGACCTCCAGCAATTACATCCAAATTGGGCATGTAGGTGAGACTCATTATATTGGCATCAGCACATCTGTAATTGATAAAGTGCATGTAATTTTAACAGAGTTTTAGTGAAATCGTGAAGTTAACTCTTTCACTGTCAAGGGCCAATCGATCAGTTGAGTTTAAAAAAATTTAGAATTGTTATGTCAGACCGCTGTCTCAATTTAATAATATTAATTGTATAATTTTCCAGAACCCAAAATGCATTGCCATCATTTTGATAAATATGAAGTTTTTTGATAGTTTCAGGCTGTACTTGGTAAAACTTTATGATTTTGAAAAACAAAAATTTAATTAATTTCACGAGTTTCTTAAAACATAACTGATTTAGCTGGATAAATAGTTGACAACATCAGGTAAAAACATGCAGGATTCAGATTGAATATGTGTGAAAAGGGGAGGAGTGGCTTAGGGTTTGGCGAGGAGGGGGGGGGAAGAGGAAATTTGAGGGAAGAATATGGGAGGGGACAAGCATGGAGTGCAGGAGAAAAAGAAGTGAAAGTGGATAAGGGGTGAAGGTATGAGGAAGTTTGGAGGATGGTTAAGGATTCCCATGGGGGGTTAGCTGAGGGGGGAGAGGGGTAGTGGTGAAGGTGCTAATTATTGGGTTTAATTGATGGTCAGGATGGGAGAATGGGGGCGTTTACTCGGAACCGAAATCGCAATTTTGTACAAGTAATCATTAGATGGAAATGAAAAAAGATTTTTAGTGAAAAAATGAATCTTCTAACTACAACCATTCACTCATAAATCAAAAATTAAAATAAGCAAAAGGTGACGCCCACTGAAAAAGCTGCTTTGATAACATTGATGTCATTTTCCTTCCGTCCTTGACTACTTTTTGAGGAAGGATAGGGAGTGGAAGGGGGTTCTCGGAATATCTGCTCATACAGATCCTGTCGAAACTGCTCCTATTGGCAGAGTCAGCTGTGTCCCCCCCATTGCGATAAGGTGAAATAGCTTCGTGGGCTCAGTTGTGATTGGACGAAGTCGATATACCTCAGAGGTTGCACCACGTCCACTTTTCTGAAAGGGTTAAAAACATCAGTATTTTGCCGCTTATAACTTGAGAAATAATTGACGGATCAAAAAATGGAAAAATACGGGTCTTTTTGTTTTACAAACTCTATCAGATTGAATGATAAAATAAATATGGTAAACGGTAGCAAAATTGTATGGTAAAAATGACAAATTCTCCAAAAAACTAACTCGAGACCGATGGACGTAGCCAAGAAGTGAACTCATTGCTGTCTCAACCTGAACAGAGCAAGTGAGAGGGGAGGTATTTTCTGGCAAAAGGAGGGGATGTTTTTGGCAAGGTCAAAGTGAAAAGGGGTTTAATGTGGAAATCGTCGATAGGTACATTTTAAGGGGAGAGAAAGTGGTATGGGTGAAGTGGGTGAGGTGGAAGTTTATCATAAGAGCATCAGGAACTCTTTTTTGACTCCGGCGGGAGAACACCAAATAACGGCTTGTACGATGGCCAAACTTCTGGTCTTCCTCCGCAGTCTGGGGGCTATATAAGTGATGGGAACCCCAGTGAGGAGGCGGCATGGTAAGGCGGCATGATATGGCAGCACAATTTGGTGGCACGCTTTGTCGGAATGCTGCAGTCCAGAATCGATGCATTTTGGAATCGTAGGCATTGTTGACTCCGCCTGTAACCCTCCGCATGCAAGTCCTTCGGCTAAGCCTGGAGGGTAAATAGTCTGCCATGGGGTAATGTCCAATGAGGGGAGAGGGGCACGAGGTACCAAAAAATGCCACATCCACTGAGGGAAAACTATCCAGCAAAATTAACTTCAGGTTGGGGAAAAACAAACACTTGACAATTGGTCAATGAAAACACAAGTCACTTCCACTTGGGGATCCACATGATTAACTGCTGAATTGAGAAGCAGTAACTGGAGCAAAAACTACAAAACTCCCACACAGTAATAGAACCCCATCTCTCACTAACAGAAAAGTGACTAAAAGGTGCCTTGGTGTTCACTAATTTTCACAGTTCATTCATCCAAAATATTAGCAAATTGGAAAATAAAATTTGGAAATTTTATTTTCAGATTTATTTGGAAATTTTAGAAATCGAACACAACAGGAATAGCTAAGTCCTTCGGCTAAGTCCGGAGGGTAAATAGTCCACCGAGGGGTAATGTCCAATGAGGGGAGGTACCAAAAAATGCCACAACTGTGACAGTAATACCTTGACACAGGGCTTTCAAAGAATTCGGGAAGTTATCAGTTATCCAGCTGTCTCAAAGCTCATGGCTAGACCTTGAATTTGTATTTAGTACTCTCCATTGAGTAGCAAATAGTTCTGTTCCACACACTCACTTTGAGAAGTTTTAAATATTGGGTAAAAAGAGGGGGAATGATGCCATATCTAGAGAATTATAACTACACTAATTGCAGTAGCATAGTCTCAAGTTCAGTGCAAAATAAAGAGGAAAAATTCAAGTGAACCTCTGCTGCACATTTATTTACATTTTTAATCCCTCCAATCATCTCTTAGGAAGTAAAACAGCAGAGGAAAGGTGTTTTCCCTTTATGAAATTGTGAGCTGGTCAATCACTTACAACATATGTTATCAGCTTACATATTTGCATTGACATGCATTCTAAAAATCTGACACCTCAGCTAAAAATTTCAGTCGTACATACTTACAGAAGTTGTTTTGGATGCTGATGTCTCCCATCATCAGAAATGAATACACCACCTACAGTTGGTATATCTCCCATTTCACGTAGGGCTTTTGCCCGTCTTTGAGTCATAAACGACTGTGCCATTTGTTAATCAATATAGGATTTTATGAAGAAATGCAAAAAAAAACCTCTCAGTTCTCCAAATCTGTAATGGATAACTATCATGCAATTCATGACCACTGATTAAGAAAAGGGAGATTCACAAAGGTATATCTATTCACTTTACAACAGGTCTCTTGACTTTAACTTATGATGCTGGAAATATATCACCGGACAAAAATATTCACAAGTATCAATTTCTATTTGAAATGTAAACATTTATATTTGTTCACACTAATGAAATAGAGCATGTGTATAATGTTGACTGCTGTAGTCATAGAAACAAGTTATAAAATTAGTATTTTTGTTTATCATTAAAAAATTTACATATAGTTGCAAATTTTGCTGAAATCATTAATGCATAAGGTACCAAGTTAGATTACAATTCCAGCTGTCAAAGTAATCTCCTAGTTGATCAATGGGGTTAAAAAACAAATATACCTAAACATGTTTTGTTTCTCACTGTACTGGAGACCAAAACATTGTAAATCATGTAGTACACATGCTTATGAGTTTTTGTAGGTACTTATTGGTCATGGATAAAAAAAGTGCAATTAGGAGATATTTTCATATCAGGAGAGATTAAGAGATATGACCATCCCATAATTGAGTATGGGATGGCCATATCTCTTAATCAATGCAATTATGCTCTCACACAATTAACCCATTCCTCATATGGGAGTGTCTAAATGAAACAACTTGATGCACCACTCTTGTAAAAAGCCATTATTTTGACACAAATATATCTATAGGCATTATCTATTACTTCATATCTTATGTTGAATAGAATGAAAAATGAGTTGATAATTACCTTCCTCCTTATTTACCTGATTGTGAAGTAGTACCCAACCGCCTTCTTCAGAGGATAGAGGAGAGGAGACTGAACTGGGATGGAGTGGAGAGGATGGCACTGAGGGGAAAGGATAGGGGAGGGGGTTGGAGTGTGGGTGGACAGGGGAGGGGGTTGGAAAAGGATGAAGAGGGGAAGGGGTGATTAATGGCTAACATTGAGGCCCGGGGGATTATATGCTTGTAAAATCCAAATGTAAGCTAGCTCTAAGGAATTAAGTTTAAGTGCAGATGCTGTCGGGGGGAGGGAAGCCAAAACAGACACATTAAAACAATTGTTGAAAGATTTCTCGTGGCTGAAGGAGTGTTGGGCCATGGAAAGAGAAGACGACTGAGAGGGGTCATTGCACGAGGAGCAGTGATTATTGATTCTAATGTTTAGCGGAGTGGAGGATTTACCAATGTAAAATGCTGGGCAATGTTTACATTGTAGTCGGTAGACCACATTGCTGGAGGTGCAGGTGGAGGGGGGAGGTGGTGGAAGCAAGGCGGATGTGAAAATCGGATAGGTTTTGCATCTCGGACGGTGGCATGGCGAGGGCTTGTTTTTGGGGGCGGAAATGGTCCTGGTGAGGAGATTAGTGGATTTTAGTATGTTGGACAGGTTGGCGGGGCGTTTGAAAGCGAGGGAGGGAGGGGTAGGAAATATACCTACTGGCAGTGCATTTATTGCTCAGAAGGATGGAGTATATATATGCTGATGATACATCTATTCTAAGCATGGGAGATAATTTCACAATGTTAATATCCCTGCATACTAAACTTTTATGAAAATATCTGATTGGTGTAGGATGATCAACTTAAGAATGAATGAGAATAAATAAAGTTTTCTAAAATTTCACAATAAAATTAATCTACCTATATTGTCCAATATTGTTAGAGTGGATACAAATAAATCGATTCATCATAACCCAAGCTCCATAAAATTCCTGTGAATATCTCTGAGCGAAAACCTTGACTGGCATCTTCACCGTGATGAATCGATTAAAAAAAAATAGCTATTGGAACATTTATGATCAGGACCCCTATCCCAACTACTTCATTAGAAACTTTAAAAGTAGTGTACTAAAATGCTAATAGTTCACTCTTACTTGGACTATGAAGTTGTCTTCTTGGGTAACTCAAACTTGGGCAGCAAAGAAGGTATTTTCCAGGCAAAAGAGGTCTGTGAAGGTAATGGTGGATGCACCCATTAGGACCCCAGGATGGGAACAGAAAATGATGACTCTACCTAGCATATATACCCAAGCGTATATAACCCTTCACTCCTCTTTACTCATAAAATAGAATCCATGTCTACTTTTGCCTAAATCTACAGTTCATTGTTACCTTACTTAAAGGTGGGAGAATGTTCACCAAAGACTTCAGCCACTTAAGGTAAAAACTTGAGATTGACTGAATCAGCGAAACTGTTGTCATCAAGGCAACTAACATGGACAAAATTCCGGAATTATTCAGAGAACATTAAACCACCACTGTAGAAACCTTCGAGCTATATTATTATTATCACAGCAATCAGTACAGACATCTCAAAATGAAGATGAGGAAAATTATGACAATTCAGGTGTCTTCAATGGAAATACAGTCAAGCCCACTTATATCAAACCTGTTTATAACGAAATTCCAGTTATAATGAAGTGAAGGCTATTCCCTGTCAAAGAGAGGCTCTGAAAAACTGGTCTACATATAACGAAGTTTCGTTATTATACAAGGCAAATATTCGGCCCCATCAACTTCGTTATAAACAGGCTTGACTGTATACCATTTTGAGATTAACTTCAGCTCCATTTAAGTCTAAGTGGCAGAGTACTAATCGGCTTGTGGTGTTTTTATGACAGAGGTTCTGGCTGGTGAATCTTCAACCTCAAGGACTCTAAGCTGCACATGACATTATACAATAGACAGTATTTTGGTAAAGTGGAAATTGCAGATACACACAAAATTGCATTAGTAGCTACAGAGATATTAATCCACTTATCTCACTCATGTCAAGATCCTCATCATCCGTCAACAATCCTAAGATTGGTTTGATGCAGCCCTCCACTCAATTATTCTATTGGTCAACCTCTTCATATTGACGTAATTCTTCTCTTTTACATTCTTCACAACTTATTCCATATATCTCATATGAGGCCTGCCTTTTCCATTCTCCCTGTTCACTTTTCCCTCAATGACTGTCTTCATCAGGCCATCATGTCTCAACAAGTGGCTGATTAAGTTGTCCTGTCTTATTTTTAGAGTTTTCAGCAGACTTCCCTTCTCTCCTACTCTTTAGACTTCTTCGTTTGTCAGTCGGTTGATCCACTTTATCTTCATCATTCTTCTGCAGCACCACATTTCGAATTCTTCCTCTCTTTTCTTCTCCACTCATGTCATAGTCCATGCCTCACTGCTGTAAAGAAACATGCTCCAGAAGCACATCCTTATGAATTGTTTCCTTATTTCTATGCTTGTATTTCCAGTTACTTTCTTAGTCTTTCTAAAATTCTTCATCCAATATCCATCATCAGCCTCCTGATCCCCAATTGCTGAGTTCTTTCCATCCACCAGTGATACCAGATTGGGTGGGTCGAGGGGCTCTGCTGGTGGGTAAAAATTTCATTTGGTGGATTCCCGCCAACTTGGGCTGGTTGGGCCATTCTCCCTGGAAATTTAGCAGGTAACTAAAAATATCCCTATATTCCCTACATTATACTGACAGATACCGTAGAACTCATGAAAACGTTAGAATAAAAAATAGTTCGACTGTTAACAATAGTATGACCATTTCCCCTGCCAAACACCCTTGAAGTGGCTCGCAGGGTATTATGTAGATGTAGATATTAAGTCAGATTGAAGTACAAACACACAGGCTGTTATTACTTAACTGATTGGGTGGGTGCATCAGAGTGCAATCGGTCCCACGGTCGGCATATTTCTGCAAAAAATGTCACTAGCAGGTAGGCTGGAGTTGCAGAGAGCAATCAATAAATCAGAAATAAATACAAGTCAACGAATTCTACCAGTATTTCATACATTATTTAAAAGAAGGAAAAGAAGAAATTAAAGATAACGAGAATACTGGGTGCATCACATTTAAAGAGGTAGATTGTTCCAAGGAAAGCTTTACGAACGCCATTTTAAATTTTGAAGTACTCAAAAAATGTTTTCTGTTTCTTTGGAATGATAATTAATACAGTCAATGAGCTTGATCCAGCAATAGCTAAGTATCACTGACTAGAGTCCTGATGCAAGACCCTACCAAAATGATTAAGCAGTTAGCAATATTTGTAATTTGTTGAGAATTGGAAAAATAAATCATTTAAGCATTAATTTATGCACTTCCAAAATATATTTCGTATTAATAGAATGCTCCTTATTTCCTGTACAAAAAGCACCAATTTTCAATGAAAATTGGTGCTTTTTGTACAGGAAAATTTTTTCTAATGGAGTATTGCAACATTAGAACTTACTATGAAGTTAATCCTAATTTAAAAAGAAAAATTTAATGAGGTAAAAGTCAGTATTCAAATAAAGTATTTGACCATAAACATGTCGCAGGTTTAGAAATCATTAAAAATATGAATAATTGTTTTTCAAAACACTAAATGAATGACCTCTTGCAATAGTTAATATTTTCTCCAATTTTGATCTTAGTGTTTTATAAATGTTAGGTACCTTATTACTATTTGTTCCTTTGATCTGACAAAATTAATACGATTTGAACATTTTACCATATTATGTCTATTTTCATATCGAAATTAAACCATCTGGTCTATATACATTAAATTTTGTTTAAATCTTGGCTTGCAGCGAGAAAAGATGGGTGATTGGGCTACTTTAGGGCGATCTTGTGGTGGGTTGAAAAATCTGGCACCACTGCCATCCTATATCCCACCATGGTGCACCTTCTTTAATACCTATCGCTCAATCAACACATCTCTCAGTACTCTCATTCCAGAATGCCCTAATTAAAAAAAAAATTTCCTTTCAAGGGGATTTTATTCTTGGGACCATATTATGCCAAGATCTATGTCAAGCTTTTCACTAGCCATTCCTTCACCCCTAGATTACAGTCATGGGTTCCCTCCAGTTTGTCAATCTGGTGCCAATTTTGTCAATGTTACCCTCAGTATGAAGTATTTGTTACTCTGGCCACCTCTATCCAGAATCCTATTGAAGTTTACTTTCAAGCGACCAATCCTCGGAATGGTTTTGATTCTTGATTATAGTTTGAGCTTTAATGCCTATGACCAATGTTGAGGAAACTTTATGATGGCTATACAGCTCACACTCCCCTTCAAATACAGATTAACATACAGAGGGAAGGATAAACACCAATTAGGTGCAAATAGTTGAAATTTGACCATGATAGAATAGAATTTTACTATCTGTAAGCAAATACATGAGCATGGAGTTGTCATAGAAAAACATAAAGACAATAATATACGCTATGCTGTACCATAGAAAAAAGCATAGAATACATAGAACATGATGTTCCCTCTATCAACAAACTGAAGGAAAGAGAATCACTGCCAACAATAGTGAAACAAGGGAGGTAATCATGGACTCTTATAAGAGGTTGATGCAAAGGGGAGAGAAAAAGAGAAGACACTTTATGATTATTCACGCTACAGATATTTTTTAAATATTTCTATTCATCTATCAAACCAAACAACTGTTCCAATCTAAAGGAATTACTAATTGGTATGTTCCACACTATTTTATTACTATCGACCATGGTTTCAACAAATATTGTCATTATCAAGGTAATTTAATCTTTAATCGTACCTGCTCCAATCTTTATTTGCAGTAAGCAGAATTTTTGAGGAGCACTAAAAATGCTCCTTTTAAAATTCATGAA
The DNA here is from genome assembly GCA_933228895.1 of Platycnemis pennipes. Lineage (NCBI taxonomy): Eukaryota > Metazoa > Arthropoda > Insecta > Odonata > Platycnemididae > Platycnemis > Platycnemis pennipes. The sequence goes on along the minus strand of OW121851.1, from coordinate 77,739,569 downwards.
TCTTTGGTTTCTTACCACTATTCTTGTATAATTTTGGTCATTTCACATTGTTAATATTTCTTGCAGGACTACTTAAGTAACCATAAGTTGCATCTGGCTTTTGTTTATTCGGGTTTTTCCACATTCATTTATTTTGAGGACTACAGTTTTGCCGGCATTCCATCTAGCGTTTTCAGGTCCGATGAAAAAAAGAGAGGAGTTGCATCAAAATGCTCAACAAGTAAATCATTCATCCATATTCAAGTTATTGCTTATGCAGGAGCTTTTGTTTTTAGGCAACTGTAGAGGTAGTATTTCCACAGATAGCAAGATTATTTTTCTTTTAAAGCCTCTTAAATGTTCACAGGGAGGAAGCTTAACTGTCTAAAGCACCTGACAGGAAATTAGGGTGTAAGTTCAAAGTTCGAGTCTGGGTGAAGGTAAATTATTTTTTCCATTGAATTTCTGCTATTGTGCATATCGAAGGTAATTCCATTTAAGTAGCAAAACCCAAAACTGCACCCATTACCAGTAACCCTCTTAGTCCGGTGGGCTGATATACCGGTTGGAAAAGAAAATCCACTTTGTACATTCCACACAGAGATTTTATCGGTTTCTACAATATATGTCATTATCAAGATATTCAAAACCATGGTAGAAACCAATAAAACCTTTGTGTGGAATGTTCAAAGTGCATTTTCTTTTTCAATCGAGTGGTTCCACAAAGTAAAGCCTCAAACTTTGAACCCTGATATATCAGCTTTTGCATCTCGGGTGAAAAGTGCAGCGAGCCGATATATCGGCCCAATATTAATACATATATTGTTCAACTTTATGACTCTAAAATAATATTTATTTTTCAGCCAATTAAAAAAAATTTGAGTCATTATTAGTTAGTTCAACTTAAGTAATATAAAAAAACCACATTTGGATATTTATAACAATAGCTTCATAAAGTTTTTTTTTTCTAAGATGCTACATTTTATTAAATTACCCACCGCATTTCTTGCTAGTACCCCAGTACAATGGTTAGCACTAACAATAAGAGGGTTAAAATTTCACGAGTGTTTTCACTCTTTGCAGTAATATTAACAGAGGTAATGTTTTCACTAAGCAGCCATAATAAATGAAATGTGTTGATTTCTTGCATGATGTAAAACCACGGAGTGTGTGCAAGTCTGTGGATTTTAATTACTTCAAATCTACTTTAAATACTTCAAATAAATGAAATGTACTGAACACTTGCATGATGTAAAACCACTGAGTGTATGCAAGACTGTGGATTTTAATTACTTCAAATTATATATGTAAAACTTCATGGGTTCATGCTTCACCTTAGTGTTTAATGTTGGCTATAACATCTAGGATGGCAGTGCAGTGTTCAGAGTTATGGCTGCTTCGAGACATCGTACATATGGCAGTTCACCTTTACATCTGGACCCTTAGCAGACCCTAGAAACCTTAAGGGCCACCTTGATAGCAAACTGGCTAAAGCACCTAGCCTATAACCAGGGGATATAGGTTCATAGCACAGTCGTGGTGAATGATTTTTTTCTCCAAGGAAATCTTGCTACATATTGTGCATATCAGTGGCTAATTCTGTTAAGGTTTTCCCATGGCTAGTTATGATGATACTCCCCTTTTTTCCAGCCGGGCACTCTAGCTGGATTCAGAGGGCCTGGGTTCAAATCCCAGTTGAGGTAGATTTTTCCTTGTGGGAATTCAGCTATTGTGTATTTCAGCGGGTAACTCCCCTAAGGTAATCGTGGCTAGTTCATATTCCATGAAATAGTTATGATAAGTATGATAGGGTTGTCATACATAACCCTACTTAATTGAAGCCAATACCTCAAGGGCTGACAAGAGCACACCTTCTACCATTACTACAAAACTCATTAATAAATGGATGTAGGTGTATCAAAATCGTGATAAAAATTTTACCTTTAAATTGAATACACTGATATCAATAAAAAAATTGCAAAATTTTATAACAGTATTTAATTGCATGGGAACAGTTTACAAAGCATTTAAATGAGAAGGCAGTCAATAAAAGTAACAATTAATGTTTTTTTTAATTACAACCAGTGAGAACACTAATTACATGCATATTGGACACACAATTTACATTACGGCAGTAAAAAAATCATCTGAAATCATGAGTTCCCACCAACTTTTACTTTGATAACTATATGACAAAAACATATTATCTGATTATATTGAGGTATGCAAGAGCAGGGAGGACTATCAGAAAGTTTGATTTTTTTCAGGCAACAAAAACATTGTTTCAATGAAAAGATAACTAGCCTTAAAATGGGCAAATACCAATCACAGACAGAACAACCAACCAAGGGTGAAAGGCCAGAGGATGGGAGATTAACATTCTACAAACTCTTATGGAATATCTTGAATGCACTTGGAAGCATAGGTTAAACATTTGAATTTGAAAAATGAACAGTGACAATAATATGGAAGAGAAGCGCACAGAGCCAATCACAAATTGGTAATCACAGCATGCATCTGAAATTCGAAGCCAAAACAACCTACCAAACATCTACTGTAAGGCACTCAATAATTGCCATTCTTAATTACGAGCACACTTCTCTATTTATACCAATATTTCCTTTACACATAACTACCATCAGGATTTTATTTCACAAAAGCTTTTTATGTGCCTATGACATAAATATTCTGGGAAAAAATAACAATATTCTTGCTCCACTCAGGTTCATGATAATCCTGATAGCATGCATATACATAAAAAATGTCCTCAATAGGAGAACCACAAACCTCATAATAAAAAATAAAATTATTCTTTCAGGAGAAGAAAAGGGATGATTATTGTACGGGTAGAAAGGTTGATGGGTTGAGAAAAGGAATAATAACTTCAGTACCCAACCAACTATACAAAACCATTGCCAAACATGTACCATCATATCACATTGATGAACCTTTTTTTTAGCATGGGTTTGATTTGGTTCATCATCACAAGCTGTGCAATGTATTCTCCATTAATACAATCACTACTGGGCACAAAATCTGCTGACTAGTAGTGCACCAGGGATAGGAAGGCGAGTGTTTTTTAAAAATAAAATAAAGAGACCAGCTCTTCTGTGCTCAAACAATTATAAAAAATCTTCAGCGGTATCCACAGAAACAAATGTACATATATGTTCTACAAAAAATAATACTCTCATACGTAATATTAAATAGAGAAATTAAAACACAAACTCTAATACTGCTTTCAAAATTCTTCTGATGAATTAAGTATGCATTTAACATCAATTTCAACATTCCAAAACAAATTTATTATTCTATAAAGAAGACTAAGCTAACTCATGCAAAAATAGTCAGATACACAAATAACAACCACTTTTGACTCATTGAATATGGAAAGAACTTTGGTATGTAGATAAATTTATCACTACATAGTTTAAAGACTTGAGATTCCTGCTGCTTCCATCATTTGGTGGAATAGTGAATCAGATTTAGCCATTAATGATTCTGGAGTATCAAATTCCACCACCTTGAAAAAGTAAAAGAATAAAAGTCACTAAATCATATGATTGAAGCTGCTCTTCATAAAGATAAGTTTGTTAATTATTCATTCATAATTTTCCAGTTCACAAAACTCAAATGAAAATGATTTTAGGATTTGAAAGCTTTGAAATGTATTAGATGCCTTTACTTATTCCAAACAATACCATCATACGCTCCTCTTAAAAAAAGGATTACCCTTAGGTGCTATGTAATTTCTAAGTAAGATTTACCAGATAATTTATGAGCAATAAGGATATTTCAGAAGTACTAAAAGGCAGTGGGTAGGTACCATTTAAAAGAAGATGGCATAAAAATTACAGGACTATGGTCAAAACGCACCATTTATAACTGGTTTCCAAGACAACATAGGGATAAGGGGAAATAGAAGTTATGACGAGAAGACAGGGAAGGTTATGGGATTTGGAAAAAAAGAAATATGGTAAAAAAATCCACTGACTGAAAAGCAATCTGAGAGTTTTCAAATTTATTCTAAATATCACTAAAGGAATCATTTACATGTGGGTACGAATCAGATAATTGTAGATGATTTTGGTCCAGGAGGTGCATAATGTAGAGGAGAGAATGATATAGCACAAGGAAGAAAGGTCATAGAGGAAAGTTATCACTTCCATCCATTTGGACGTAAGGACTAAGATGTTATGACAAGTTTTTTTAGATTTGATTAAAATATTCCTCTGGCTAGGGTATGTTTTCATAGATCTTTTTCACTGCTAACCTTTTTTCCTCGCACTACTTCTCAGTTCAGCAAACCTCCGGTCTTCTTTCATACCACCCTCATTGTTAAAAATCCTTATTCACTTCCTCACCTCACAGTCTTTAGCTGCTCATAGGCTTGAATCATTTGTTACACTTGACTTGCATGATCTTAATTTCCTCCATCAATATTATATTCTCATCAACCACGTCTAGTATTCAGTCATTTGCATTTCTGTCTGCTGCACTTCCTGTAGGTTCATGGTGGGCTAGTGGGTAGAGTGCTGGGCTATGGATTAGAGGGTCCTAGATTCAAATCCAGGTGAAGCCTCTTTGGACACTCCCACCTAGAGTCCTTGTGGGGAAACTTTCTGATTGTCAGAACTTCATGGGGAATCGCAGGTGGTCCAGAGAAAGGAGGTGACCCCCGTACCCTGAATGTGAATTTCACTCGCCAATGGTGCATACAGGGTGACCTCTACCCACACCTGTCAAACCAAGCTTGGGTTTGAACACTGACTGAGTGAGTGAGCACTTTCTGCATTTCACTGAACTCCCATTTTTCAAATGTCTAATATTACACTTATTTCACAAGGTAACACACAACCACATAATGCCATGGTCCACCGTTAGGATTTCTTGGCCTAAGGTTTTCTCTATCATAAGTCTTTAACATAATTTTATTTCTGTTAGAATACCTCTTTCATCAATGCAATCCCACTCATAGCAATGGTGTCACAGCTACCTATGCCCTTAAGTCTGTATCAATCCTGTCAATTACCTGTATTAGTTCTTATCCCACCTCTTTCAGGCTAAGCCTGGATTTCTGTTTCTACGAGTGTTTCATGAGTTTTATTTTATGATGCTAATTTTTCATTTAGCTCCACCTTGATGCTATTTCAGTGAGTGTGAGATGCAATCACCAATAATTGAAACCTCAGAGCTGACTGGTCACATAATGCTTGGTCATCGGCAAATATACCTTCCCCCAACCTTGATTCATACTTTAAGCTCTCTACTTGATTCCACTACCCTTTAATTAGCATAAACAGTAAAATCTCGATAATAAGAAGCACGATAATATAAAATTTCGATTATACGAAGCGAAACAGCCGGTCCTGACTAAAAGCCTATAGTAAATACATTAAAATATTCTAAAATACGAAGTTTCAAAAATACAAATTTTTCTAAATTACAAACTACCCTGGTACCCTGGTAGAAATGAAATTCGTTTTTACGAACCTTGTCGAAAAACAGCTTAAGCAAAACTATTTTTGCCGGTGTAGACACCTAACAAATCAGTGTTGCCGATTATGGTGCATCAAAAAAGAAATGCGTGAATTAGCAGTGCATTCATCTCCCAAATATGTCAGTCTCTCCCCACTATTTTCCGTATGCAAATCCGCGTATCATTTAGACCTTTAGTAATGTGGAAATTGAAGTTAATGCCATTATTTACCCTGGCTATTTTTTGTTTTACCTGTTACCAGCATTTTCATAATATCCACGGTTCTCTTTTAATTAAAGCTTACGTGTGACGGCACATTACTATGTTCGCTACCATGTGCCTGGGCGCTTAATTAATCTGCCCCCAACCACGACCAGCAATTCTCAACCTTTAGACATAGGAATTATTCAAAATTTTAAGCTGGTGCGGTATTACTTATGATGGATCGGTATGTATACATAATTTTAGCTCTTGCGTTTTTGGAAATTGCTTAACTTTTTTTCTCTAAGGTCATTATTCTTCCATATATGTATATACATTGCCTCTAGAAATGGGAATGGAAATGAAGGACATTCCAAAATGGACACTTGCTATCCGTGCCATAGGGGAGTCCTGGAGAGAGATATCTTCTACAACTATCTTAAATTGCTGGAAATCAGCCGAATTTCCTTCATCACCACTCAACGAGGTTCTCGAGGTTAGTCTTCAATGTGACGTCCCGAATTTATTCCTATATACACCAAAACTAGGGTATATATGTTATTTAAACTCTCTTCAGGAAGAGGCGGTGGATGAAATCGCAGAGGAGAGAAGAGGTTTGGTGCTCGATTTTCAAACATACCAAAAACAAGCTGGTGGATCACTTCTCGCAATCCCCAGTGATTAAATTGCAATGGACAATGATCTTCAGCCTTATGATGATGCAACACCAGAACCTGTGTCGGAGGAACCAGTGACAGGGACCAGTCACGACAGTAGTGACGAAGATGAAAGTGAAGAAATAATTCCACCACAAAAAAATGAAGTAATTCTCATCCTCCAGATGTTAAGAACATTTGAGCTTGTGAACGACGTGGATTCACAATTTAGTATCCACTTATCGAAATTAGAAGCCATGGTGGAAATGGCAATAGAGAAAAACAAAAAACAGAATCAAAGACTTTTTTGTGTAGTATCTGACCCAAAGAAAAACTATTTTTTCCAGAATGAATAACTTAAAAACAATGAATAACTTAAAAACAATGCATCTTTGGCTCTATTTACCCCTAAATTATTTTTCAGGATAATCCGAGTAATCTTTTAGTGCCATTTAGTAATGAAGAGAAGCAATCTTAAACTCTAACCAGGAACATTCCCTCAGCCTTCTAATCCCCTCTCTTTATTCTTTCCTAGGAAATTTACATTCTTCCAAAACTTCCTCCTTCTCACTCCCTCCCTCCTACAGCCTCCTTTCGCCTCCCCTTTTCCTGTGTTTACTCCCTCCTAGAGCCTTCCTGTTATACTGTTACTCTTCCTGGAAACCCAACATACTCAACCTCACCCTCTTAGCTTTGCCCATTATCTTTCCTCTTGTGGTGGTGCTTACGTGAGTGATAAAAAAAACACTTTCCCCCGACTCAGCGATAGGCAAGACCCAAGGCCCCTTACCCACCCATGTTTCTCCTACCATTTCATGTCCCAACTTCTCCCCACCATAGGTTTCAATGTCCCCACTTGGACCTTTCACAGGACTACACATTTTTGGTTAAGAAACGCATGGCTTCCTAATCCCTGAAAGAGGAGCATGTTTCCAGCTGGAGAAGTGTATTTCGTTTTCAGTGGAATGGAAAGAGAAACTAGGTTTTCCACATTAATTTTTTTGCTACGACCCATGTTTTGTCTCATCGCAACACCTTAGGGTGAAGCATTGAGTCCAGCTGTGTAAATTGTGATTTTCACAAAATTTGATGGGCCAATTGCCATCACTGAAAGCGAAGGAATTTCCTGGGCAGCAGTCCTTGTAAACTTGAAGGATGTAGAGTATTGTTCCAGGCATGATGTGGTGGAATTGTGAAGAATTAACAATAGAAGACATTGCAATGTTTCCACTAAGAACTTTATTTTTCAGAAACGACTAGCTTCCTTGCTACCACAATATTTTCAAGTGTACAGAAATGGACTTTACCAGCATTTATATTGTGAGTGTGGATGGGGTGAGTGAGGGTGGGTGATGCCGTTAGGAAATTTGTGCGAGTTGTGTTGGCGGGGATAAGGATTATGATGGCTGGGGAGTTTGGGTTTATGGTGCATGGGGGGAAAAGGGTCTAATTGGGGAGAGGGGAGGTCCCGCTGACTTTGTATTATCGAGGTTTTACTGTACGTTGAAGTACTGAAAATCGACCTCTAAATACGAATAAAATTTGCTGGTTTCTGGGCAAAACTCACTAAATGAGACGAACTAAGCATCAACCCAGGCATCATTAAAAGTTGAAAGAAGCTAACAGAAATATCATAAAGACTTCATCCACTAAATGATATATGGGAAAAATGGATGAGCTCCAAATCTTTGGCTTTTATTCTTGCACTTACACTATTACCTCTCCACCCCAAGCACCTCCCTTACCAAACTCATCTACAGCAATACAATCCATTTTCTTATATTTTTACAACTACTCCTTCCTCCAAAGCACTCTTATCACCCTACTCACCTACAAAATTGCAAGTAATTGTCTTATGAAGTACCTAGAGCAATTGTCATCATATCTAAAATTTGCTCACGGAGCACACACTATGATGGCAGTAAAAATGTGAGCCATGCATGTCTCTCAGTGAAAATGGCAAAAGAAACATAGGGTATAGAAAGATTGGAACAGAATTATTCAGAGGGCTGATATACATTACCTTGCCAGCGTCTAAAACCATAACTCGATCATATGAAGTTATTGTGTGTATCCGATGTGCAATTGTTATAACAGTACAACTTGAAAATTCTCCACGTACTGTATTCTGAATCAAGGAATCAGTCTCCAAGTCTACTGATGCTGTAGCTTCATCCAGTAACAATATCTTCCAAGGACAAAAGAAAATATGGCATTAAAATAAGCACATACTGCTTACACAAATTTGTCCTTGAAAATGTAAATGGCAATTGCTATACTAATTCCTAAACATCAAAAACAAATATTACAGAGTTTGAGAGGGACTGAGTGATGAACTGCAGGATAGGAGTAATGTTAGTTTGACATGTGCTAGGTTACATGAATGACCACAGATATACTGAATGAGGTCATGGGTATAGAGATCTATTATATGAGGATTATTATTAGTATCCTGCTGGTTAAGACACGTTTTAATGGATAGTAAATTCTTCCGTCCACTAATATTCCACATATTTCCTACCCATCAACATTATTTTTTAACTATCTGTACTTCTCCTCCCTCTACCCTGCATGGGGTAGTTGTTGAAGTACTGAATCTGTGAAGAAGTTTCTTGAGGTATGCCCTCCCAAAACACTCATTCGAAAAGAAGTGACTGATGAAAAGCCACTGATCTTCAGTTAATGAACCTTACCTAGCATTACATCATAAAAACAAATTGCCAACGAAATTGCTCAATGAATATAAGAATAATGAATATCTATATGGTAATTACAGGTTTCCAGCTAATATAACTTCTGCTACACAGTAGTTGTAAAGATGTAACAATTAATTAAGTATTAAAGTAATGTGATCATTTCAACTTTCCACTGTCTTTCTCATTCACCCAATGTTGTTGCAATAACTTCCAAGGAGTAATTACTTTATGCCAGGTTTAACCCTTGATCCCTCTTATTTATTAAAATCTTATTACTTCGAAGCATATGTTTATTTCTATCCAACTCATCTGAATATGAGTCACTCATTTCTATGATCTGTGACAATTCCCATTCTGAAATTTAAGTAAGACAAATAGTAGTAATGCTTATAGAGCTCCTTTTCATTAAACTCATTCTCTTCTCTTTCATTGCTTCCTCAATCAATCATCCTTAAATTCCTTTATCAAGGGTGATTATTTGCTGCTAATGCCTCTACACTACTTGCTATAGACTTCAACTACATGTCATTCAAACCCTGGCGAAAATGTTCCACTTCCTCGACTGGTCATGAAGGGTATACGAAGCAGTGATTCGCTTTATAAAGCAAATCAATGTTTGGTGTACGGTTCTTTGACTGTTGAAGTAGCATACATGAAATATATGGAAGCGGTGCTCTCCACTTCCACTTCCTGCCACTTTGTGTACGGTTCTTTGACTGTTGAAATAGAGTACGGAAGCGGTACTCTTTGGTGGATCAGAAATCCATGACAGCTTTCTTTTTAAACATTTATGACTATTTACTTAGAAGTTGAAAGCTAAATGTTTTGGAATATCATATTTATCAACTCGCAGAGTTATTTTCATACTTAGCAGCACATTTTTGGACACTGTCTTCTGCTTTATTGCAATTGGTTCTCAGCAATTGGCACATTAATGAGAAAATTCTTATTTATCTCTCCTGGAGTTGAAAGAATATCATTTATTTCTATTCATGATGGTGATACTTATTTTTATCCACAAAATGGTAATCTTTAAAATGTTTTAAGAGCACTAAATACCCCATGTCTATCTTTTAGTAAAGTTAATTATCACAATCGAATTAATGCCAGCCAGGAGCTGTATATACATATATGGCCTCCCATGATTCCCGTAATAAATTGAAATATTTACTTGGTCGTTGGGAAAAGTATTAGGTAGATACGTCGTAGAGGAAATAGGTGGATAGGTAAGATAGGACTACAGTGTAGACAGTTGGGTACGAAAAATATAAATAGCACAGATATGTATTAAGTAAATTGTTAACAGCCACAATTTGCAATTATTTTTTTTTTCAATTTTGGTGTTAGCTGCACCGATGCAAGGTATCTAGAGTGCTTGTTTTGTATTAACCAATCAATTGGCTACAAGTATACAGCTCATCTGTAAAAGTGCATGTATGGCTCGTGAACGCTTCCGTCCGCTATGTTTCTGCCTCGTGAAGGCTTCCGTACTCTTCAGTTCCGGCTTGTGAACGCTTCTGTCCACTTTGTTTGTACGCTTCCTTGTCTCATTTTACGTTTTATTTTGCTTCAGAGACGGTTAGTTACAGTTTGTTCACATTTCGATTCGCTTCGTGTATGGTTAAATCTCCGCTTCATTGATGGTTCCTATACGCTTCCCTCTACTATATTTTCGCCAGGGAAGTTTCACATTCAGATACTACAGCCACTAGGAGAGAATAGTCCCCACTTAGCAATTCATGAAAAGTCTCTTGATTGGAACACTAAATAGGATTATACAGAGAAGCTCTGAACATACTATAAAAGCAAGTGCCCATTACATACAAGTGACTGCAACAGGCAAAGCTTTATTTGGGGCACAGAATTTGCAAGGAGGAATTACATAAATACCTTGTTAGCATGTTCATTGCAGATGACCCCTCACTGACAATGGCCATGCTGGTGTCTTATGAATGATGGGTGGCCTCTTAAGAGTCCACAACATATTAGCCAAAAATAATTTCCCATTGCCAGGCACCAGACAAAGAATTTTAGTGCATTGAATGTGTTAACAAGACTCATACTAAAATAAAAACATTACCAAGCATTAACCATGCAATTAATAGGACTCAGATTTAAGCCTTGCATTACCAAATATATACCAGGATAGGACTGATATAGATGGTTGTAAAGCAGGGAAGGGTACATAATTTTTACTCTAATAGCAAGAAAAACATACAGTTGGACACTTGTTTTCTTTAGCTACATTTGGTGCCATGGATTCTCTTCTCAATCTAGGATGTCATAAAGACACTACACTTAAACTAGGGATCTTTCCTCTCTCATTGACATCAAAAGACTAAAACAGGATATTTTCAAATGTCTGACATACTTTATTTCTCCTCAGTAGGGCTCTTGCCAAACATATTAATTGCTTCTCTCCCACAGAAAAATTTTCACCATCAGATTCCACAACCATTAGAAGCTGCTTGTCTTCTTTTGTCACCTGAAATAATTAGCATTAGTATTTACACCTTATTCCCCATTAGTACAATCCATTTTCAAGTGTTTCAAAAAAGCATTATGATTATAAGCATTCTGCATTTATTCATTAGCCAAGTACCATTTCAACTTTCACTTTAAGTTTTAAATAATTTTGACCATGAAGGAATGTGATGCTGTAGCAATAAAAAAATCTGGTCATGCATTGAAACAATGTAAGCGGAAGAACTAAGTTGTGTTTCATTATAAAGAACCACACCCTTGAAATTATGCCAGAAATCACCAACTTTGGTAAATTTAGATACATTAATTGTGCCCTGTTGCATTTTTAATGATTGAGAATAGCAGCAGGATTACTAATGTTTGTGTACAATGTTTGTGACTGACTTATCATGTATTGTACTAATACATAAGAACAAATCCCAGGAAAATAAATATACCATGCAAAATTGTGAGAGTAAACTATGAAATAAGAGAGCACCCAATTTAAAAAATGCAGCTTCATGGAGCCATGTTTTCCACTGCATGGTTACAAAAAAGCACATTCAGATGGAAAATGGATGTGCTTAACTGATTACATTAATGTAACTAATTAGTTCCCAGTTAAGTTACCAAAACTTGTCAAGAAACATACAGCTATTAACCCTTTTACTGTGGATGGGTCGATATATCGGCCCATTTCACTTGAGCGAAAACTGCGGAGGGCCGATTTTTTGGCAGAGTTATTTTGGTATGTTCCTCAAGGTCTTCATTATCTGTGGTGTGTAGGCTTTCTGAATCACATCGATGTTAGTGCTGATTCATGAGTTGGCATTTTTTTTATTGCTTTGTGTCAGCACATCCTCAGACCTTCACTGTTGTGCCATTTCTCATAATGGCACCGCATTTTTAGAGAAAAACACTGAAATTTTGTTCAGCAGTAAAAGGGTTAACAAATATAAAAAGTTATGCTTAAGTATGGAAAAATATGGCATCACAGATATCCCCAGTGAATACTGAATACCCAACTAGAGAGAATGCTAGGATTGAATTCTCAAGGAGGATCATTTATTGACAGTAAGGATGATACCTTAAGCAGATGCATTACACCACAGATAGAAGAATTCATGCTCCCTGCACAAGTCAAATTAGAAAAAGAGGTTTCAATCAGGTTCACCAGCAGATCATGCAGGCATTATTTTCCTCATAATTAGTTCAATACCCTCAACTTGGCTTCCTGCACCTTCCTTTTGTGTGGAATCAAATACCCTTTTTCTGCCTCTTTATAACAGCTAGAACGATATACTAACCCAATACTTTTTACGACTTTACTTTATGGCAGTTTATATGACTCCTGACATAGGGCACGTGAAATTGAGGGAATCATAACCATTAGCTAGAAAGCCCAATTTTTTACAAGATCTATAGTTATAAGCAGAATATTTTTCTTCCAAAACACTGGATCTTTCCTTTTATAGCAACAGCTATTGTTTTTTAACTCCCAACCACGATCAACACTTTTTGACTTTCTGCCATTTATGTTGTAACTCCACAGAATATTCCTACTGTGCTTCACATTCTTGGACATCTCATTCCCAACATTATTCATCTAATCACATCTTCATCTATAATGTACATAATAATGGCACTGAAAGGATTAATAACACATTTACCATAGCATAAGATGCATTGGATAAGACACACTCTTTTTTACGCACCTTTTTAAGAAAAATATTTCCTACATTTTTCTATGGTTTTTTGTTGGTCACGGTTTTCCTTTCGAAAATCCAAACAGGTGGCACACCAAGGCAACATGACTATGCAATACATTTCCTCAAGTCCACCATCTCTAAATTTCCTCTTTTTCTAACTACATATAACACTTCAGATTCATTAGGAATTAACTATTTCAATTGAGGGTACAATACTGAACTTCGATTGGGCCTCATCCAAGTTTCATATTTGAGAAGGTTCAAAATTCTCTCTTTTTCTTGCATTGATTACAAATATGAAACTTCAGTCTTCGTGTTCTGTTGGCATCTTTCATGCTATGCTTGTTTTGGTTACATATGTCAGTCACTGAAGGAAATTTTCTGGAAACCTGGGGCTCAATCATGGATCTTAATAATGTGTGTGATTGCCTCAATGTGATATTGTGCTTAGGACAGCTAAAATATGATACCAATCATTCAAAATTTGTCCTGTGCTTCCTATCTCCAATCTCAGCAATGCAATCCATTAGAATGCTTATCCTGATCAGTGTTCTTCCAGATGGGCTGGCATTATTCATTATGATAGAGAAAATACTACAGTAAGCTCCTTGAAACAACCCTTGGTACTCCAAAACTCTGGAATCAAATGAATATTACACATGGAAATGGAGGGCATTGTAGAGCTTTTACATTGCTATAAAGGTATTTATTTTCTAAAACCAAAGAAAAAGAGTGAAATGATAATAAATTAAAAATAGAATTATCTTAAGATATTGGTCATTATGTTACGACTGAACTAAATGTGTGACAGCCATATTTACACAGATATTCCCAACAAACAAGCGATTAGGATGAATGTTAACATTGAGATTTCATTGAATCTAAACTTTATTTTACTAGACTGCACCGTTTTTCAGCAATAAGGCATAAAATATACTGTACAACTTATGATTTGATAAAACATAAAATGATGGAAACTATTTATTTGAAACCACTCTTTTGTAAAAGGGCAAAATTCAATAGAATACTTACACATGCCAATTAATAAAAACAATGTTTTAGTATAGTTAAAATTTCATCCAATTAAATAATTTAATTACTGCAGCATAAAATGCACCTCATATTGTTATGAATATTTTTGTGAGGAAAAAAGTACATCTTATCATCCTATGGGCTCGCAAATACCATAATTTTGACTCCTCGACCTCCTATTCATGTTCTACCAACATCTACCTTAGACCACTTTTTCTAGTGCGTCTCACTATTTTTCATTCAAATTATCCAAGCTATGTAGGGGTGCCCCTAAGGCTTACAAGGCCCTGGGAAACTAGGGGTTGGGCCCCTGGCAACAATAATTTGAGGACCTAGCAAAATACAGTCCTTCGATCCATAAATTATGAATCAATTCTTCTTATAAAATACTATTTTATAAATGATTTGACTAATGGTATTACTGTAATATTTATTCTTCCTGCAACTAGAGGTCCTCCAAAATGGGAACCTTGGAGATGTACAGATGGTTTCACATCCCTGGTAAGATAAGAACCTATGATCTTTGTGGGAACATGCCAATAAATTATCAACCATTACTACCATGGGTGGCCAGGAATTTCCATTTTTATTTGAGCCTGGCAATTGAAGTTTTCTGCTATAAAGTGAATTTCTAGATGGCAATGCCACTTATCACTTTTCATCATTTAACTCAATTAATATTAATGATATGTATTACTGTCTCAATCTGCACCTTAACTGGTGTCTTTAGGAGGCATTATCATACTGTTCATAATGATTAACAGCATTTAAAGGCTTAGTAAGAGGATTAAACTTAGGGTGTTTTGTGATCTAGGTGCTTATTTACTGTACATAATACAAAAAATAAAACTTATTTCAAATTCTTACCTTTTCTTTCAAGTGAGACTTTTCCAGTGCCTGCCATATAAACTCATCAGTATGCTCAGTGAAAGGATCAAGATTGTACCTATCAAAAAGATTAAGCCCTATAAAATTATGATACAAAATAATTTTTTATTAAATTCAGACAAATAATTTCTCCCAAACCCATATAAAATAGGTCAACAGATAAAAAGGAACAATTACCCAATATTCTGCAACAAATAAAGAGATGGCCAATGAAACCACTGAGTAATATCCTCCCAGTACATGGTATTAAAGGACTTGAAATACTCTCCTTTCTATGAAACAAATGATATGGATGAAATATTAATAGCATCAAGTAAGGATTGATAAGAGAGTACTTTCATATGCAAACTTGGTACATACAAGTATGTAAGGAGATGATATGAGTGAGGTAGAGTAGAGCAACAAAGGAGAGAGAGAATATGACAATTGGTAACAAGTATAACAATGTTCATTACATTATTCAACAAAATATATTTTACACCTGAAGATGAATAACTGTCAAAACCCTGGTCATAAATAAAAACCTTTCCAGTGAAATTTGCAGATTTTTTCCCTTTTCCACTATGGAGAAATTTCAGACCATTACCCCTGACACCATACGATTTGTTTCCATATGTTTACATAATTATAATTTTATTTGCCCAAGGATCGGAATGAAGTCCAATATAGGACACATTATACGCAGAAATGAACTTAAAAAAAGTATTTACAGCTCTAAAAAGAAGAAGTATAAAATAAAAATAAGTAGTAAGTACACCTAGAGATACATGGGAATCTCATTTTAAGAACTATGAAGTATGCAGTGCTATAATAATTTTTCTTAGCAAGAAACTTTATCTTCCTTTTTAAATTTAACTATATTTTGAATTTCCTAGCATGATTGAGTCAGTTTTTGAATAAAGGGTTGGTTCCATTGACTTGAGTCCTAGGCCGGTAGTTTTGTTCTTTGTGGTTGATGTGGAGGTAAGAGAGGGTATGAGTTGTGTGATTGTGATAATCTGAATTATTTTATATTAAGTTGCATGTTTTCTGATAGATGGAGAGTATGTACATGCAAGGAACTTGCTTGACGCTCAAGCAAAATTATTTTTGGTTTAACAGAACTTTTACTGGCAGAACGACGGTTTGGCAATGGGATCACCTGTCACCTCAGCTAGCTGACCTGTTTATGAATCAACCAGAAATCAAACTATTTAATTCAGTAAATGCATTTAAAAATAATATTTTTTACTGGTATAGGTAAAAGGTGATATTTTATGCTGTTGGAAAGGTATCCTACAACAAGCCGAATGTCTTTTAAAGATTTTAAATACTACACACAAACTGATTAATTTTACCACTGAGGTGGATTCCAACAGCACTATCAGTTTTTTAGATTTAAATATTTTCATAACTGATCCCATTTTCATCACATCGGAAACCCATATACACTGACTGAGTGATATCTGTGGACTCCAATCACCCATAAAATAAAAAATATCCACACTTACATCCTTAGTCTATTTTTGATGTCTGGATGTTTTCATTGAAAGGAGTCAATTATTTGTAACAAAATATATTCGTATGCCATTTACTGAACATTATTTTAAAATAAGTCACCGAGAATAATCAGAAAGAAATGGTTTCTTAATACACAAAGTTATTACTTAAAAGTATCAAAGTTGCACAGAGAGCGAAAATAACTGAATATAAGCATCGTGTGCATCATTTTGCTGCACATTTAAAAGTATAATATTATTATTGGAAAAGGGTATATAGAATTTGATATTTCTTATGCATTAATGCAATTGCTTCGTGCAACATACTTCCTACCATGCTTGGTTTGTTATCAGCTGATTCAGTGCGATGTCAACGCATGGTTGTCGTCTACACGGCTGCCCATCACTACGTCGCGGGCGATCGGACTGGATGATTGTTCAAAGACAACCATCAATGGTAGTCTTCCTTCAACAATTTCAGGCTCATCATCTTCATCCCCACTCCGATTTATTGTTATTAATTACAATTTCAATGATTTCATCATCTACGAAATGTTGTGTGGTGAGTGTATCGTGGCCGCTGACTATCCTTTCCTCTAAATTTACCAATTCCATTTCCTTTAATTCAGATTTACAGATGGTGACTGCAAACTCCATCTTCATATTTTTATCCTCAGAAACATGAATTTTTTTAAATCCCCACTTATTTCGTCAACATCAAACCTTAAAACAGGCCACAATTTAAACCACGCGTGTTTTAGAACTGACTGTGAAATACTATTCCATGAACGCAAAATTTCCCACATCACGTCTTGTAGATTGATCACGTCTGTTTCTGAAATAGTTTATCCTGCTCCATTAGCATTTGGCCAGAAATACTAAGGCCTTCACATCGATGCAATCAAAACCACGTGATCTAAATCAGCACTTAAATCTTCTTTCATAGTTTTTCTCTCTGTAATCCATTTCTTCGTGTCATTTTAACAGTAAAATTTTCAGGATTTTCTCTTTCAGCTTCTCAATGTGCTATATTGTTGAAGATCCCCCGCAGTATGTTTCAAACAAACACTTTAGTGATGCAATGGCACCAAGCTTTTTCACAACTTGCACTTTTTCTGCGATCGTTAACGTTTTGTACTGATGCCTCATTCCTCTGCTATTGCTATAACTGTATAGATGAGACATGATTTGGGAGAAACATAAGCAGATAACAAATAATTTTATCAAATTATGCCTAGTGGTCAATCAAAAATGCGCGCGCCATTGAAAATAGCCGATCTGTAAATTAGTCGTAGTCCATCTCGGCGATGTCTTCAAATTTTTATGTTTACTTCAAGTTGCAGAATAATTCCAGTGTACATGAAGTACCAGAAATTAATATGTTTAAATTATTCTGGTTCTGGTAATGGGAAAATTAACGTGAAGAATGGGATATTTCGGCAGGTTATGAAGCAATATTTCGGTAAACGTTTCCACGAAGTACCAGGTAGTTGGTCACGGCAAAATTGCCGGATTATGGGTGTTCCCGGATTAAGGGTGCTCAACTGTACCTTTCATAGATAAAGCCTCATACAGAGAGGCTAGATTTTTACCCAATGAAAGATATAAGACAACTTTTACCATCCAAAGTTACTCCACAAATTACTTGTGAATAACTAGGACAAAATGATCAGGAGAAGTAAATATTGAATACAAAGTGCCATGCAACAGCTTTGGGGCAGTTTACATCAGCTGAATATGGAGGAGTTTCGATGACAGAATTGCCAAAATTGAAGGTACTGAATCAACAGCAATTCCTTATCCCTACTCGCAATGCATTTGAAAACTGAAAACCACTAGAGTCCTCACTATTCATTGAAGTGAAAAACTTGAATCATTGAATCCTTAGTATGGCATGGATATCACTATGGAGGGATCACATAGTGGAGGGATTAACCTGAAGGATAGTACACATTGGATATCTTGGATATCATCATGGATTCCAAATGGCACACCTAACAGAGTGCCTTGTCATGCCATTGAGATATCAATAGCAGCAACAATCTAACCTACTTGCTGTGTAATTTTCTTCAATTTATGTTGCTGTTTCACTACAGTACAAGTTTTTAAAAGCATCGAAATGCTCATACATATTCCTTTTGACACAACTATTTGGGTATTGTGAATGCCTTATTCCATCATGGAATGAAAACGTTGTAACATGCTAAATTGGTTCTTATATCACAATGGATTTGTTTCACAGAGTAGGGACAGTAGAATTTTCATTCTTTGACCAGTACTATTGAACGTTATTCCTGATCCAACACCGCCCATTTGAATGTAAAGGAAGGTTTGATTTTTATGGGTTACTGAATTGATCAATATGCTTTATTGATGCTCAATACATCAATATGCTTAATACCAGACTATTCCCTTAATTTTCAGCTACTTTGAGGCACAAAATAACTGAGCAATGTGCCACAATGAACTATTTAGAAAACAATATACCTCACTGTTCCTAATTCAGAGAAAACACAAGAAAAGACTTTATTGACAGAGAGATAGATATTGGCACAGAGTGCCAGTAGCTCAAATTTTTAACTAATCACTCACCTTAATGTTCCATGGAAAAGCACAGGATCTTGGGGAATTATGGCAATAGCAGAGCGTAATTTATGCAGACATACTTTAGACACATCAATTCCATCAATTTTAATGCTCCCTCCACTCAAGTTGATTAGCCTGAGTAAGGCACCTAGGAGAGATGATTTCCCTGTGGAAATAATTACGACTTGGCATAAAAAAGAATTTGTATTTTATCTATCAAGGAACTTTTCAAGTCTGTAAAAAATGACTTAAAGCTACGGAAAGAGTTATACAGTGGATTCTCATTAGGATATTCCTTGATAGTATATTTTCCTCGTTTGCACATTGTGTCCCAGTCCCACTGCATGTAAATTATTCTGGTTAGCACATTTTGCTTACTTCTTCAGCATGTTTGGAGGAGGACCAAACCAACTTTGTCCCAGGAAAATAAACACTGTATAGGTTGATTTGACAATGGATGTCTTGCATGAGGTTTAAATCTTGCTTTAAAAAGATTATTATCGCATACAAAAATATTTGAATAGGCATATTATAATTAAAAATATTTATGAAGAATTAAAAGGGTACCCAAAAGCTGTGCACTTGATCATGAAGTTTGTTTGTTTCACAAGTGTCCACTGGACATCAAAGCTACATGAGCACCGATACTTAAGTGACATTAAAAGTAAGAGAAGTGCTTAGAATTAGGCAAGGGGAAAGCTTATGATGAAAAGATAAATATCAATTAAGAAGCTTAACGTCCTCTGATAAGAAAAAAAAATCCACATACGAAGTGAGTTAAATAGGCAGCAAAAACTAAAGTTTACCATCAATAGTGAACTAGAGATCGGCCTACTCAGCACTTATGTAGTTCAGCATTTCTGGCTTTAATCCAAACTCTTTTTCAAAAAATATAAATTTCAAATAAACCGTTGTGGCAAGGTCAAGTATTATGACATTTCAAGACAAGTATTATGATACACATTAGAAGGTGTTTGTTGTGTGCCTCCAATGTTGCATACCAACAGAGAAATCCCAGTTTCATAAATAGACCAGAATAACTCAAAACAAATAAAGTAAATAATTTGAAAATTAAAGGACATCATGACAAATGTACGACTCATATTCTATCAAAATTCCCTTTCATTTATGTATTTCATATTGCTATACATCTGCCAAAGTGACACTGCCTTTTGCACCTTTCAAAAATTTGGACATTCTTCATCCTTATTGCAAAAGCATGCCTCAAGGGTAATTATTAAGAAAAGTCCGTTACCTGCATTTAACGTAAGTCTAAATTATATACAGTCTGTATGACTTTCACAGTTTTGCTTTTGAGATATAAAGCCTTAAACTCAAGTCTTTTTGAGTGGACAGTATACACAAAACAAGCTGTTTGGTCATTACTGTCATAATTAATTTCAGTGTGCATCAACATAAGGCATTGTATGTATTTTCTTGGGAGGCATAATAAGTGTAAATGAAACATGGCTACAATAAATGAGCACCAGCTATCTACGGAGGAAACTAAAATGAACAACCAGCATATTGTTCCCCTGAAAGTTATGCAATGAACACATACATCTCCAACTTAAGGGAAGGCATAACCTGTTTAGCAAGTTTTCGGACCGTATAAAAATGTGCTAATGAGATTTCACAGTATATTGAAACTAATAATCTAATACAGCATTTTATGGGAATGAAACCTATAAACCTCTTAAGTTAGGGTCCGAGAAAATAGCTTTAAAAAAACTCAAAATTAGTTTTAAGAACCTCATAATTAGTGTTATAGTTTTATGCTTATTTTTGCTTTTTCCTGCACAAATGAGATGGCAAAAAAAAACAAAAAAATTACAATCTTTTTACTGTACCATCCAAGGGCACAAAAAATAGTATATAAGATAACACAAAAAATAGTATATAACACATCACATTTAGTCATCTATATATATAAAAATGAATGTATGTGTATGGGTGTGTGTGTGTGTGTGTGTGTATGTGTGTATGTCCTTTATGCATTACTACACCATTCATCGGATCGCCATGAAACTTTGGGAAGTTGTTGAGTACATTCCCGAAAAGAGGACTACGAAATCGATATTTCAATATCGATACTTTATCGATATAATATCGCTAAAGTATCAATAAATTGATACATTATTGATACAAAATTGAGGTGAAATTGTTTAATTTTTTAAAAGGAATGTATCGTTGCAATATCGATACTGTATCGAATGTATATAATGTGTTTGTCCTTTATGCATTACTGCACCATTCATCGGATCGCCATGAAACTTTGGAAAGTTATTGAGTACGCTCCGCGAAGGTTCCTACAAAATCGATAATTCAATGTCGATACTGTATCGATATAATATCGATAAAATATGGATACATCGATACATTGTTGATACAAAATTGAGGCGAAATTATTTAGGTGTTTTTCATCAAAGTTTTATAAAGTATCATTACAATATCGATACTGTATCGATACAATATTGATAACTTCATGCATTACCACAACATTCATCCAATTTCCATGAAGCTTTGGTTAGTTGTTTTGTTCACTCCATGAAGGTTTGTACAATATCGAGAATACAATATCGACACTGGAGACGGGATGTGCATCCCATTGAACTTGCAATTTATTGAAACACTCACGTGCAACATATTCAAATCATCCGGCATGGGACAAATATTTCATAAATGCCAACTTATTGCTTGGGATGAATGCACAATGGTGCACAAAGCATCGCTCGAGGCTCTGGATCGATCATTGCAAGATTTCCGTTGAATCCTGAGACCATTTGAGAACGCATTAATATTGCTTGCACGACATTTCAGGCAAACATTACCTGTAATTCCTCGATTGACACTAGCGGATGAAATAAATGCTTGCCTGAAATATTCTACTTTGTGACGACATGTAAAGACGTTAAAATTATATGCAAATATGCGTGTCCAGCTGCAAAACAATCGATCAGCT
Organism: Platycnemis pennipes; assembly: GCA_933228895.1. NCBI lineage: Eukaryota > Metazoa > Arthropoda > Insecta > Odonata > Platycnemididae > Platycnemis > Platycnemis pennipes. The sequence goes on along the minus strand of OW121851.1, from coordinate 77,717,440 downwards.
GAGATATATTGTATACCCATAAGAATTGTGAAATTAAACATACTATAAACATGCACTTTCCATTTAACCAGATTGAGCCACAGCAACGCGTGGCCGGGTCAGCTTGTTACATATAAGGACCTTGGTCATTGTTCTTAAATATAGGTAGTTATAAATTAAAACTATAAAGAACAGAGCAAGAGCTCATTTTGATTGTACACTAACTGACAGCTTGACTAAACAATTGATATATTGTTCCACTTGTGTTACTTGTTTTGACTACTACTTTACATTAACAGTGCATTTATGTAATTATTATGGCTGTGTGAGTCTCGACTTTTCGAAATTTGAGCGAGATAAAAGTACTGCTCAAATTTCACTCGATTTCGATCTCAATACGCTCCGTCATGGTGGACATAATTTTTCGGCTCGCACAAAAATGTGCTAATGAGATTTCACAGTATATTGAAACTAATAATCTAGTACAGCATTTTATAGGAATGAAACCTTGCGTTATAATGCGGCATAGTAAATTAATATTTATTCTCTTACTTTTGCGTGATAATTTCATGATGTCATGCCACAAAATGTCGAGAAATCTCTTAGTCCTAGGCTTAGTCTCGGCATAGGGCCTAACCAAGTCACTGCTCCATTTCGTGATCAGAGGCCTAGTGCCTAAAACAAATGATGCATAAAATAGGCACGTATGAACGTTGGCTACTTCTAGCACAAGCATACACCCAATAAGCTAAAACAAGATACAGAAAAATCGGGTTATAACACGGGTCAAGGGGGACAGAGTTTACACCCGTGTTACCCCATTGTTCTGGAAAAAGATGACAAAGAGAACTTATATTTCAAAGTAGTAATGATGAGCACCAGAGTTAAAGGCTACTAAACAGCGCATTACACTGATATTTATCAAATGTTTCAGGAGGCATAAAGCTTGTTTATAGCACTGAAAATCCTTGTGTTTTAAAGGGAAAAAACTAAATGATCCTACTTATGTATTGGAAATCAAAGCAAGAGGCATTGGTGACCGCAGATTTGTGTATAGAATGGTTCAAAATTTACTTTGTTCTCAAGATCTCAAAAAGAACAACTTGAATTTTAAGATCTTACTGACACTTGACAATACCCCTGGACATGCAGTTGCTCTGCAAAATGCTGATGAAAACGCTGAATACTGTTTCTCCCTACGGCATCCATTGACAACCAAGGAGTTATGAAAACCTTCAGATCCTACCACTCTAAGCACTCTTTCAAGAGACTCCTGCAGGCATTTGAAGACAAACCCCTTAGCTTGATCATGAATTTCTGGCCTTCATTCAAAATCATGGAAGCGATTAACATCATATTAGATTCATGGAATGAAGTGAACAAGTCTACTGGGAATGCTCCTGGAAAAGCCTTCATTCAGAAGTGGTGAATATTTTCAACAGGTTTTATTAATTCAAAGAGGAAATCAGCAAAATCGTTGCCAGCCATAGCTTTGTGGGACACGGATTTCATGGCAAGCAGGAGAAAGGGGTGGAAGAATTATAAGAACCACGTCACAAGGAGGCGACGGAATCTGCAGCTATTGAGATCAAATAAGTGTTTCAAATTATCGGAACTGGAATTGATTCCGGACTACAAAAATGTAGAGGTGAGATGAGGAGTTAGTGAAGTCAGATGACAATGAGTGTCTTAAATTGACTGTGAAATCTATCGAGGACGTTTTTAACCCAACTGACGAATTTCAAGAAAAATTACGTTGAGTCGATCCGTGAATAGAAGGAAGCTTGAAAAGCAAACGTGAATTTATGGAAGTTTTATCACCTTACCATGAGTTATAGAAAAGCATGAAGACCAAGGCAAAACAGCTTCATCATATAGTTCCTCGAGGTTACATTTTATAAGGTTTCTCTTCTCTGCGAATTATTAGCCCTGGGTTCTAACGATTCTACATCCTCTACCGAGGTCAACTTGTAAAATGTGGAAAAATAACTCTCAACTCAGCTGGAATTAAAGCCTTGGATGCTTAGTGTGTCAGAATAAATGGAATTAATTTCTTCATTACAAAATGGTAAGCAATATTATTGTTGCAATCCATCTGATTATCATGATGTGGATTTTACTCTATCTATCTACGTTTTAATTTAGGCCAAGCCTATCATGATTTCCATGCATACAGTAACCAAATGATACGACATATTGAGCTGTATAAACTTTCACATATTGTCATGTAATTTGTTTTCATAACTTTTGCGTGTATCAAAAGATACTATGAGCTCCATTTCTGTCAGCATGTAAATTCCCATGCGCTCGGAGACCAGAAAGAACCATTTTTCTTCCCACCTTGAAAAGTTCGGTTCCCTACTGAGAATCATATTATTGAAACACTACAAAATACAAACCAAATCTGGGGCTATTTTTGCTAAGTTCATCAACTACGTGCTAGATGGCAGAAACATGGGTGCACAAAATTACTTCAATCATTTTGGCCTGTAGGTAGGCCTAGTTTCATGAATTAACATTAAATATGTGAACTTAACTCTTTTTTTGTCACTGACCCCCTCAATTACAATTCGTGGAAAGATATCAGGTAGTGAACATACATTTTTTATTAATCTTTGAGGGTGAAACAGTTTTCCTATGTTTCTTAAAAAATCCTGAAGATCCAGGTGGTGTGTTTGTTTTCAGTAGGCAGCAAGGCCCTACTATTATTTAATAAGATCTAGATACAGTTTTTCTTCTAATCTTGATCGTTACATGTAGTCGATAGCGAATTCATGATCTCAGGTAGTGAACATTTGCTTTGTTTTGAATTTTGAGGGTGAAACAGTTGGCTTATGTTTCTTAAATAAAAACCTGTAAATCCAGGTTGTGTAAGATATTTTTCATTTTTGTAATAATTTAATAAATACCAAGCTCAAGTTTGAAATCCTATGTTATTTTATTTGAAATGTATTTATGTGAATATAGGCCATGCATATAAAAATATGCCAAGTTAAAACATAGGGTTCGGCCATTATGCTTAGGTATTGGGTGATGGTATTTAAGTAGGGGTGTACACATAATTCGATGGAGGCCTATCATCACATAAATACAGGATACCTTCATCCTAATGATTCCACATAGATGTTGATCTCAAAAAGTAAATGTTGAAGTTACGCTCAACAGAATTTGGTTGCTAATGCCTAAGTTTAAACTTATATTTGTGTAAGTACAAAATTAGTACCTGCATAGGTTAAAGTCTTTACTGCAATTTCAGTGGGCTTGGATCTCGTTCGAGACTCAAGATTTTTTCAAATTCTCGCTCGACTTAAAAAATCCCTGTTCACACAGCCCTAGTAATTATTATATGTAGAGCCTAATTACCCAAGTTAATTGAATGCAAGCATCATTAAAGTCTGAGTATTTTCTGGTTTCAATCGACATCAGCAGTCACTGACTACAATGGAATAATAAGAGAATGACCCCTCAATGTCCACATTGTTTGTGGGTATCACAAGGATTACATTGCAAATTTAGCAAACACTGGGTTGTCTTCTTTTATTGAGCAGAGTATTGCCATAATGTCTGCATTCATGTTGTCTGTATTTGCCAGCTCATCTCTAACATTTTTCCTTAATATAGCATAACCTTCCTGGAGTGTCAAGATAGGTACTCCATCAATGAGAGGCATTGATGGCTGAATTTTCTTTACATACTGGTTAAAAGGGGTTTTAACTAGAGATGGGCCAATTAGCAGATTTCTCATATTCAAATGCTAAAAAAAAAATGACTCGAATATTTGAATAACTCCAATTTCATATACCTTGAATAATAAAGTTTCAATTGCTATGTTCTATGCTATTCTGCTAATTTGTTACCTGATGAAGGAAAAAGCTACAACTTGATTAAATGAAAAAAATTTTATTCTGGTTTTAAAATGTCAAATATATAATAAAAAGTTTACGTAAAATCTTCTTGGGCTTCCCACCAGGTTAAGTATTTATATAACACTAACGTTTAAACGGACGACTCATCCATTGTCTTCAGGGTGAGTGATTAAATTAAAGCCGTTGAGACATATCTATAAACTGTTGCAACAATCAGGTTACTCCCGACATGACAAATATGGCAAAACGGCCCTGGCTACAGGCTTCAGCTTTTCATCTTCTTCCGACCCACGAGCATTGAAGATTCTTTTAATTGCCAAAGAGATGTGCCGGTCACTGACAGACATTTTGGTCAGCTTAGATATTGTGTCCCTCTTTACTTGCGTGCCACTCGCTGACACCATTGAGTTGCTGAAAAATATTTTTGACGACAACATGGTAAAATTATTCCATCACGCACTGACGTCTACTTATTTCAAATATAAAGGCGAATTTTTCGAACTACCGCATGGAGTTCCTATGGGATCCCCTCTGTCTCCAGCCATTGCAAATTTTTATATGGAACATTTTGAGGTGAAGGCACTTTCCACAGCTCCTCTAGGCAAAAGGTATTTTTTCCGATATGTGGATGATACCTTTCTCATTTGGCCACATGGGCCTGATGCATTAATGAAGTTTTTAAGCCATATGAATAACCAACATGAAAACATCCAGTTTACAATGGAGATAGAAAAAATTGGCAAAATTCCATTTCTCGATATCTTGATCCATCAGAAGAGTAATGGCAGCCCGGACATAGTGTATACCGCAAGCCGACTCACACAGACCTATATCTGAATGCTCGCAGCCCTCCCACAGAGCAGCGGTACTATCATCCTTAGTACACCGTGCCAAGGCCATAGCTGACAGTGAGAGTCTTCCTGATGAATTGAGGTATCTGAAGACAACATTCTGGAAAAATTGATACAGAGACCAGCACATCTCTTCAGCAATTAAAAGATCCTTCAATGCTCTTGGGTTGGAAGAAGATGAAAAGCCGAAGCCTGTAGCCAGGGCCGTTTTTCTGTATTTGTCAACAGTCTCTGCCAAGATCTCAAGAATTCTCAAGAGATAAAACATAGATATGGTCCATAAACCAATTAGTAAACTGAGAGACCAACTAGTTAAGGTGAAGGACCCCATAGGCCTAATGACCCCTGGTGTCTACCAGATCTCTTGCGAATGTGGCCAAGTCTACGTGGGGGAAACAGGGAGAATGATAGCCACCAGGCTTATGGAGCATTGGAGGATTTTAGGCTTGGACAACCTGATAAGTCTGCTGTGGCTGAACATAGTATCACTTAGGACCAAAAGATAAAATGGGATAGTGCTAAATTAATCTGCCGTTCCAACAACTTCTGGGACAGGCTTGCTAAGGAGGCCATTGAGATCCAGCTAAACAAAAATAATTTTAATCAAGACACAGGTAATCAACTTAGCAATTCGTGGAATCCCATTTTAAATAAAATAAAAAACGATAACACTCCTCCTTTTTATCCAAATTTCGAAGATCCTTCTGGCCAATCAGGAGTAACCTGATTGTTGCAACAGTTTATAGATATGTGTCAACGGCTTTAATTTACTCACTCACCCTGAAGATGATGGACGAGTCGTCCATTAAAATGTTGGTGTTATGTAAATACTTAACCCGGTGGAAAACCCAAGGAGATTTTACGAAAATAATTCGCTGGGAAAGAATCAAATTATATAATAAAATAACTTTACTACCAATGGGAGTGTTTACTTGGAACCAAAATCGCAATTTTGTACATGAAATTGTTAGATGGAAATGAAAAAAGAATTTTAGTGAAAAATTTATCTTCTAACCACAACTATTCACTAATAATTCAAAAATTAAAATAAGCAAAATGTGATGCCCACCAAAAAAGCTGCTTTGATAACATTGAGGTTATTTTCCTCCCATCCTTGACTGCTTTTATGTGAAGGGAAGGGAGTGGAGGGGGGTTCTCAGAAGGTCTACTCGCCCAGATCTTGTCGCAATCGCTCCTATTGGCAGAGTCAATTGTGTCCCCACTTTGCGATAAGGCGAAGTAGCTTTGTGGGCTCAATTGTGATTGGACGAAGTCAATGACGTCAGAGGTTGCACCACGCCCACTTTTCCAAAAGGGTTATAAACATCAGTTTTTTGCTGCTTATAACTCGAGAAATAATTGACAGATCAAAAAATGGAAAAATAGCAGTATTTTTATTTAAAAAACTATCATTTCCAGCATTAAAAAAATAAGGTAAACGACCCCATTATGGACCATTGAATACATTAACTTTCATAAGAGTTCATAAGTCACTGGAAAGTGTAAATGTGTTCAAGTTCTGCCTGGTTGTGAATTAAAATGGTGTCAAACTTTTTATGAATGAAAATGGTGTCAAAGTTTTTATGAAAATTTTCAGAAATGGTACCACTATGACCAGGTAAACATTTTGCATGTAGTTGTCGCAAAATTCTGTGTCTGCGAGTAAAGTATATCGGTGTCCCTGAGTTTGAAAAGGTCCCTCTTCCAAAAGAGAAAACCAATTTCAATGCAGTTAGGTAAAACTTGTATTTATTATTTCTCTCCTTCCCCATACTCTTCATGCTGAAAAACTTGTGACAGCATTGGTCCCACTCAAATCACCAGTTTTGAAGTTGGATTTTACAAATTTCATAGTAACTTTAATATAGTCAATGAATAATCTCACCTGCTCCGGTCCTTCCAACAACTCCTACTTTCTCTCCTCCATAAATTTTGGCATTAATGCCCAACAAAACTAGAGGCAAATTAGGACGGTGGCGAAGCTGGACGTTTTCAAATTCTATCTCACCATTCTGAGGCCAGTCTTTTGGAGGCACAGTAACGATGTTCTCAGGATCACTGCTTTTATCTTCAGGACTCTTCACAATATTTTCTTCTTCTTCTAATTCCTACATGAATAGAAAAATTTGCACAAAACTCATAATTTACATCAATTAAAATCAAACTGTGATTTACTTATCTCTAATATATATATAAACTTTTCTAATGAAAAAGGTATATGGTAAATGTTATACATATAAAAACACCACTTCCAGGAAAACAGACCAGAACAAACACTTTTTGATGGTTCTGTATAAACCCTACACAGAAACATAGTTAATACCTATCCACTTAGTTTTCTATTCTTTTTTTCAAATTAGTGGAACAAATATAAGAAATAAGAACTGAAAAGTCCTTTGAATGAGCACTAACCTCAGCATACTCCAAAATTCTCTCCACAGATGTGAAACGTGCTTGCATTTCAGATTTCAACTGCATTACATAAGGCACAAAGGTACTCACCTAAAAAATCCATCATGAAAATGTTTAAAAAATGAGAACTGTACAGTAACCAAATGAATGTATACGTCAACTGAAACTTATATCAATCATAGCCTCTAATGCTAACTTACAGAAAACACACAAGAGAGTGCCAACCCAGCCTGTGCAGATGATGCTGAGCTTCTCAGCAACACAACTATAAGACTTGTTAAAGTCACAGTTGCAACAGCAATCATGTCCATTCTAAAAGTGAACCATCTAATAGAAGAGCGGAACATGAAATCAGAAGCAAGTGTGCAGTTCAGTCTGGCACAAAACCTGAAAAAATATATAGGGGAAAATTATCACCACAGATGTTTCAATTAGATATAATGACCACAAGAAAAATTATTGCTTCAGAGGCAAGAGAATCCAAATACATAAAAAAATAAGGAGTATTGAACAATAATCACCACCACCTTTGAATAATAATGAATAAAAATTCATTTATTTCCTCAGGCGTAATTAATGACTTTCATGATAATTTCAAAAACACAATGGCAAAAGTTGCCCCGAAAAAAAGAAACAGCAGGAAAAATGAGCAAACCTAGCATTCAGGCAAAAGGTAATAAATGAAGAAATGAAAGAAATTTTGATGGTGTGAGCCATGACAGCAGTTAGAATAGAGGTTCCTGATTAGGTCTGACACTAGCCAACGTAGGGAAGAAGTTAATAGTGAGTGTCTAGATGCCAAAGAATGTATTATGTGGTGCTTGAAATTGTATAGGAAAACCAGAGAAAAGGAAGCATCAGGGTATGATGGACAGTTTTTAGAATCAGCAAATTAGGCCAACAAAATGCTATAACAAAAATATCTCAGAATATGAGTAAATAGGGCCCATCAGAGTAAATTTTATTCCTTGATTTCAGTTTCTCTAATAACTATCATGATTGTTTTGGACAAAGAAAGTGAGTGCACTAAAAGTTGATAATGGAAGTCAAGGGCATACAAAAAGCTCTAACAAGGGAGGTACACCATAGAAATGTTGACAACCTGGCTCATTTTTGTGTAGATAGGTAGATAAGTGTCTTTATTGGGGCGAGATTGAGACTAAAAAGTCCCTTCTTCCATCTAACCCCTGTGTAGTGAGTAAAGGAAGGTGTATGATGAAAATCAGCCAAGCAAGAATGTGCACATCTAGACATTTTAAAGAAGTCTTTAAAAAGTTTCAACCCCTAAGTAGAAGGCAACTTGGTATCATAATAGGCCACAACTGAGCTTGTTCCAGAGAATTGGCCATAAACTCCAAGCAAGGTCTTTCACTAACATTTTTATTCCAAGTCACTTTAATTTTACTGCACCATAAACAGCAGGTAGATTTTAAGAAATAAATGCAGATCATTGCTGATTGCAATAGCCAAATTCATTGTTTGGCAAATGTAAACTGATTCTGTATAATGGTTTCATGATAAATTTGCAAAACAAAGAGGTTAATATTAGATGAAAATCTGAGTAATCTTCAAGAGAAGACACCATTAAAACATATTGCCTGTTATTATTTGAATGCTCCAATATTCACAAATATAATCAAGTGTCTGTAAAAATTACCCATTGTAGTTGCCTGTTTTTGCTTGGCACATTTTCATTATGCACCTTTTTCCACTCACTACAAATGCATGAGATCAGAGACACCGAGACACCTCAGTTGTGCACTCTCCCAGTTAATAGAATAAATTAGGCTATGACATTAGACAGCATAAGCATATAACTTGATGTACATTATGACTAGAAACTAAGTCGCTACTTTGTAGCTTTTTTCTAGCTATCTGAATAGTTGTTAAATGTGCTCTGGGGTAAATATCACAAAGAGTCTATGAATGAGTTCATTGACAAAATATTTTTCTTCCTTCTCTGAAGAGCTGCCTAAAATATATTCTTTTGTCATTAGTCATCTAATTCCTCAGTACAATTAAAACTACAAACCCAATCAGCCACACAACAAAATTAGCATAGTTCTTCTATCAGCTGATGGAACTTAGTTAAACAGTGGGTTCATGTTTAACATGTTCTTAGTATACATGCTATATTGTTTCTGATTGAAATCAAAAACCACAGAGTCAATAGTTAAAGCTATGAGACTGTTCTTTTTATGTTAAATATTTTACCTATCCAAAGAAAATAATTATCTTACCTCTCCAGAAATACTGTATGTCTCCCATATGCTCTAATAATGGAAAGGCCTGCCATGCTGGATGCAATGTGATTCATAACAGGAGATTTCAAAAAATTGTCTATCTTCTTAGCTTCCTTGAGGCCTTTGTTAAGCCATATATCCAGGAAGGCAAACAGCCCTGGGGAAATAATTATTCAACTCATAGAAAAATGAATGAAGATCAATAAGTCTATTGATAATTACAATATTTTTCTCACCTGTAGCTATAATCAATGCAATTGAAAACACAGGAAATATGAAGCAAACCAGCACCAGTTGTGTGATGACGAACATGAGACCCTGCCACACAAACTCAAAGAAAAAGGGCACACGGACATCCACTGAAAGTAATCAAATGATGCAAAAATGAAAAAAGCGAATTAAGACTTGAAACTGACAAAAATATAGCTAACAGATTGCTATGTGAGACATATTTTACATGTCTGTAGGACATATTTTACCACTGATTGACAACTAATATAGTAAATGCTCCTTCTGAGATATGTATCGGAAAATATAAATTTTTAAGGGCCCACATGTACCAGAGCAGGAAAAGAGCAATCCATATAAAAACACACAGCACTAGAAAATTATTGAAAAAACTTCAAAGACAAAGTAAAAGGGGAGTTTATTTGCTAAGTATTAGGATCAAATGTAAAGTTCACCCCACGACTTGGGCCAGAAAAATGTTGTTACTTGTTTATGTGCCATTATCATTAGGGGCACAGCAAGGAGGGGGCAGGAGGCTTGGGGGTCAAAACCCCCCACAGAGGAACTAAAAGATTGTGACAAAATTGCTACAAAATCATGTGAACTTAAAATTTCTTTATAACTGTAAATAAACAGACTTTCTTTCTGTTTGAATGACTTTTTTTTTGTGCCTACCTTCAAACTGAGTATTTAAATAAAACCTAGTCTTTGGGCATGATAAATTATACATGCATCATATAAGTTTTCTCAGAGAGATAGAATTGTATTCCTTCAAGTTATGTTAGAAGCTCATTTTTAAATATTGCCGTCGTTCCTAAGAAGTCAACAGATGGCAAACCTTCTTACAGGTTTTGCATAGATTATTGGGCTTTAAACGCCGCCACTATGCCCAATGTATACCCATTGCCGAATATAGTCAAGACCTTAGACTACCTAGGGAACTGCCGTTACTTCACCACGATGGACTTGATGAGTGGATACCATCAAATCTCTCTGGACGAGGAGTCGCGTCCAAAATCTGCATTTTCCATGGAGGGGGGGCATTGGGAATACACTAGAATGGGGGTCGGGCTCCGCAATGCGGCTGCAAGTTTTCAGAGGCTAATGGACGGTGTTCTCCGTGCGCTTAAGCCGGCACATTGCCTTGTCTATTTAGACGACATGGTCGTGTTTAGTTCCACCATTGAGGAACATGCAGAGTGGTTGAAAGGTGTGTTGGAGAGGATGAAGACCGCTGGGTTGACGCTTAAGTTTGAAAAATTTCATTTCGCTCAAGATAAGGTTAATTATTTGGGCCATGTAGTAACTAAGGATGGTATCTTCCCAGACCCGGTGAAGCTCTCGGCCGTGAAGGAGTATCCCTCCCCAAGTTGCATGAAGGAATTACAATCCTTCTTAGATTTGGCCAACTATTATAGGAGACTTGTGAAAAACTACGCCCATGTTGCGAAGCCCTTGACAAGGCTACTAAAAAAGGGTGCAACGTTCAGTTGGTCAGGCGATTGCGATGAAGCAATGGGGAAGCTAAAGACTGCCCTTACCAACAGCCCTATCCTGGTTTACCCTGATTTCAGTAAACCCTTCATTGTCTCCACTGATGCCTCCAACTATACCTTGGGCGCGGTCCTCTCTCAGGAGATAGATGGAGAGGAGCATCCCGTAGTTTATGGCTCTAGGCAACTTAACACCGCCCAACTTAATTACTTGGCAACGGAAAAAGAGCTTCTGGGTGTCGTCTGGGCAGTGAGCCATTTCAGATGCTACTTGTATGGGCGGAAGTTCAAGATAGTCACAGATCACGCGGCCCTCAAATGGTTATTTAGCCTAAAGGACCCCTGTGGCCGTTTGGTGAGGTGGACATTAAAATTAAGCGAATTCGATTACGAGGTTGTACACAAACCTGGAAAACTCCACTTAAACGCCAACGCCCTTGGCCAAAAAGTGCGCATGGTTGAGCGGGATGCCATTGATGACATGATTGCCCAACAGAATGCCGATTTCCACTGTAAAAGGCTGCGGGGCCGGAGGGGATTCACAGTGAAGGAGGGTATTTTTACGGGAGGACAATAAATGGTGATAGAGTGGTAGTCCCTAAGAGGTTGAAAGGGGAAATCATTAGGAATTTCCACGAACATCCCTTGTCAGGTCATCTGGGGGCCTAACCTACGGTGAAGAGAGTGCGAGCTTTTTATTGGTGGCATGGAATGGCGAAGGTCGTAAAGACAATCCTAAAAGATTGCATCGCGTGTAACCGCCAGAGTCCCCATGGGAGAATGAGGGCACCGCTTCAGGAGTTGCCCTCCTCAAACAAGCCATTTGAGTTCCTGTCATTGGACACCATTGGTATTGGTCCCCTCCCCTGTAGTGTCAATGGGAATACTTACATTCTCTCCATACTTGACAATTTCTCTCGTTATCTAGAGATGGTCCCATTGCCGGACCAAAGAGCAAGGACGATCGCATCAGCCTTCGTGAGGAAGTGGGTTCTTAGGTTTGCTGTACCCGACAAAATTCTTACAGACCAGGGTACCAATTACATGTCAGAATTCTTCAGGAATGTCTGTAAATTCATAAAAATTTCCCACCTTCGCACATTTCCTTATCATCCTCAGGCTAATGGAAAGGTAGAGCGGGTGCATCGGACGATTGCTGATATCCTTAGTCATTATGCGAACGACGGGGGCACAGACTGAGATACATGGATGCCCTACGCCGTCACGGCCTACAATACCAGCATCCACCGAAGCACCGGGTTTCCCCCATGAGGTAATTTTCGGCCATGAAATGCGCTCCCCATTCGCGCATTACGATGCGGAACTCGGGGAATTCTACGTGTACATGCAAGAGCTGAAGAAAAAATTTGAAACAATGTAGGATAGCTGTAAGGAAAATGACAGGTGAGTGCGGTGCAGGAGGGCTGCAATGTTCGATAAGGGTACGTAGGATGTGACGTATGAGTGAGGCCAATACATATACTTAAGCGATACGTGCACGAAGGTGGGCGGCGTGAAGAAGTTTCATTACCCATGGAAGGGCCCTTATTTGGTAACGGAAGTGTTACCCCCGTGCAATGTGCGGATCCAGCAGCCTTACAGATCCCTGTTGGTGCACAAAAACCGCTTGAAACTGCACTTAGGGAATCGAGGAATGCCCCGTTGCGGAGAACGTCGCCGAGGAAGACCCAGGAAGCTCCCTTCCCCACTCGCTGAATCAGCAGATTTGGTGTTTTGCCCCGTAGACCCAATTGAAGACACCCCCCCTGTCCAAGTCCCCCCTACCACTTTTTCCGAATCTCCTATAATAGAGGAATCGAAGGACGAAGAGGAAATTGAAGAGCAGACCACCCCGGAGCCTACAATGCCTATTGCTGAGAAAGAGCTGCCGCCACCGGAACGAGACAAGAGGCCTTCCCCGCAGGAGAGCGTGTAGGAGCCCAGAGGCATGGTGCCGAGAGAGCCCCGACCACGTGAGCAACTGATAGACCCTTATCTCCTGAGGCCCTGACCTACCCCTACGCCTCCAGAGCCGTTGGGAGTACGCGGACTTCCATCTCCCCCCTCCCCTAAGGCGCACTCCGCTCCAAAGACCGCGGAAGAGTCGCAGTCACCTCCCTATCATCTGAGGCCACGCAAGTAAGAGATATGTTTTATCTGGGGCACGTACTCGTGATGTGTGTGTTAGGATGAAGCGGGGTCGAAATCATGAGAAGTGGTCATCAATGGGGACAGTAGTGCTACCACACGAGGATTCGCATCTACCGGTGCCGACAGAGAACACGGGCAATGGAACGTAAGACAAGTGGACTGCGTGTGCGCGTGACTAATTAAAGAGACAATAGGAGTTTGCGCTGTTCTGCAAAACTCGCGGTGGAGGTTTCTTTTATTTTGTCTTGGTTATTGTGATTTCTCTGTCACTCTTTCATATATTCCAGGAGGAGAACCCGCTGAGGAGACACCATTTAATCGGGAGATTAAATATTGTTCGGAGGGAGGATGATGTAAGCGTGTGGAATATTTCTCCTCCCTCCTCCATGTTCGTGCCCCCACCCACTACTCCATCATCCTCCATCCGGTGACCCGTACGAAGCGGCCGTCGTATTGCACTGATGACCGAGGACTCCTGCTCTTCGACCAGCCGAAAATGTGCTGCGCTCACGAGAGGAGGCGCCGAGCATTGGAAGGGGGGCAAGAGGGAGCAACGGACAGGCGGCACGTGAAAAGTCGATGGCTGGCGGAGACTTGCTGGAAAATGTACAAGTGTCACACACAACATTTGTCTTTATAACTCAGGCATTTTTTGATGATACGAGAATTAAGTTATCCCGTGTTCCTGTGTAGTAGTGAAGGCGTGGGAAGTAAACACTATGTGGAACGCTCATGCACATTTACCAGGTTCACAGTTAAAAGGTGCACAATTAGTAGGTCTGGTCACACAATGCATAAACTGTGCAAGTTCATGTATTAAAGTATGCCCTGTGCAAGTTCATGTACTAAAGTATGCCCCATCATGATGCAACATGTCCAATCAAAATATCATTGTGAAACCATACGTAACAGCTTCTATGAATGAGTGGGTGCTTGTCAATACAATAGAACCAGTTATAATTTCGTCCATCCACACGAACATGGAATCACAAGAGTTCATACATTGTGTAACCAGGCCCAATAAACCATGACTTAACTTGAAGCCGTGTTCCACAAATCGAGACAATTAAAATTATTACACACAGAAGCATTAAGGAAAAATACATCACACTATTACCAAAGATCTAAATCGTAACAATTATTTTCAAAAGCATTTACACTTGCCATTACCACTCACAAACAGTATAATTCCTTTAGGACTTAAGTACGCACACGATTAAAAACTTGCTAACTTTGCTGACTGTGGGTCGGCGGATTCATAATAAACAACAGAAACAACACGATTAACAAACAGAATAAATTGGCGATACTAGCGGCAACCTGTGCTAAAGAAACACACCAAGCCTTTTCATGCACACGAATAATACTTTTGTATTATGTTCTATAATACAAACGTAATACATTGGCTCTATGAATTGTATATTCTTGGTATTTTTACATCGTGCTACAATGATATTACCATTGGCCACACATGCACTTTCGCATGCGCGTGCATATGATGTTTGTATTATTTTCCGTCTTACAATTGTAATACATTGGTTTTACAACTTTATATATGCCTTGTATTTTTGATGCTGTAATACAATAGTATTAAGATTTCTTTGTATAAAATGTCCTGTAATACAATTGTATTACAAAAGTTCTTATAAAAACTATACAATTTGTAACTGTACAAGGGATTTACAATTTGTGTACTGTAATGGTTGGCCCCATTACACCATGCTCCCTTGCTTGATCGTATTCCTACCTTCCATCGACCCGATCATACCCTTACCCCACTCCCTCTAAACCCCGACCCGTGGAGGAAGGTGAGACAGTGTGCGAGCGTGTGTGTATAAGTACGGCGTCAAATGATAAGGAAGTGAAGTGCTATGGGCCTTTGACCAGACCCACACCCCCAAATCCCCCCCCCTCCCACATCGAGAACCCCACCCTGTCAACATTCAGGGTTATAAAGGCAGGCAGCAGCAACGTCAGCGAGGAGGAATCGACTAAGAAAACGGTATGCGAGCAGAGCTTCTGCCCGTTGCCAGGCCCAGGGAGTAAATGATATTAGTTCGCGGACATTCGAGAAAGACATCCAGGAAGGAGGAGAGGCTACGCTGACTGCAATACGTGGTCACTGAATCGCCACGTACGGTCCATGACAAGGATCCCCCCCCCATTTTGAAGAAAAGCATGGCCAGAAGGAGAGTCCAGAGCATCGTGTGCCAACCATCGCTCCGATCCCGATGAGGAGGAGCCTGCACTCGGAAAAGGCCGTGATATCTCCAGAACGTGGCTGTCGCCGTGCGATCACCTAAGGTTGTCACCACCTGACAGATTTTAAATTTTGCTTCTAGTATTCCATAAAAGGGATCTCTTGGCTGCATTAAATTTTTTTTGTTTCTAAAAAACAATTTGAAAGCATTCAAGGATTTTAATATTAATTGGAAAATAATTCCTTTATTAATGAAAATGAACTTATGTTTCTTTTAACTGCATTCTAAAGAATTGTTGTACAGGTTTCAGAAATGTATTGCTTTTCGAGTACGTGATAAGGAAAGTGATCATTATATTAGAAGTAATTAGATATAGTTATTGCATCCATAAATCTTGATCCAGGACAATATTATCCACATAGATGATAGGAAGTACATTTTTACACGATTTTTTCCACAGTAAATTTACTTGTTTTTTGGTAATTCTGTTGTTGCTGTATTTATATATGTATAAAAAATCCAGGATTAGAAAAGGAATGAAATTCAGAATTGAGTATCTGAAACTATGGATCCGAAACCAAGATAAAGATCCGAAATCCAGTCAAGGATACGGTTCCGGATCCGAATCTGACAAAAAAACCTGGTACCATCCATCACTATTTAAAAGAATTCCTAATAAAAAACCTTTCAAAGAAAGAATAAAACAATGCAAGTCATTTTCATCATCATCATTCTTTTTTACGTTTTGAAGAGATATAAATGATTATAATACAGTGCAACCTCTTTAAAACAAGACCTCACGGTGCCCAAGAAAACCCTCGCTATAGTGAAGTATCGTCTTACCGAGGTTGTTGTAAATAATCGCATGAAACCTATTGTCAACAATTTTCTAGGAATCGGGTTGGTGTGGTAGCGGAAGTATTTCCAATCGGATAGTCTGAGCACAAATCCAGAAAGAAGGGGAAAGTTTTTGCAGTAATTCATATCCCTACTTAATTTACCTCCTAACTATTTGATCAAAAAGCACCATACCTGCTCCAAAAAAATGCAAAAAGCCTTAAATTGCCAATCATTTTCCCGAATGCACAACTGACCAAGCTACTCTTTTCTAATGTTCATTCCATAATTTTGATTAGTTTCGCCAAAAATTTAAACCATAACTGATAAATAAAAATTGTATCGCCTTTATTACTAGCCTTTATACTTTCCCTTGGTTGGTCTTAATTTTTATGATCAGTATATTCACGTTCTTCGCGACATTACACGGAAGCCATTTGGATTAACGTATCGCATTTGTTTCAGCGGACGATAAGAGAAGGTGGAAGTGGTGGAAGGGATCCTGCCTTGGAGGGCGTTTTCTTCCATCTAATGTAATGTTCACATTTTAAAACAATCTGTTTTACCATGCATAACAATTTTATTGAAATAGCGGTTGTATCACAATAAGTTTGTTTTTAAGATTTTGTTAGGCCCTCGATGTACGTACAGTAATTTTGTCGGGTGTGTTTGCGCAATGGTAGTATGATACAAAGGACTGAAAAAATGGGTCTAATGAAGAGCCCTCCTCTACCAAAAAATGTGTTAGGTATTAAATCATATATTTGCTCAATAATGGCAGCAAAACATAGAAAGGAATATGTATAGACATATTGAAAGTCAATAAACTAAGAGCGCTACTCCTTTGGCACCGCGCTCATCACATTACATCAAGCAGTTACAAGTATAGGTAACAATAATTTGCTAACTTCAATAATCTCGTAAATTACAAAATTAACTCAAGACAATGTTCAACATTGATAAATATAAAGTGAAAGAAAATATGAAAACAAATTTAGGAGAGACAATTGAGTGGCTAGCAGTTTTTCTCTTCCGACACTTAAGTGTTTTGCATTTTTGGGCCATGGTGTCTATCTTGGAAATGCTCTCAACTCACAGACGTGCGAGTGTGCTCTCGACCACCCAGGAAACAAAAGAAGATCAAATACGTATTCGTAAATGCTAATACCGCAGTATTTCCACCAATATTAACAGTAAAAGAATCCGATGGTGATTTATAACGTGCAGTTGATACGCATAACTTCATATTAATTGCATTGCTAACAGATGGCAAGCTATTGCAGATGTTGGCCACATTTGGTGTTTGTTTGCCGGTGACGGAAACTCTCGCAATGGCGGGGGCCAACACCAAAAGGGTCTAGTAAAAACCATATTTTTTTACATGGCAATCATAGGGTCAACTGACAGTGCCCCTGCAATCTCTCGTAATGATGGGGGTCTCACAATAGGCCATACTCATACTACCGCGGTTCCAATGTAGTTATAAATGGCCTAGTTCTAAGTTTTCATGCATTAGAGTATGTACACTGTCAAGCCCTATGCACATCACACCATAACCATGACCGACATCATGCAACAATCACGAAAACCATGATTCATTCTCTGTTAGTAGTGACCAAAGTGACCTATTTCACTCTTTTTGGCTGAAGCTGACTGGGAACATGTTTAAAAAAAATGTCTCCACGGTTATGCAAAACAAAAAGTAAACGTATAAAGACCTCCATTCTTATGTTAAGAATGATGTGTTGATTGCTATTAGCATAGCAAATCATCGTTGAACTATTGTCTACAAAGCTATTCCTTCAAAGAATGACTTTAATTTGTGTATTCAGGCAACAATATAGGGCTCTTAATTTAAACTTCTATTATTTCTTGATTAAGCTGATTATATATCTAGTTGAAGTTCTGGAGTACTACAATGTAGTAATATTACAATTTGCCCTTATTTACACATTCATAATGCTGGGGTTTTGTAAAGTGAGGGATCGGGAGGTGTGCCTGTATTTAGAGTGAAATTTAGGTTAAAAACTCTCTTTTGTTCCATTTATAATCTATTAACTCAGCTGCATTACAGAACTGCCAAACAGCATTACTTTGTCAGAATTAAAAGTTTCCTGCAAAAATGTAATTAATGTCAAATTACTTACATTCATCCATGTCCCGGGAAAACCGCTGCAATATCCGCCCAGCTGGTGTGACATCAAAGAAACTTATCGGGCATTTCATTACTTTCCGCAGCATTGCGTCATGGAGGGCAGAGGAACCAAGAAGCAGTTTTTGTGCTATGCCCACACCTTTTACAAGTCCAATGGCCATCATTACCACAAAACTTAGACCATAGATAGTCTGGTAGAACCAAAGTTGAGGATTGTCACTGACAGAGCCTTTCAGTTCATTTTCTGTAAGATTTGAGCTCATAGCACTGGAATTAGTTTTCAATTTTGCCACTATTTCTCCCTATAAATAAGAAAATGAAGATAAGATTAACAGCCTCCAGCATACAAATTTCAGCAGTCAATTCTATCAAAAGTTGGTTCTATCAAAAACAAGGAATAAAGACAGATCTCATGGCTACTGCACTCTTTTTAAAAACAGTCCAATAAGTATGTCAATATGCTAAATGACTGGTGAGAACTCTGCACTCTTACACAGCAATTTAATCATGCCGTAGAATCGACTAAAGGCTGTGTTGGGGATGCATTGATCACATTGAATCATATATGCTGAAATTGACCTGTGAATGAACTGAATTTTTGCAGTGAACGAAGGAAAGATATCAATTATCTCTCCATGACTCTCCAGAAAGCAAATGAATAATCTCCTTTTAGCTGATCATGCAGTAAAGTATTCTGGAACAATGGTTTTTATGAGAAGTCAACTCCACTTGCAGTACAAGGATGAAGAAGAGGAGGTTCAAGAAGAGAAGAAGATAGCAGACCTTGTGGCATTCAACATAGCAAGTTAAAAATGTTGTTCATCCACAAAGAGAAATATCCAATCAGCTGAAATCTTCTCAGGCTCACACCTGATTAGATAATCAACTACTAAGGTTTTAATGAGATGCTCAACCATAAAACATTTAGCAGCAGATACTGTGACATGCCTGATAAGACTTAATCAGCACTATTCTCTAGGAAAACATCTGACAGCAGGAAACAGGACCTACTTAACAGACTGACTACATCTTAAAAGAGTGCCAAGAGTGCATGGAAAGAGAAACAGATCAAAAGATGTAGCAACTTTGGCTGCTCTGAACTACTATGGTATCAAAATAAACAAGTAATTTTGGAGGACAGGAAGTGAAGAGGGTCCACTCTAAGTATGAGAGAATGAGATATTATGTGAATGAAAGGATATAATAGAAGACCCTAAGGTAATTTAACATTACACAAAGTTGGAGAGCACTCAATATCAATACAATTATCAGTGTTGTACAAGAGGTGTTTGAAGGCAATTGGGTTGATTCTTAGAGTAGAAAGGTTAGTGGCAAAACTGAAGAACGTATATTTAAAAATAAAAAAATAGTAAAATAATTTTATTCTAGAGGTATGGGGAGTAAATATTAACAATAGCCAGAAAATATATAGATATAATTTTAACATTCCAGGTATTTTCTAGCATCTCTACTTAATTGCACGAGAAAAGTAGATATAAATCAAGATCAATAAAATGCCAAAAACAGAAATATTAAGACTTTTTTCTTCAACTTTTGAATAATTCTTAAAATGGAAACTGAACCAACCTAATTACAATCAAAAATTTTACTTTTGTTAACAACACTAGGCAAAACTGAAACACTAAAACCAATTAAAACATTAAACAGTTTCTTAAACTATTGCAAATTTGTCTAAGTTATGATTTTTCACAGGTTCAGAAATCTATTTCATTAATTTCGTTTAATAGTGCAGGAGGCAACTGACCTAAGTGCATTATTACTACCTAAAACTGATATTGAATACTCACCCCTGACCCATCTCCCTGGTCAAGCCATATCTGAAGCCATATCCCAGAAAATAGCCTAGCGAGAGTAAATAGGAGGACAAGTAATAAAAGAGCTGCCATGACACAATATCCTCCACAGTAAATAGAAAGCCTCAAAAATGCTTGGTATCCAGTTTTCTGCATATTATGTTCCTCAACAACTGTCATTTTGCCAGTATATTCCTCCCCTGTATCAAATAAAAATGAGAATAGCATTATAATAGCATATACATATATGAAAAAAGTCATCGATTTGAAATATTAACAACACTATTTGGTGATTAGAATGAGGATAATTTGGCCCACGTGACAAAAAAAAGACATTTTCATAATTTCAGGACATAGGAGAGAACCTTTGGTTCTACTGCACTATTGTATTTTAAATTATGAACTTTTGTTTCATATTTATCACCATGCCCACAATATTCAGCCAATTCTTAAAATTCGATGGTTACTTAATCATATGCAGTTATAATGTAAGCACAGTGTTGTCAAAACCAACTTTTTGTGACATTATAAATTTAGAGATCCATTGTTAAAGCAGCTGATACCTTCATTATCACACCAGATCATGTGATTAGAAGCATGGAATAGCAAGGAACAATAATCAATAGAATATTCCAAATATTTGCTTAAGCTGATGAAATTGTGATAATAGCTAGATCTAATCAATACCTAGTTGAAGTCTAAAAAAACTTATTAAAAAATAAGTAGGAATGGGAGTAAATACAGATATCTGTAAAACTAATATTATAAATGCAAAATTCAGTATCATTAACTAGAAGAAAATAACACACATTGCACATAGAGGATTATTCTTTGAAGTGGTTAACAAGTTTAGGTATCTAGATAACATCATAGATAGAGAAGGGTACATATATGCAACAAAATTAGATAGAATACAAGCAGTAAATATATTTAGCCCTGTAGGGCATACTATGCAAATAGTAAACAGTAGGGATGGTCGGATCGGATCCAAAGATCCGCGGATCTTTCATATTACTCGGATCTGGATTCGGATCCAAAGATGCAGAGTAAAATCGGATCCAGATTGCAGATTTTACATTTTCGCAGCTTAGAGATCAAAGCACCCCGTGAATGTAATGTAGGTGTGGTAAATATTGGTAAGGAGAGGTTATGTAACTATGGTCATGAAATTAGATGAAAATTCTGCTGTGCAATTAGAAGCAAAATAAAGAAATATGACCCTTTTCCCCTATTACCCCGGTATTGTGAGAAAAATATATGTAAATGCCATGCGGGTAGCCTACATTCGTCAGGATCAGGTGCACATCGAGAGCTACAGTCCAGCCGGCAAGAGTTGTCCGATGACAGGCAGCAGGGTTGAGTGAGAGGTAGGGGGCAAGGTTGCCAGGTCAGAAAGGAAAATGCCCACGGCTAGAGATTGACAAAAAGGTCTTGTGAAGGGTTTTCACCAAGTACTAAAGCAAAATACTTCCGTTGCAAGCACCCGGAAATAAATAATCGCAAAACTTGGGAAAAAGTGCACGAAAATCTCAAAACACCACTGTTACTGAAGGAACGCACGTAAGAAAACTCAAAGATATACTGAAAGCCCGGGGTATATTCGGTGATTCATATCCATGAGACAACATTGTATGACAGGGCAAGGGTGTGGGATGCATTTTGGGGACAGTGATTGGCTGTGCGACCCGTGCAGGTGCCAGGGTTTTCCGCCCCCATGACTTTCTTTTTTTCTGTCATCAGACAACTCTTGCCGGCTGGACTGTAGTGTACTGCACAAAGTTCGACCTCTATCGCAGTTTAATTTTTTTCTTTCAGTCATTGCATAAAAAATTTATCATCTTCAATTTCAAACCCTTACATCTGAGTACTCACTTTTTTATTCTTTTATGGTTTAAATTAGATTTACAAATGCATTACTAAAAAATTAGGGATGGTTGGGTTGGATCCTAAGATCCACGGATCTTTCATTACATTCACTACTGACATCAAATCCGAAGACAGTGAAGTTCGGATCCAGATTGGATATTTTTAAATATCGCGGCTTTGTGATTGAGGCACCCGGCGAAAGGAATGTTAGTACGGAAGATGCAGACAAGGAGAGGATTTGTAACTTGGGTCACAAAATGAAATGAAATTTCTTTCCATGCCACTAGAAAAAAATAAAGAAATACACGTCTTGGCTTTTTTCTCCATAGGCAATGCACCAGAAAAAATAAAGTGGAATGTCACACAGGCCCCAGACTCTCATGAACTGATAGTGTAGTTGTTAAAAATGAGCGCTAGCAGGGGCATCAGAACTATCTTCAATGTGGGGGGGGGGAGGGGGGGGGGGGGGGGGGGCAACTTTGAAAAGGGCCCATATTTATTGCGGATACGAGGGGTTAGAGACTAGAATCTCGATAAAAGAGCATATTAAGGCATAAGAATGTGTGTCAGAAAGATCCCGCTTTGACTAAAAGGCCCCGGGGCAAATTCTGGGGGGGGGGCCTTAGGTCCCTCCTGCCCCCCACTTTCGAAGCCGCTGAGCGCTAATGTACTACCGGTCGCAAGTTCGATCCTTAACACTTCCTACGAATACAGTGCATGTATTCCTAGGGTATGGTAAGCAAGCAGTTATAAAATGTAGATTATCATAAATTTCATGTCAATTTATACGTCAACAAAACAAACAAAAAATAATATAAGTTTGTATTAGTGAATGAAATTGGAAAAATATTTTATTACAGAATTAAAATTGTGGAAATATTACGCTGACTTTACAAGGTATTTTTGAGTGATACATTTGTAAACCTTGTTTAAGTGATAAAAGTGCAAAAAAGTATGTATTCGCATACAAGGGACGGAAATTAAGGATGATAAAATTTTTGATTCAATGGCTGAAAGAAAAATTGTAAACGGTGATTAGAATTGAACTTCATTACTTGCAATACATTAACCCACTCTGCTATGGCTAACCCAAGTTCGTAGAATGCAGGCTCGCAACATGGCATTCTACTTTTTTTCTCACAAACCTGGGCCAATGGAGAAAAAAGCAGAGATGCATATTTCTTTATTTTGCTTCTAGTAGCATGAAAAAAAGGTTTATCTCATTTTTGATCCAAGTTACACAATCTCTGCTTCTGAGTATAAAATCTGAAAATTTCCTTTATTAGGTTATTATTAATAAGACATTGCAAAACTACTATTTTACCAGCTTGAACTATTCTATAATAATTTTTTCATCTTGAAAATTGAATCCCCAGATATTCCATAAATGGAATCATCTCCTGACCACATTATAAATTTTTTTGTGATTCTAAAAAAGAATTTGAAAACATTCAAGAATTTACAACAGCAACCCACAATGGAATAATTTAATATAAACTCATTCTGCACTGAATTAATTTTAGGTTTTTATTTTGTTTATTATTTAATGGTCTATATTTTATTATTCTTGGCATGTGATACACTAAGAAGTATTTTTTCTTCAATTGTATTTAAAATTTCGGGATAGAGGGTGATATTATGGCATCAGTAGGATCTTATATTTTGGAAAATAATTCAAATATTAGTGACAAGTAATGGAACTAATGTTTCTTTTAACTGCACTCTAAAGAATAGTTGTCGAGGTTTAAAAAAATGTTTTGTTTGATGAGTATGTGATAAGGAAAGTGAACTTCATATAAGACGTAATGACATATAATGGATCTACAAATCATGATCCAGGAAAATATTATCCACAGAGATGATAGGAAGTTGATTTTTTTTCTATAATATATTTACTTTTTTTGTAGAAATACTATTGTTGCTGTTTTTCTGTATATATGTATTAAAAATCTAGGATTAGAAAAGAAATTAAAGTCAAAATCCAGCATGTGAAACTAAAGATCCGAAACTGAGACTAAGATCCAAAACCAATGCAAGGACCTAGTTCTAGATCCGAAGAAAAACCTGGATCCATCCAACACTAGTAAACAGTGATTAATTAAAGTACATAAAACATATTATACCAGTTGTCACTGATGGAGCTGAAACATGGACAAAATAGGAGCAATGAGAGCTGAAAAAATTTGAAAGAAGAGTTAAAAGACATATTAATGGACTCATTAAAGAAAATAATGAATGGAGAATAAGATACAACCAGGAAATATATGAAATCTTAAAACAATAGGATATAAAAAGATTCACAAAATCTGTACAAATACAATAATTATCCATGGGGAAAGAATGGATGAGCAGTGAATGCCCTTGAAAATCCTGAAGACACAGGTTGACAAAACAGATGGAGTGATTGAGAATAAGATGAATGAATGACAGGTTGGAAGGCCGAAGAAGAATAGGAGTGAGAGGGTACAGGAAATCAATGCTGGGAGCCAAAGCTTAGTCTAGCCCAGACTAAGCTTTGGCTCCCAGCATTAGCAACTACTACCACTAGCAACAGTCAAGATGAGCATATTCCAAATTAAAGAGAATGTATATACAAATACCTCTAGATTCTCTAACAGGACTTTGTTCACTGTCTTGCCGAGATGATTTTGGCCTATTATCAGATTCATTAGATTCCTTTCTTGTTTCATCAAACTGCATCAACTGATAATAATCTCCACCTAGTGACATTAATTCATCATGAGTGCCCCTTTCTGATATCATTCCATCTTTTAAGAAGATGATTTCATCACATTCTGGAAGAAACTGGAAAGTAAAAAAAATAATAGCACTTGAGACCTTCATTAGTTAATACAATCACAAATTTCATGCTATTAACACACAATATACAAATTCAAAAGTCATTAAAGCAAAAAACATAGGAAAAATTTAACTTTCAATACATGATATAATGGTCCCAGTAAAAAAGGATCAAAATAGGTCATTGTTGTCATCAAACTGTTCCAACCTTATCTCCCTTAACACACCCACCTCATGATTGAATGCACATATCTATTTCAGTTACCTAATATCAGCCATGCCCAATACATCATGCTGGGGTTTCACATGATGATAAGAGCTATTTCTTGAGAGTTGCTTCCCCTCTGCGGAGTATGACACTCTCCCTCAAGTGAAATTGGACATATCCCCACTGCTGCAGGGTTCATTACTCTATTGTCTAACTCCAAAATGAATCATGTGATAAATAATAGGATGGTTTCCCAATTCCATCACCATTAAGTGTTTTCATGAGACCCAATCACTGCGTAGGTGCCTCAATTGGATCAGATGTCCTTTAGAAGCTCCTCCACTGAGTAATAAGCACAACTTGGGCTAACTTCGTATGGCTACCACCCTTTGACCTATGACCTATTAACATGGGTAACCTACCATAGCAGTATTAATAGCTCCCTTCAAAAAAATATGGCATCAGGATTAGTCAAACCCCCTATTTCTTCATATTACAATGATGTGCCTGATACATTCCATCAACATCACAATAAACAATTGATATTACAGCCAAAAATAACAGCAATACATATAAACAACATCAAATGATATTTTCAAAATAATCTGACATAAGAAACTGCAAAACATTTTGTTATAATATTACAAATAATATGGCATTTAAAATATCTTAATACTGTGCTATACTGTTACAATAAACTTCTTTAGATTTACAGCACAGCTTTAAAATATATGCATTTCATTAACCAAAAAATAGAGAATTAACTATCACAGAATACATAAAGAGTCCACAAACCAATTAAAACTCACTATTCTACACATTACTTGAGGTATTTAGAGGAATGTTTTTCTTGAAGAACGTTAATTCCATAATATTATGATTAATCAAGTAAAGGAAGAGACTTGCCTGCAAGGAGTGGGTGGCAAAGAGAATTGTTCGCTCCTTCAGTGCACCACGGATGCAACACTCAAATATCCTACGGGCCACACGGGCATCCACAGCACTAAGAGGGTCATCCAAAAGGTATATATCTTTTTCTGCATACACTGCTCGTGCAATACTGATTCGCTGTTTTTGTCCTCCACTGAAGCATGCAAACCAGTGAAGTAATAATTATCGAAGCATGCTGGGTACTTGAGGTCAATTAAATAACACCAAATACTTCATCTGAACAAGAATGCAGGAAGTAAACAAACCCATAGGCCATAAGGAAGTGCATAAATGCATCATGGGGACTAATGATAAATTCGCAGCAATGGCCATAAGCATTGATCAAAAATGCACCAGCATAGGTACTTTTTAAGCTAGAACAGAGATGGATTTGGCATTCTGCACCATTTAATGCAGGTTTGAAATATTTCCATCGCCATTTTCAAGAGCAATTAAAGCTCTTGTACAAGAAAGAACAGAACCAAGAAACTAATTGCTCAGTAGTAAACAATCATATCAGATATATTTTTCAAGGCAAGGGAATATTGGAGATACAATATAATGTGAGTGTGTATGTTTATCAAAGTACTTAAAAAACACTATTTTTTATCATGAAAAATCTAACTCTGAGACTTCATGAGTTGTAGTCAGTACACAGATATTGGTAACCAAATTCTTGTCAAAACAAAACAATGCAAAAATACCAAATCTTTCCGCTGGATCATGGTCATCCACACAGGTCTGGACACTCTCGCCATTTAGCATAGGGGTAAGGCGAGTGCTTAGTGAGGCCGTAGTTTGTGAGTAGGCCTCAGTGGCACATGTAATTGCAGTCCTAACAAACAGAAAATACATGGGCTCAAATGCAATTTTAAATGTCTCCACAGATGAGAGAAATAAATCTTTCAGGATGTTTAATACCTCAAGGGAGAGAGTAACTCAAGGGAAATAACATACATGAAAAATAAGGGCAAAAGTCAAATAGCAGCATGGTACGGCTTTTGAAAGGGATCAAATAACTGGAGTATGGTAGCAGAAGTGGGTGTAGCAAGAGTCTGGCTGCATAAGGGGATACTCTCTTAGGTGGGCAACGGAAGGGTACGTAACCTATTCACAAAGCTGAAACTTGCGACAGTGAAGCATTAACACCTTTTCTTAAAGGAACTCTATGTAAATGTAAAATATTTTATATGAAAAATTTAAATGTGATTTTTAATTATTATTGTCAGAAACCTTCCTCTATTCGACAGTCCCATGAGGTAAGACCTTAATTCTTTGAGCCCATGTATTAACTGTTTGTTAGGACTTCAAATCCATGTACCACTGCAGCCTTACAAAGCCCTTGCCAGCAGGGCGAGGTTGTCTAGACTTGAGTAGATGACCATGCGCTGGATTATGAACAGAGGTGCCAACACTGGAGTCGCTTTTAGAGCAGAAATGGTAATATATATGCATTATATTTAACCTTGGAGAAAAAATTACCTATGTTTTTGGGAAAATTTATCTTCTGGAGTTTATACTTAGGTAATTTACAAACACTTGAAGAACTATGATACCTGCCACTATATAGGTACCTATATCTGGGACACAAACGTATAACACACACAATAGCCCTCCCATGTAATTCAGGTATCTATCTATTTTCATGGAGACGATGCTTTCATGTAAGATGTGAGCATATAATCAGATACTAAAGAGTAAACCTGAAATATTTGAAATGAGATTTGTATACTTTTATGAAATAAATAAATGTTTAGAGGACAAGAGTACATACAGAGGATTAGGCCTGGGTGGCCACCCGGGGCATCACGAATGAAGGGGCACTGAGGGAAAGGAAAAAGATTTTTTTTACTCAAGGATTGACAACTTACAACTAATGTCCAACAAGCTAATGTACTACTTAGTTTTTACTACTACGTTTAACTGGTGAATATGTGTTACAACAGGGTTTGACAAGTAGGGGGAGGGGGCCTGGAATACTCTCTCTCCTGGTTAAATATTTTTTCTTAAGCCAGCCCTGCGGAGGACTCTCGTTAGGAGGTTCCTTGATAGCATGTTTTCCTTGTTTGCATGATCAATTATTCAAGTCCGAGTCACTGTGCATGTAAATAATTCTGGTTAGGACGTTTTGGTTACCTCTTTAGCATGTTTGGGGTAGGACCAAAGCAAATTTGCTCTAGGAAAATAGTAAAGTTTATTTGTTTTTGTTGATAGGACCTCAAAACTGCGTGAGCACCTATACTTTGTGGCATTAAAAGCGAGTCAATTGCTTAGAATTAACGATGGTAAAGCCATCAGTAAAAAGAAAAATATCAATTGAAAAGCACATCCTCCCCTGAGAAGAAGACGAAAATCCAAATAAGAATGGTGTTGAAATAGCAGCAAAAACTCGACTTATATCGCCAATACTTCTCGAGTTTGTTTTACTCAATAGATACACTGTTCGGCATTTCTGCTTTTGCTCCGAATTTGTTTAAAAAAAATATAAAATTCAAATAAAGCATTACGGCATGATCAAGTGTTATGATGTTAATTGATTCCCATTATGAATTTCAACATGATGACAAGGCATTTAATTTATGCTTCCAAGTTGCATACTTATGGAGAAAATCCAGTTTTGTAAATTGAATCAAATAACTTAAATGGATCAAGTTTAAAACCATTTGAAATTTAAAGGGCATCATGACAAAATTAAGGCTTGTATTGTCAAAATTCCCTTTCATTTCTGTATCTCATATTGCTATGACAACCATCAAAGTGATGCTATCTTCCATGCCTTTTCAAAAATTGGGCTGAATTTCATTCTCACTGCAAAAACATGCCTCACAAGCAATGATTAAAAAACGTCCATTACTTGCATTAAACGTAATACTAAAATTTACCAATACACCACTTTGTTTCAAGCCATGTTTTGTGGACTTTTACAAAAATATTGAGTGCATTTGCAATGTTTGTCGTCATTTATGTTATTGTGTATTTTACAAATGAAATTTTGGGGCATTTTTGTTAATGGTTGGATGTGATTTGATATTTTTTATGTAATTGAATGTATTTTGTTTCTACTTGTCTATATTATGGCTGTTTTGTGTCTTAATGATAGTATTATTTTATGTATTTTAATTTTTTGTGTAATTTTTATTTCTGTAATGGCATTATATTACTTATGACACCTTACGCATGTATGTACTCCTAGTTTTTTAACACTTTTATTATATTTATTTTTCTAGTGCAATCAATAGTTTACATTGTAGTATTTAGGTCAAAATCCAGTTTTTGTTATTTTAATAACAATAAAAGTTAAATTTATACATATATTTGGATGAAAATTACTTATTTACTGCGTTTGTTTAACGCGTTTTTCTCTTTAAAAACATTTAGGTAATTTACATTCTTTTGGTTATTTTTTCAATTATATTTCTAAAATATACCCGTTATGACATTTAAATGTTTGAATCATGCTAAATAGCTGTAAAAAAAATTTAGCCATCAATTTTAAATCATAAAATGTTGATATTGATATCTACTGACTCAACAGTAGAAAAAAAAACAAATTTCATATAAGTAGTTTATATAAAACGTCAGAACAGAAAATATCCTAATACGGTGAATTACTGAAACTCACTGTGAGAGTATACAAAACTAATTACATTATTCATGAAGGTAAGAGATGCAGGAGTTAGCTTTCATGGAAAAATTTGGAAATATTTGGTAAAGGATTATTGCGAAGGATTTGGCGGTCTGTAAAATGGAAGCTGCAAGGTCGTGGATTTCAGAAGGAATTGATGAAGGCGTGAACTACATGAACATTTATGAGAATGATTTTTTAA
The DNA here is from genome assembly GCA_933228895.1 of Platycnemis pennipes. Lineage (NCBI taxonomy): Eukaryota > Metazoa > Arthropoda > Insecta > Odonata > Platycnemididae > Platycnemis > Platycnemis pennipes. The sequence goes on along the minus strand of OW121851.1, from coordinate 77,687,580 downwards.
AAATTTTGTAAACAACAATATAAGCAACAATTTGTAATAAGGAAGTCCGCACATATTTCGTCACAAGTAACAAAAATCAATGGAAGAAACTTCGAAACGGACTATTGTGGAGGGTATGCAACCACACACAACACCCGAGTGGTGCTATCGGGTGGCGGTGGACGATGGTATTTTTGTTGATTAACTTATTGTTCTTAGTGATAATACATTAAGAAACTTAAAAAAAAAATTTCAGCCACCGGCAAAACCGTAAAAAATAATGGCCGTGTTGAATGTGTTAATTAATGAGGGTTCATCAACGTAAGGTACCTATCGTATACATTTCCTTGGAAGGCATAATAAGTGTAAATGAAAACCCAATACAATAAATGAACACCAGATATCTATGGGATGAACTAAAATAAACGTACTGCATACTGCTCCCCTGAAAGTTATGTAACTCACATATGCAACTTCAACCCCCTGGAGAGGCCTAACCTGTTTAGCACGTTTTCCTCCTTACTACATTCAAAATTTCAGGTACCTTTATAAACATGCTAACATCAGTTCACCGTGCATATAAAATTATGATCACATAATTGCAACATGAAGTCACTTCTGAATTGAGAATCCTTTAATGTGAGAGACGATTTGGAACAGAAAAATAATTAAGCGCTGTAACTGGACTGACACTAATATTTTTCAGTTGCAAAGATTTGAATGAAAATCCTTCAAATGCAAGTAGCATGCACTAACTACGCTCAAATGCAACTAAGATTGGGTATCTCCAGAGTAAAAAAATTTCAAGCATTTGATCAACAATATGAATAGGCAGAAGACAAAGAGAAATTAAAGAAACATAAATAAAGAAGTTCATACCTGAGATTCGTTCCTCTCTCTCCTATTTCAGTCATATCCCCATTAGCTAGTAATTTAAGATCTCTGTTCAGACAGCAAACATCTAAAACTTTTGTATACCTACCATTAACAAGAAAGAAAGATGAAATAGCATGCAGTAGTCATTGACTAAACAATAAGACAATACGTCAACTATAAATGAATAATAAAAGTTATATTTTAGATAGAGAAATTGAAATGCACCTTTTTTGGTCCATTGGTAACCCAAATAGAATATTTTCTTGGAGAGTGTCATTAAAAATCCAAGCCTGCTGTGAGACCACAGCAACACTTCCATTAGCTTCAACCCTACCTCCAACAACCAGCATCTAAATTATTAAAAACAAAACACAGTAAGGGTCAATACTGCTAGAAAGTTCTAAGCAAAAGCTGTACTTTTACTGTGTATGACCAAGGACATGGTCCTACATTGGTTATTATATCAATTAATGAAATTATTGAAAAATAATCACTAATGCACCAAAATATGACCATGTGGAATAAAATTGAATCAATGAAAACAAATGAAACTGAATAAAAGTTATGCTATATGATTGCAGAAATAAATTAACAGTGGTGAGTGTAAGACCAATGCCACAATGCAGTCTGCAGTAGATACATGGGTACCTCTGCCAGAAATGCAAAATTGGATACAAGAGAACACAGCATTACACTCAGCCCATTGTACACAGGATGACTTTAGAACCCATTTCCGAGAGAGAAAAGTGCATCCTATGCACTGAGAAATATATTACTCTACTTTCGAGATGCTAATCAACTGATTTAAATTGTAAATGTTCCTTAGTTTATAACTTTCATTGCTGCAATGCATGATGCTTACAGTGCATTTTGACAAGTGGAAATCTCTCTTAAATATCTTCTCCACCTTTACAATATAATTTAAAAAATAACTAAATGCTTATCAGAACTTACATCACCCATAATAGCAGACAAAAGAGAGCTTTTTCCTGATCCCACACCCCCGCATACTCCAACTAATTTACCCTCCTTCAATGTATAGTTTATATTCTTCAAAGTCGCAGGTGGTACTTCTTTCTCTTCATCCTTTCCCAGAAAAATGCCACTCATCTCCCTATTTTCTTTGGAACTCGATTTGATTACGGTGCGACGATGCTGTTTACACATTCCTTTCTTTGAATTTTCTACAAAATGAGAGGAAGGATTTTAAGAAATGCTCAAATTTAATGCAAATAAGACTTATGAACATAAAAAGTAACCATCAGGAAATTTAAGAAAACTATTTAAGGAGGGATACAATCGTACTCACTTGTCGGTGGCTGAGTTGGAATATCTTCTTCTAATACATCCCATGCAAATGAGCCATCTTTTATTATCACCATGTCCTTAATTTCATTAGATTCATCTATAGACTTTTTTATCACATGAGGTTTGTGGTTCTGGCGCTGTAGAAATTTCTAAATCATGCCATGCAAAAATTAATGCACTATATCTTTAAAAATGAGTAATAGGTATTACACATTTAATTTTATTATGATTTGAAAACTTTGAACCTTGTACATTTAATTTCTCAAGTGAATAAAATACCAGCGTGATGCCAACTAGCTAATAACTTAATTTAAAATTCATACTTTGAACCTGAGATAGAAGGAACACTATCACAGTAAAAATAAAATGGAACAAATTACAGGATTAACTCCAATGTTGCTACAGAAAGCTGCAGACTCACATAGTCAAAATTCTATTTTGGCATATTATATCCATGGATGCAAGACAATGAAGATTTTTTTCCTAAATTTAATCCAATATTTTACTTACAGCTTCCTCCACATGCAATAAAAACACCTAACATTTAGCCAGTCCACCAATTCAATAATACAAGATTCACTATCCTCTTTCATTCTTTGGATAGTTATAGCTTTACTCTGTCTGTGGAATGCATCCAAATTATCATTGCCAATATGTGAGACATCTAGAAACTTGGAATCCTATTGGGAGATTTTACCAAAAACACTTCACCTTTCCAAGTAGGTACCTAATGAAGACTTGTGAAGAGTGCCTAGTTATAATTTTTATCCACAAAAAAGATACAAAATCCACATACCTGCATTTTCCTTAAACTAATTGTAGCCTCTGCCAAACACTTAATGCCGTAAGGTAATGTTCCAACAGAAAATTGCATTGCAGTGAAAACAGAAAAGATAGTAAATGCCTGGGCAGGATATAAAGGGTGACCACTTAAACTATATCCTAAGAAGGTTGACACTGATGCAAGGAGAGTAATGGAAGGAGTTACAGTATTACTAAATGACTGAAGGAAGGCTGCCTTCTGTAAAGTACGCCTTTCTTCGTCGCGAACCTCTGAAATGATAAGAAAGATGAAATCAATGAACATCTTCATCTTCCTCCACACCATAATTCAGGTTTATGCCAAGGAAAGACAAGTAGATGTGAACAAAATCTACCATTTGTGATATTGATCTAGGAGTAAAAATAGGTATTCTTAACAAACAAAACAAAAGGTATTCTTAATGAAACGTAGAACAAAATTCTTCTTCAAAGTGATTTCGTTGATTTATGCTTTCCTTATGCTTCTTACAGCTAGGCTAGAGTTAAAGGTTACAAGAACTTATAGTCCATGCAAACTCAAATTTGAACATCACCTCTCTTTGACTGAGATACAACCAACACATAAATTCTTGAATGATTAAGTGATTCGAGCATTTTTCTTTCACAAGAAGATAAATTAAGACTAGAAGATTGTAAAAACTCCTTAAATTGGCAGAAAAACTAAATGATGTTTTCCATGATTGAAATGCTTAACCATCGATGTTCAACCAAAAGACCATTCTGGTTAATGAGAGCAGAAACTACCACATACAAAGAACTTAAGTGTGGAAAATTCATAAAAGGAAAGGTGTCCGTTCCTTTCCCTGTCACCAGCGCATCCAGGAAGACAGGACACCCAAAAATATCACAGAATTTGTTCAATAAAAAATGAAGGAGATAAAAGAGTCCATTAACTCCTCAAAATAGTATACATATAATGTCATATTATCCCCTTACCTTCCACACCACAGCAGGCTTAAAGTAATTGTTACCCTGCTACTGGTGAAATCAGTGTCTTATAGCGAACCAATGTGGTCTCTATCTTCACTAATAGAAATAAGGCCTCCAGCTTCCTATGCTGGGAGACTGAATGTTTTTTTTTTGAGTTTCCTATTACCAAGTCATAACATCTTTTGAGGTTTCCGTATCACTTAATAGGCTTACTTTACCTTATGATACACCATACTCCAACATATTACCTACACTCACTGTCCACAACTGCATATTTGATGAGTAAATTCACTTATTTTACAGCTTACTTCTATAACTAAAGGTAGACTCACAATCAAAAACATACTGGCAATTCTACCCCTGGATTCACTAGGTAGTTTTAATTACTTCATCGACAAATTCTTATCGCCTTCAAAAAGTGGATATTTTTTGGGGCCACATAGACAACCCATGCACACAGATGTGGGGTTTTATATAACCATACTTGCCTAACAATGCTTTACCAAATACTAACTCACATCAGCCACCTGCTGGCTAAAAACTATACTCTATGGGAGTTGCAAAAGAGACTGCAAGCGAGATAACTTGTCAAAGCCAAATTATACACCTATTTCATACGACTATATATAACCCCAGCCAAGTGGTTAAGCTCAACTGAGAGAGCTTATTTTCCACCCATTAATATGGGTGGAATGGCCTTCCTTATGAATTATTCTAGCTCTTCTACTTCTTAAGTTCCTCATCCCTATTCAGAAGTATATTTTCAATCATCATTCTTTCAGAACAGATGAATGCTTCACCACTTATATGTAGGGACACTGAAAAATGGTGAATAAAAATCATCAAAAGCGGTGTTTAAAAATAAAAGTACGGTAAATAACATCGTTTTAAAAAGGTGAAAGCTGTGTTTAATGTTGGGCAAAAGGAGTCTTAAAGGAAGTGTTTTTTAAATATTATTAATAAAGACTTCATACCAATGTGAACAAACAGTTAATAGTATATACATTTGAGATCCAATACAGAAGTTATGGCTACCCTACGCAACATAAAAAACACAGTAGGCAAAATTAAGTTAAAGGCAAATTAATGAGATAATGGTAATAACAATAACAGAGTGGAGTAGTGGACTGCAGGTTATGAAGTTCGATTCTTACAGTGTTTAAAATTTTTCTTTCAACCATTGAATAAAAAACTTTATCATCCTTCATTTCCAACCTTTGTGTGTGGATACTGACTTTTTTGTACTTCTATCGCTTCAACTAGATTTACAAATGCGTCACTCAAAACTACACTGTAAAGTTAACGTAATGATTCCACGATTTATTTCTGTAATATAAATTTTTTCCAATCATTTCCTTTCGCCTAATTTAATTATTTTTTTTACTTATAATTTGGCATGAAATTTCTGATAATCTACTTTTTTTAACTACCTACTAGCATTACCCTAGGAATACAGCACGGCTGTATTCTTAGGTAGTGTTAAGGATCGAGCTCGCGACTAGCAGTACACTAGCCCTCATTTTTAACAACTACGCTCTCATTGGTTCACGGGAAATATGGCGAATGTAGGCAACCCGCATGACATTCTGCTTAATTTTTTTCTCGCACATCCGGGCCTATGGAGAAAAATGTCAAGACGAGTATTTTTTATTTTGTTTTCCTTGTTTGTGGCACGGAAAAAATCTTCTCATTTCGTAACCCGAGTTACTTAACCTCTCCTTGTTGGTATCTATCATACGTACATTCCATTCGCGGGGTGCATCGATCACGAGGCCGCGAGATGTTAAAATCTCCGATCCGGATCTGAATTTTTACTGTCCCTGGATATGATTTCAGCAGCGAATGAAATGAAAGACATGTGGATCCTGAGATCCGACACGACCATCCTTAATTAATGAGTGGTACTGCGATTGGGATCGAACTTCGCACAGTACACTAGCTCCTCTCGTTGTACGCCTGATCCCGGCGTATGTAGGCTACCCGCGTGAGATACTACGTATCATTATTTTTTTTTTCCCCCGCGATACCGGGGTAATGGGGAGAAAAAGTCATATTTCTTTATTTTGCTTCTAGTTGCACGGGAACGTTTTCATCTAATTACGTGACCTTATTTACATATCCTCTTCTTGTCAATATCTACCGCGCCTATATTCCATTCACGGGGCACTTCGATCGCTAAGCCGCGAAAATTTAAAATCTACGATCCGGATCCGATTTTACTCCGTGTCTTTGGATCCGAATCCGGAACCGAGAAAAATGAAAGATCCGATGTGGCCATCACTAAAGAAAATATTTCATGCTACGAAAATTCGGCATTTGCAAAATATCTCAAATTTCGTTAAAGAAATCGCGTTTCAAAGAAGACACGGTTAATTTCGCGATTAAACCCTGGTTGTCGCTTATTTCGTGAATCCTGTCGCAAAAAACGTTTCGCGAAAATGTCATGTCCCTACTTATATGTTTAAAATATATATATATATATATATATATATATATATATATATATATATATATATAACAAAAAAAACAGGGAGGATATAGAACAAAAACTTGGCGATAAGAGTAAAAAAAACATAGGGTGAAAGAGTATTACATACTTAATTGGTAAAAGTTTTTAATGAAGTTATGCTCATACAAAACATATGCATTCATTTTAGCACATACAATGTTAACCACTAATTAAAAATGAACTGGGTAAAGTCAAGTTATGCTGAAAGATATAATTTTATTTACACACTGCCAGAATTCCAATAAGGATGTCAAGAATGAAATGTAGCATACAGTCAAACTCTATAGTCCAAGAATTTTTCACAATAATGATATGGTTCTAATGTTACATGAATTATACATTATAAGTAATATACTTACTACATATTTTCTCGGTAAAGCTGTCTTCCCAAGCATACATTTTTATTAACTTAATATTGTTCAGAATTTCACTCATTAGACTCACTCTCTGGTCAGTTACTCTCACTGTTTGTACTCTTATATGACTAGTTAAGCTAGCAATCACAGCCTGTGAAGAAAAAATAATTAAAATGTCCTATTAAAGTTACAAAATACTATTGGTAGTGATAAACAAGTACTATGTCATCTTGGCTACATGGAATGGACACATGGCAGCAAATGTGAGGAGCACACATAAGATGATCACAACACAGAGAGCTTACTTAATTTGGAAATGAATGTGACTCAATGGGCTTAAAATTCCAAATATTTCCTCCAAGGAGTCCCACAATAACAACACATTTTTATTGAGGCAGGATTTAATTATTTATTGACTAATCTAGTAAAGAGATGGAAATGCCATTTGAGGATGTTTGTTCCATGTAAATTATTCCTAAAACAAGTCTAAGAAGTTTTGGTTAAGCCTATTCAATAGAATTTTCAAATACAATTTTTAATGATCAATAATACTTTTCTGTCTGATTCTCTTTATTCTTCAAACAACATTTGCTTCATTTGGTGAAACATAACTTGCTATGAAATTCTTTGAGAGTCAAGACTCTTTTGATTAATCAAAATCACAAAGGTGTGATATGGATTTATAATACAGTAACAGACAATCTAACTCACCATTAGTGGATAAAATAATAAGATAATAAAATTTCCCAGTAAAGCCCAAGGGCCAAGAATTTGGCAAGAGTATACCACACTCATGGTAAACATAACAGGTGTACCTAAGGGGAAAAAAATCCAGATTACGTTATGCTATACACAACCCAGACAAGAAATATAACTAGTTGGTAAGATATCTCTAACTGAGAATGTTTCATACCAGAGTAATAAAAATGTCCTTCCACAAGATAAAATTACCATTACTAAAGCAGTAAAGATAAAAAGTAAAACTTTTTCAAAAAGATAAAATTTTCCTAATAAAGTCAATCCCCTAACTTATAACACTACTATTTCTTGAAAATTTCATTAAGTGAAAACTCAACAGCGTGAACCAAAATTTTCAGTCATTTACATAACGTAAGTCATATCCACGTACTTTCAAGGCTGTGCCACAAACATTTTGAATATGATTTCCCCATGATAGATTTTAAGTGAAAGTGATGGACTTATATACTTCAATTTTCATTTACACCCATTCCACCAATATAATAATTTGAAGAGATTTAAATTTTCTCTGCTAGAAGTGTATTACAGCGCATTTTTTTAGATTAAGCTCTTGCCCAGTATTAACACAAAGAATTGATAGAATAAAGATTGGTTTTGAGAGACTCCTAGTCTGTTTTTGCACTTATTTCTCGATACACAACTGCATCAATCAAATTTTTTTCAGTGATATCATTGGCGTAAATTAGGAATAACAAGGGACTGATAACACTTCCTTGTGGAACACCAGAGGTAACCTTAACCATATCAGAGCTGCAGAGAAAACAAAAGAATCCATCACAAATTAAGCATCGTATACCATACAATAATCTAGAAAATTTAAAAAAAATCTGTAACATCTTCGGTCTATGGTTTTCAAGATGGCACTACATATTTCCTATTTTTGTGGCATTTAAGCATCTGTCGGGATGCTTTTTCTCTGTGCCCTGACATAAAATCACCCGCATAAAAGGTTACCAACCATTTATTCCCACAGGGTTTTTTGAGAAAAAATTAAGTTAGTGAAAAAACAACACTACAAGTTGCGTAATAAAAAAAATGGAACAATATACTAAATGTTACCCGCATAATATTTTCCATTTTGCACATGTATAGCAATAAAATCATTCTAAATTATGAACATTTTCATCTTAATCCACATACAAAGAAGCAAGTAAATACTGTAATGGTTCTGGCCATTACACCTTTTTTTTCCTTTTCATCCCACCCCAATTCCCTATGTAATCGGCTTTCTGGGTAGGGGTGAGGTCAATTGTGCATTCAAAAAAATTTGGCAACTAAGGTAGCCAGGTAGGGAGAATTGCGTGTGACTGAGTGGAGTTAAGTGTCTGCTGCAATTTGTTTTTCAGGGAAAAAAAACTTCTTTCACCTAAGTGGATATGATTTATCAATTGGTGATAGGTATTTTGAACTTCGGGTTCTAACCAGGTCACTCGGACCGGAAGTTCAATTTTTCAAATACAATGTGTTGGGAGTTTTTTAATGCGGTGGGCCGATATATCGGCTTTTGCATCTACTTGGTGAAAATTGTGGCGGACCAATATATCGGCCCAATATCAATATATTGTTCAACTTTATGACACTAAAATAATAACATTTATTTTTCAGTCAATGTAAAAAAATTGTGTCATTATCAGTTCGTTCAACTTAAGTAATGTAAAAAAAACTAATTTGGATATTCATAACAATAGCTTCGAAATGCTTTTTTTCCTAAGGTGCTACATTTTACTAAATTACCCTCTGCATTTCTCGCTAGTACCCCTGAAGAAAGGTTAGCACTAAGAGAGTTAATGGATACTTATTTATTGTAAAGAAATAAGCGATTTTTGTTTCAAATTTTTTACCATATTTGCCTCCTTCAGCCTTAAAATGACCTCTGATGGCAGCTACCCACCTAAAAAAATACCCACTCATAAAATCCTGAAAACATAGTGATATTCGACTTTGAAAAATGTAGTTAAATTTTGTACTGCAAAAATCCAAGGATGTTTCTTTATTATATAATCTGACTCATTAAAAATAAAAAACTATTTATAATTTGACTCTCATTCAGAATTGGTGAAAAACAGAATATTTTATTAAAAATTGAACTTCTGGTTCTCATGACCCACTTTTGGTCAGAACCTGAAGTTGAAAATACATAAATTCAGGTTTGTATGACCATTTTTTACTGTAAAATTAACCTACATTTTTCATCAGTCGAATAATATCAGTATGTTTTTGGAATTTAATGAATGAGATTTTTTAGGTGGGTAGATGTCAAATGCAGGTATATGTCATCAGAGGTTGAAGGAGATAAATGTAGAAAAAACATTTCTAACAAAAATGACTTTATTTTTTCACAATAAATATGGATCATCAAAAAATTCAACACATTGCATTTGAAAAAGTGAACTTCCGGACCTAATGACCCACTTCCAGGTCTGAACTGGAAGTGTAAAATATCACCAATTGATAGATCATTTCCAATTAAGTAAAAGATTTTTTTGTTTTAATTGAAAAACAAATTCATTAAATTTTAAATTGAGAGGATCGGCGGTTGGGAACACCCTGTGCATGTATTCAACTTTTCTTGAAATCAATGCTTAGCCATTATCTATTTCCAACGGCAGTGTTTCGTAAGTTGTTTTGTTTAGTTATCTATAGGTCCACAGATCTCTATAAAGCATCCAATCACGTTATCATTCTTCCTATGTATTTAGCCTGAAAAAAAGATGCCAATTCTTCATATTTTCTCAAATGTTTTAAACTGTCAATCTAAGCTGGTAGAACAAGTGATTAGGATGGTTATTGTGGGCAATACACTTCTAGATGAGTTTGAGTAATTGATAACAACAGCAACACCATGACTAATGATTTGTTCTCCAACCCAAGATATACGTAGATGCTGCAGAAATGAGGTGAAAATCATGATATCCTGAGTAATTATTGATGTTTTTGAATTTAATAAGTAAATATAGAGGCAAAGGTGGAAAGATGGCTTGCCACTTCAATCAGAAATTCAGGAATGTAGGGCATATTTAGACAGGTCTCTCCTGGTGGATTCTGGAAAAGACCGTAATTTAGGAATATGCTGTCTGACATTCTTCCTTAAAAGAGTTCCATTGCCCTTAAATTCCTTCAGTACCTATATAAAAATGATGACAATAATTTAAGATGATCAAAGTAATCTAATGCCTTTCTACAGGAAAGGTGATTAACATATTAGGTATTAATGAATTAAAAGCAACACACTCTTATCAGAACAAATCACCTGTGGACACAGGGGCAGTAGCGAGTTAATAATCAACCATTTTTTGCTTTCGAAGAAAAATATGCAGGCAACACAAAGCAACAGTAACAGAGAAAACTCACATTCCTACCTCTCATGCAAGCAACTCATGCAAGAAATTTGGTGTCAATAATTACCACAGAATACAAAACAGAGAAATGATGAAATCAATGAAGTCCAAATCAGTGACAGACTGAGAAAATAGACGTTTACTGTACCCAAAAATCAAATGTCACATTGATAAATGATATCACCATCCTGTTCAACCATCTCTATCTTCTACAGTGCTTCATTACAAAACGTCAGCCTCTTTACCAATTACATCCCATTATTTCTTGTTCTATATCTTATATACATTCATTTCACACAATTAGAACCAAATTTTCATATTCAAATATGTCAAAATTCCTGCACAGGGAATAGTATTTAACTACTTCAAAATTCAAGGTTAGGACCCAAAAATCCCTATCTAATTTCTGGTTTTTAATGTCCAAATGAAATTCATGTCTCTTTCCTGGCTTTCAATATTTTCAAGGCTGGTTTTTCAGGCTCTTCAGACATACTTCAAAATTGTACTCACCAAGTATAAGTACTCCCATTGAAACAGCTTCAAATATCCTTTCTTGTTCATTAGTACAGAAAGTAATAACTTGTGAGAGAGCCTTCTCTCCTCCAGAATGAAGAAGCAACATTTTCTTGTAAATTAAAAATTGAAGTGCTCCCTGTACTCGAACCCCTAAAATGAAGCATTCAAAATGATTCATACACCCCAAAGTCAACAATTACAGGGTAAAGAAGAATTATGCCCCCAAAGCCATAATTCAAAAAATGAATTATGAATATTCATTTTCAATAATTAAGTACACTTTTCCACAAGGTATAGCTGGAATTTAGAACACACAGTAAAGAATTTGGGTCTAATGATAGTTGCGTGATATGAATTCAATTTGACCCAAAAAAACCTATTTACTTAGTTATATGTATAAACTATGATTATTCACATGATTTACCTGTGTGAAGACCCAGTACACAAGATCCTCCAAAGCAATAATTTCTCAAAAGTTGGCATATGAACAATGTTCCAACCAATGAGAAGCCCCATTCTAGTTTCTGACCAGGGTCTTCTACATAATCCAAAATTAATCGCTGGATCCAAGCCTGTCACAAAAATAGACAAAAAAAGTTTTACATGAAGCAATAACGCATCAGAATTCCCAAAGACCTCCCTCAAAATTGGATCTATATTTCAATAAGAACTATAACTACACTACTATTATTTTCTTTGTACTTTTACCAAATCAGACCTGCTGACAGTAATAGGTTTCTGTCATTCATTCAGGATCTCAATTAACATACAAATCCAGTCATTTTAGCATATACAGTAAAACCCCTCTTTTACACTTTTGAGGGGAACTAGAGAAAAAAGTGTAAATTGCGGAAAGTGTAATTTGAGGGTATGCAATTTTATATGAAAGTTATGCCTGAAAGAATAACTCCTTGCTTCTTGATTTTGCCTGCCTAATTCTTGCTTTCATTGAATGACAAGTTTAAAATTGAAATATAGTTCCAACAAAACCTCTTTAATAATGCCAAAATCTCTTATTTGAAATGCATGGGGACATGGGGAGATATATTAACTAGATTACATATGGTTGGGCCAAGATTAGGAAGAGTGTGAAAAAATTGTACAGTTGTAAATTGGAGAGAATATCAGGAATTAGTTTACAGGTGTATGAGGGAAGATGCAGAACAGCAAGCAGTTGAGAAAGGATGGAGGGGGGGGGGGGTATAGTAGGAGAGGGGGATGGTGTAGTAGACACTAGAGTGGTCAAGACACTGTTCATTACTGTTAAGTCAGGAGAGCTGCTGATAGAACTTAACGAGATTCAGCATAGGGGTAAGGAAAATGTGAAAGGAACTGCAAGGCATTAATGATAGACAAGGGAACTTGGGAATAGAAGAGGAGAATGACATAGATAAGGATGAACTGAGGCCAGGAGTCTTGATCCAAACATGCTAGTAAGTTAGGGTAAATATTATGAGAAAAGAAGGTGTGGAGACTATAGTGATATTCTATCAAAGCTACTTAAGAATCGAGCTAGAGAAGAATGAAATGATTTTACGGGTGTGTTCGTAGGATATATGAAGATGAAATTTGGCTGGAGGATTTTTTAAAATCTGTATTAATGCCTCCAAAAAAGAAAGACAAGACCGCAAATGCTGAAAAGCATACACTTCTTAAATAAATGAAAAATTTCATCACCAATGCGATAGCATCAGCCATCCCGCGAGTTATGCAACCTGAACAACAATCGCGAGAAAAACGACGTACGTGTACTGTAATCCCTCGCGGCATTACAATTGCACAGATGAGCGACGTCACGATAAATGGTGGTATATCTGGGCAAATTTTATTTCTCTTTCATAGTGGTAACTTACTGCATGAGTTTTTACTTTGTCTTTCACGGAGCGTTGAGTCCAACCACTAGTTATGCAACCAGGACGACAATCACGGCAAAATCGTCTCGTAAAACGTAAATGGCGAACCATTCAAGAATTTGCTAGCGTGAATAAAGGGAAGACGTTACATTGCGGATATATGGACATTATTAGGACATGAAGAAAAGTCGTTAATGGCGGGAAAACGTAAATTGCGGGGACGTAAAAGCGAGGTTTTACTGTATTAGCAACCCAGTACAATTGTTTATATGCATGCCACCAGTACACTGTTACAGGAGGATACACTGAGGACACATGAAGGGAACTCTCATTGGCTGGTCTCCACTAATACCAAGGTTGATAAAAATCATGATTTTTATTTACAAAATCATAAATGATGATTTTTTTTATTTAAATCAGATTTTTTATTATAAAACCAGATTTTGGAAATTGGCAAAGCATTGGAAGATGATAACTAAATGGACATAATAACATATGGATGTTCCACTCATATTCTCAATTTCCTTTGTGAAGATCTTCACATGAATACTATATCAGAACATGTAACATTTGTCTTCAAGTACTTCAGGAACAATCACTTTACATCATCACTATTTAAATTATAAACTGGGAAAGCAGAATTTTTTGTAATTCCCACAGAAATTCAATGGAATACTGTCATATGAATAGGTAAGCTAGTTCAAAAAAAAGGCATCAAACATAAGCATAAAATGCAGTGCGGAAGACTTACTTTTAATAATGAAGCCTATTGCCTTAGCATTGGACAAAGTGCAACAAAATAGCTGCACAATAGGTATGTGCATTGCAAATTGGAAAGAACTTCAATACAATCCGCTCAATGTTGATCTGAATGCAATGTTGAAACTGAAAGATAGATATCGCTAGGCTATGACTCCTGCACACTACTTGGCTTAACTTTTGGATCCAAAGCCGAAGAATTTTGACTTGAAAGATGAGGAAAATAATTCTGTTATGGTTTTTGCTGAAGAGGCATATGCAGGAAAAGGATTGCTTAAAATAATTGTTAAATATTTGGCCAGGAGTGATCCTTTTCAAAAATACATGTTTTCAGATGAGTTACTTAACAATGTATCTGCCTTGCAGTGGTGGAAGTTCAGGAGATTACCTTGATTATTTCCATTATTCATTTCATCATTTGCATGCTTGATTTTCTCTCTCTGCAAAATACACAGGAATGCAAAGCAATACTTTTTGTCCAATCTAATTAGAAGTTTTCTTCCACACGTTTTGCCTTCACATATATGGAAACTCAAAATAATGCATACACTTCCTCTAATAACCAGTAGAAATATTAAATTTTTACTTGGTCCCAATGTGTATTTTGATCAGATAGACTGGCTAAACTCACTTTTTTAGGTAAAATTTGATTTGTTACCAGTATTTTTCTACATATTTTGTTTGATAAATGATCTTAGTGGTTCATATTTTGATTGCACTAATCAATTTTTCTGTAAAATACTCTATCTCTCAATTTGAACTGATAATTATCTTAACCCTTAATGTGCTTGCTATTCTTGAAGTGAAAACCATAATTTTTTATTTGAAATTGACATGCTGCAGTTATTCTCCAAAAAATAATTGCTTTTTTAAGATTCATAATTGATACATGCATAGTCAATGTCTTTACTTATAAGTATACATATATCAAAATAATACATACATGTATACTATTCTTGACACTCAAAAATGAACTATTATTTATATCAATGTGATTAAATCACTCAACCCTGACTAGTAAAAATACATTACTCTAAGTATGTGGTTGAAATGTTTTCTGAATTAAAAAATAAATAAGAGTACAGACTGGTACAAAAAAAAATCATATCACCTTAGCCTAGGCTGATGGCCTTTATACTCCCGTAATGGCTCAGATAATTTCAAAAATTTTCTTTAGTGACCATTTTGCAATGCTGCATCCAAATCGTGTTTTCATTTACAGAGGAATGGAAATCTTAGTAGAGGAAGAAGAAAAAGCAATCAAAATATTGTTTGAAACATTCCCGCAATTCTTTTGTTCCAAAAGTATTGGTGGAAGGAGGGTGTGCTGGTGGAATAGGAAACTCCTAGATAGGGTGATAGGGACCTTGGAGAAGAAGGCAAAAAACAGGAGAGAATACATGGTGCCCCAAAGGGTGAATGAATCATGTGAGTTTTTCTTGAAATTGGGATTTAAGTTAAGGTCCATATCCTCCGTCCTGGTAAAAGAGATTTCGTGATGGAAATTTCTTAAGAAAATTGTTAATGTAGAGTTGTAAAATTAAGAAATCTTTTGAATAAATTACCAAAGTAAAGTTTTCCTGTGGGATTCTAACTGCTGGGGACTCTCAAAAACCTATTTGTTAAATACAAGGACTCATCGACCCAATGGCAAAAAGTGGGATGTATAGCATCAAGTGCATTGACTGTGATGGGTTCAGTCATTGTACAGACATTAACAAATATTAACAGACAGATTAATTAACCTTTTAAAGCTTGTATTAACAATTGTGACAACATAAGTAATTTCACTAAGCATTACTCAATGCTAACAGAAATTGTGTTTTGAATTTGAATTTTTTTTCAATAAAAGCCAAGAGCTTTATTCCCATGAAAAAAAAGAAAAGTATCTCCCGTTCTTGCTCTTCTGCCAGTAAACTGCTCTCCGTCCACTGTTTCTAGGTATTTAAAACAGTAACGTGGGAAAACCACATCTCCTGAGCAATTTCCCTAGCCAACCTCTCATGTAGTAGCAAAATAACTATTTGCTTCCTCCTCCTAGGCATCTACTGTAACATCGTCAATACTATTTTGCTCTTTTCACCACAGTGCTGCAGATGGATGGACTATGTGCGTAATAATCAGGAACTGTGATCCTATGCTACAACAATGTAAAAGGTTGCGGACATACCACTGATATGGAATTTGATCCTTTGAGTCAAGTAACCAAATTGAGGTACACACAGAAACAGATTCATTCTTTCCTGCTCTGTTTCTCTGTTTACCTGAACCGGAAGTTTGCTGGAATGAGTGAATTGTAAAAAAAGAAAGCAAGTTTCTGGTTGCAAACTACCAGGCCAACAGGCATCAAAAACGTAATCATGTAGCCAAATGGAGAAAGACACAGTAATAACAAAAAAAAGGCTCATAAAGGCTCCGTTTACAGCTCATCAGAAGAAGACAATTTTGAAGAACTTCTACTTTTCGCGATTGGGAAGTTGTACGATTTTTTTTACTATACAAAAACATGGCATAGAATATATGAAATTAAACTAACAGTTCAAAATAAATTTAGTTCACTGTGAATTATAAAAATAATACTGGCCCAGTAGATTTTTTCACAATCAGTTACTAATACCTACATAAAATTGATTAGCTGTACCTCTTCTATCAAAAGGATTATCTGCAACCTCAAAATTCAATCAACTCCAATATGAATTACCTCAGTTTAATATCATAATTTGCTTAAGCTTTGAAAATTTTCTATGTTCATAAATAGAAGAGAGCTAAATATACACCCTTCACGATATTTGGTGACTTTTGAATAGACCCCTTTCCCCCTTCCTCCCAGTAGTGAGGTATAATATCAACTTATTTAGGGCACTACTTTGGAGAGTGGGGTAAATTATTTGCATAAGTACTTAAAGCCAAGAGGGCAAAAATCAAGAAAGGGAAGCAAAAGCTGGGAACACTGAAAAGATTCCAGTGTGATGGACACACGGGGAAAGGGTGGAGTATTTCCTTTCCCAGGAGAGGAAGCACAAACTTGCTGGGTAGTTCATTATCCTAGTGATGGGACTTTCAATTTTTTTTCAATGCATAATGATACTCAATTGCATTTCATTGGTAGCACTTTAAAATTGTTCTTAATAAAAATTGCAACCCAACCATATTTTAATTTGGTTATTTACATCAACAGACATCCACTTCGGTAAAAGTGTTAAAGCACTTGGATTATTACTTCCATTAACCTTGACGTTGTAACATCAAGGCTATAAAGAAATGATTTCTTCACAAGATACACCATTTACATCAAACATTATGATTATAAGATAATACCTTAGATACCTAACCTCAGAGGTTATTACCTTATTTATTACATGCCATTACTAAATATAAATTAAAACTTAAAAGACTCCACCTAGGAAGGATGTGAACCATTTTAGGGCAACTTAAGTCCAAGCTCTAAATATATATCTGAGTAATCAAAGATCAAAATTGGAAAACTAGAGTAATACCATGGTTCAATGCTATAATACTTACTGGACCTACAAACTGGAATATTACAGCAAATACCATTAAAGTCATGGCTACAATGGCACGAGTTCTCACAAAACGCCACACAACTAAGGGAAGAGATGCTTTTGGTCCCTTTAAACTTTCTTCTTCGCACCACAAGTGTTCTAAGCGTCTTGAACTCCACTCAGCACGATCTTTTTCCTGCAAATAATTATTTCAATCGTTAAAACAAAAGTGATGGAAAAATATAAGGATTCCAACAAACAGATAAGAAATTCTACCCATAGCAGTACCTAATATGTCGCTAAGTATAGATATTTTTAAGATTAAAAGTGACCATTTCTGGCAAAGAAGATATCAGTGTAATGTGACTACTATGTCAATCAATAAATAGGTATCACTCTAAACCCTTGATGTGAGTAAGAGTATGCAGGTTGTCATCTTCCTTACTTTATCGACTCTCCCCTATTTTTGCTCTTACATCAAGCTTATCCAACTCCTCTTTCACAATGTCCTTGGAAGATAGATTTAAAAATACTAGAGACAATAGGTACCAATAACTCCCCATACAATTATCACCCCCTCTGTCATTCAGTGCTTCCACCTCTTCTGTGGGAACATCCATGCCATCCCTTCCCAATTATAGTCCATGTCATAGAAAGGGAAATAGGAATATTTCTGCAGAAAAAATGTATAACTAGTGAGGGTCTACAGTTTAAGGGAAAATTATTCAAACAAATGAAGTTCCAACAACACATTCAGATAGTTATGTATGGGAAGACAATGCCCAGGGTAATTCCATCATTTCAACGCATATTTTAAAGATGATTACCTCATACATTTTGGTGAATAAGAGAATAATGAATTGAGGAAAGTTACTTTCTACATAAAACTAAGACCAACAACTGTCAGACTGAATGCATATAATGTCATAAAATGCCCACAGATGATCAAGTACTGGTGGTCTTAGTTAGGCTTGGGATAAGTTTGTACTGTGCGTGAGTTACTAAGGATTTCTCTTCAGTAATTTTCCATAACCTGAGGATTTTTCTCTCCTCATAAACTGTGGTGCTATAATCTTAGGTACCTATTACTACATTTACCTCAATAGGTTCGCTAATAATGAAAGAGACACAAAAAGGAATGGTGAAATCTCTATTACAAGGAATATTCACTGATAGGGTATCCCCAGGGAATAGACATTTATATTGAGAAAAAAAATCCTTTCTTTGGGGGGGCCAAAAACAGCCCCGACTGCAGCATAAGCATATTACCTGGAGTGTGAATAAATCTTCAACAGTAAGACCTTGCCTGTATGCCTTCCACATGGTGCTGGAAAGCCATGACAATGACACAAACGAAAAGAGTCCAGCGTTGTTACTGGTTAACTCATTTTTGGTCCTGTAGAATATTAGGGGTAAATATTAAGGTACTTCACGGGGTTAGAATGATGCGTTCATTGCCAACATAAATCTATTGAATTGCACATACCCAGTGGATTTCCGATACGGCAGTAGGTTCTTCAACGCTGGGGAGTACTTAGAGTTAGTCTTTTTTCTCGTGTTTACCTTCACGGGGCTGAAATGTGAGAATTCAAGCATATATTCATTCCATACACCGAGATCAATTCCACGTTATTAAAGAGAATACACTTACTCTATTTCCTGACCAGCTAAACCGTCTCTAACATCACCACGTCTGGGAGACTCTTCGAAGCTTACATCCATGTTGTCACTGGAATGCCATTTATGCAGTGCCATGGCTTAGTTCACCTCCTAACACCAAAGAAGACTCATACGTCAGGCTCTAAATTTAATAATAATTAACACTCACTACTCATCGGTGTCTATCGCATTAATGATTACCCATAAAGATAATTCTGAAGTACTTACTGAGATTCAGAAAAATACGCGAAAAATAGAGTCCACGAGCAGATAGAATCAAAGACAATAACGCTCTTATTCTCCGTATCATGAGAAAACCAGGATAACACTCAGTCTTTAACTGTTTCCACATAACTCTACGCAACCTTATTAAAGAATAATAGCTTTAAGGATAAGAAACAATTGAATTGCCCAGGAAACTCGTAGCTAATACATGAGAAATGTTTATGCTTCAGCAAAGTGGGCATTATTAAAGGTATTGAAAGTTTCAATGGAAGAGATAGTCATCTGCCTCCCGCCGGGTTCACGTTTGCGCGCACATATGAGACTCGAAATTGAGAAATACAGAGGAATTTATCAATGCTTTCTTGAACAAACTTTTGATTTGTGCCGATTAACTTATTCCGAGAACTAAAGACACTTCAATTGATTATTCAAATTATGGAACTCGGTGTTTGCTATGGCTCTATATTATAATGCGGGATACGCATGAACCATTTCCATCGTCAATTAAAAAAATTCATGACACTTCCGCTTTCCGGAATCGGGGTTGGTTACCATGGTGATAATAATGGCGGTAATTTGAATGCCCTTCGACTGAGACATTGTCATGATTGTACACGGATTTTAAATGGTTGTCGCTATACTGTCCTTAAACTAAGATAATTCGAAATTTTATGACATTCAGATAGTTTTATTAGGATTGGAAAGTCAACTAAAACGTTTAATCGTGTGAAAATAATTTCAATGTTGTCATCAGTGTTCATATATGGTCATTTTCTTATGGACATCATCCATGAGATATTAGAATAATTATTATTTATTTGTTCCATTCAGTGCCACAAACATATTAGACTGTGAAAGTTGGAAGTGAATGCATACAAAAGTGCAGTCTG
Organism: Platycnemis pennipes; assembly: GCA_933228895.1. Lineage (NCBI taxonomy): Eukaryota > Metazoa > Arthropoda > Insecta > Odonata > Platycnemididae > Platycnemis > Platycnemis pennipes. The sequence goes on along the minus strand of OW121851.1, from coordinate 77,667,298 downwards.
AATGCTCAATCATGTAATTTACAAATAGATCAGAGTCTTACCTATATCTGTAAAAGCTATATGTTAATAAGATGATATTAGGGCGTTTAAATATTTTTTGTGGTTGACATTTGATATTTACCCGCTACTAATTGTAGATTTTAAATTCTGAGAACATTGTTCCTTGCTGGCAATATGCGCTGGAGTAGTCTTTCAAGTGCACACTGTTGGCACATGCACATCTACAGACCCAGGGTGGTATTCATGTACAGAGTTGTTTTTAGGGAAATAACTAGCATTATTTTAACAAATATTGAACAATTGAGGATTTGAAAAGAGGAAAAGGTTAGGTCCTGAAAAGAGGTCAGCCTGGTGACCTTATAATACCCTGGCCATGGCTTTCTTCTTTGAAAAAAATTGGAGCAGCAAGCATCATTTACCCGATTGTTTTGCCATAGTAGGCACAGATCCAGGGGGAGGGCAGTCACCCCCCCAAACAATGATTTCAGTAACACATATTGATAGTCTTTTCAATGGAGCGATGGGGAAAGGAGGGCAAGACTGGTGACCCCCACATCTCCCTCAAAATTGACGTGTGGGTCTCCCCCTATGCCATAGTTTATAAAATAATGGAGTTTGCATACTAAATCATCTTCGGGATATTTATTGACGTTACCTCAGCCATCATTGTAAATGGTATATAGTATATAGGCCATGTGAAAACATTTTTGATAATGTGTTGCCATGTACTGCCCAGTAAAAGTTCTTGATAGACTCAAAACTCGATAATTTTATTGAGGGGGTATCTATCCAAAATATTATGACCAAGGTATCCTATACATATATCCCAAGGGCTGAAATGAGATTTCTCAGGGATATCAAAATGTCCACAGCTCGGGGAGGCAGGTATAATAGCCGAAACATCTCGTATGCAATTAATAAAATTTGTGAAAAAGTGGTGCAAATAAAATTTTTAATACGTCAGTTTCTACCTTCCACTACATACGCCAAAGACAGTTTCTTTTACAATACTGTAAACTGGAAAGAAATATCTCAGGCATGTGTGATCTAAACTGGAGGCAAATCAGGGATGATTGAAGTTATACATAACCTATAGGTTCATACACACTGTTAAAAATTCCCTATAGGGATTTTGTCCCCCATTGCCAATTTCCTATATGGACGGACATTCAATGGGGAATTTTAAACAGGGGCGCACGCATGCAATTTATTGCAAAGCAATATATAAGAAAGACAAATGAAAATATCCTTCTTGGTCCTTAGTGTGGAAGTGGAGAAACAGTCACAGCATCAACTTCCTCAAATAGGTTAAAAATGACTGGAGAAGTAGAATTTGGCAGGTAACATTTTACCCACAGCACAGACTGTGCAATGCTTTCCATGATGATTTTCATGAAATTTGTGATACTTTTGATTGCACATTATTTTGATGATTTAATGTTAATGGATGGACTTCATATTTATTTAAAATATGATGATACATTTTGGCTTTTGGAAAATGATAGAAATAATACAGTATAGTTATCTTAGGCAGGGGCCCACCATTAATAATTGTGGTGGACATTCAAGTTCAAAGTTCCACCACTCGGGTCCGCCACATGGCTGAAGTCACAGCCCGAAGGTCCCTGGTGTGGCCGTCAGGGTACAGGGGACCTTAGCACCCCGGGAAAAGTTCCATCCACACGAACAGACCGTGGAACATCAACCATCTGACAACCAGACGAGAGTCTTCCTTTGTCCTTCACCAGTGTGCATTCTCTCCCTCTGTAGCGATATAATCCATATAAACGTGGTCCGCTGTATTGCACATTTTAATTCGAAGTGAGGTAAAACCATCTACATCAACCCCTTCAATAATTATTGAAAATGTGTTTCTAAAAGTAAACAAAGTCAGAAGATAAATTGGCTAGCGGCAACTTCTGACCAACCCAAGAGAAATGATGGATCAGCTCACTGATGGTAAAATGTTGGCTGGGTCGAGTTCTCTCCATGGAAAAATAGCAATGCAGGTCAAGGATTCTTTGCTGTATGGCATGGTGGATAGCAAGCATAATGTATTCATGAAACAGAGATTCACTTAATTTACTATAAATCCTCTATTCATTGATCACAATCTTTCTTTATTGGCTTTCTCTCTTCTTTATTACATAACATGTTGACATGTGAATGTGTAATGAATAGTAATGCATTACACAAAAAAGACATGCAGACAACTTTAGAGAAGTTACAGTATAATTTCTATTGAAATAAATTATCAGCAATATTAATCTTACAAATACTGTAATGAATAATATTTTTGTGTAGTGATGCATGACTTCTGACAACTAATTAAAAACATTTTTCAAAGTGATATATGTCTTCTCATAACCTCAATTCCTTAAACAGTCAGGATCATATATTTCCAGCTCCTAGGGCTATAAGGCAAATAACTGACAGCTGCATTTAATTATGTTGTATTCACAAGCATGTATCCACTACCCATATCATATCACTGAAAAATCAGCAATCATGATGGCTTTAACAAGCCTCCTGATGTATTTCCACTACTGTGATAAAGACACACGATTTTAATGTAGTCCTGTTAATATAAATATGCCTGTATTGCAGCATTGTGTATGGAAATACGCAAAAATATAACTTAACCTACCAGTACTAAGTGACATGCCTGTGAATAAAATTAAAAAATATTTGAATCAAAGAAATCACTGCCACATTCCCAAAATGAAGGAACCTGAAAGAAGATGATTATGATCTGGGTCATGCTTGTGGGGTTGCAACCAAATTTTTTTCAAGATAATATCAACATAATGAATATGTTGTTATAAGGTGTGTGAAAATTGGTTGCCCAAAAGATGCAATGTGTAAGGAAGAGAAAATTGTCCTTCACCTGTATGAATGTAGTTTGGAAAATTCAGCTGCTATCATAACAAATTCACTGCGGGGCTGATTAAAGCCCTACCCCTCACAGTGTGGCGTGGCCCACCAGTGGGTCACACCCAGCCTTTTGCATGGGCGGTGTGGCCCACCAGTGGTCACAGTCCTTCCGAGCTTCTGGCCGCTGCCGAGGGATGGTGTTTGAAGCGGCAACACTCAGCCTTTTCCTGAGATTAGAGGAAGGCTACATGAATTTGCATAACCCACCGGTGGGTCACGCCGCAGTGAACGTGTTAATTAAGTGCATGGAACCTCAGATGATTTGCATCCGACATATACTGCAGTGATGAGGTGGAGGTTAAATAACAAGTATTCATTAACAAATAACACTATTGTAGACCATACTCTGTGCTGTAGGTTGCATATGACACAAATGACAAGTGATTGTATAAATTGGAAGAGCAATTTTTTAATTAATAGCTTTGCACAAAGCTGAAACAAAGTTTCCATTTTTCTCAAAGTTAAAATAAATGTACTGTTAAAAATGGTTTATTTTAATGACCTCTTTCCTGGAGTGAGGAGTGCCATAGAGAAATTGATGTCATAATATTGATATTAAAACATCACTCTATAATGACCACTACCTTTTATTGATAATATATTTTTTTAGATACATGACTTTGTAAAAAATAAATGTGTATTTTTTGGGGTGAGCATTGAGAAAAATGGTAAGTCAATGGGTTAAGCAAATTAGATTATACAAAATAAATGTCTTAGATTTATAAACATGGCTTTTAGGTAGGTATCTCAATAGCCAAGGTTATATCACACCATCTAACCTAATGCCTTAAAACTATCATGACCACAATAGCCAATTCTGTAATGTGATTTGAACCTACTTCCCTTGATCTACGAGGCTAGCAGGTTACTAACCTGGCCATTGTGGCCAGCAAAGACACATAAAATGTGATTACAATCAGTCAGTATCTAAATTGTGAATTCTAATAACTACTGATCAGTAATCAGGAGAAGAACACATGAACTTTCATCCATGAGTACCTATAAATTATTTGTGGCTAATCAGCCTTTTTGAACTCAAACTATAGGCTGATCATCCTAGTCATTTATACCCATACCCATCATTTATAAGAACATTGAATACACCCATCATTTATAAGAACATTGAGAAGAATGAATGATTGATGAACTGACAAAATCACATGATTTTGTCAGTTTTTGTGTTTATATTATGACTTATCCTGTGTGTGTAATTAATGTCCTGGGACTAATAAAATTTATTACTATTATTATTTATCATACCAACCACGTAACAAGGCAAATGTAAAGAAAATCAAGGAGGTTACAGTTTAACCTAAAGATGTCATGAAAAAGTCCTGAGAGCATAATTCATGGTGCATCTAGAATGGTCCTGCAGTCAAACAGAACTGAAGGATGCACCCTTAAAACAGTAAATAATTCCTGATAGCTATTTGAGCATCAACTGAAGTCACTGGTCTAGGTGGGTTCTGATAATATTTTTCCCTTGGTATAATTTTCTTTGAAGTTGCCTCAATGATGCATTTTTTATCTTTTTCCTTGATTGCAGCACTGGCACTGTGTCTTGTGGCTTCTATGAATGAAAACAAATTAAATTACTTACAGCAAAAAGGGTTAATGTATTCCTCAAAGCAGAGTTTTGCAAATAGGGGTGCCACAAAGGAGCCTTCCATAGGCTGGTAGGTAGGAGGGTGGGTGGGGACCTTCTGTAGCTCTCCTCCCTTTTAGACAGCTTTTTGGATCTATTGATCCAACCCACAATCAACCTGTCCACCACTTGCAGACATGGGACAAGAGCACAGCGGCAGAGGTAAAGAGGAGGTTACCCCTTCAAACCCCATCCAGACCCCACATTGTTTAACTTTGGTGATCTAATGGGAACTAGTGTTTTAACTTGGCCAGGCTCTTGCCCAAGAAATTGACTTTGTCATAGGCATGAAAAAAAGCACAGATATCAACCTGATGTTTAACAAGCCCTTGATGAATATAATTGACATATGTAAATAAATTTTTTGAGACAGCAGCCCGAATGGAGGTTATGCTGCTGTGGATAAATAGCACTCTTAACCCTTTGCGGTCCAACGTCGAGGCTGGCTCGACAGGCCTAGCTCTAGCAGCAGGTCCAATGTCAAGTTGAGCTCGACATCAGATGGCGCTGCGATTATGCGCATTTTATGTAAGGTGCTGCCATCTTATGTCACTTTTGTGAGCTTCTAGTACCTTATGAAGCCTTTTCACCTATTTTGCAAATAGTATTTCTTTCGGCTACTACTTGAATTCCACAAAAAAATTGGACCGCAAAGGGTTAAGCTGATGAGAGTATCCATTGAGCAATCATATCGAAAACCAATTTTACCAAAGAATCCTTGAATGAACAAAAAAATATTTTTTATGTCACCTCTGTTGCCTTTTTGAAAAATAGAGAGAACATAGCTTATAATTCAAGAAGTTTTCTCAGGTTGTCCACTGGGTAAGGGCGTCCATTTAGGCCGACGTTTCGACATGCCCTCCATCATCGACCAATCATGAGTCACCTGTCCCGTGAGGACATGAATATAAGGTGGACAACTCTAGGATGGCACTCAACTCGCCCTGAAGATGACCCTTGAGTCGAGGATCTAAACGGCGGCCGAAATGGATGCCCTTACCCGGTGGACAACCCGAGAAAACTTCTTGAAGCAGATATGCCGGGAAAGCACCATTTCCTACATAGCTTATAATTATTCACAAAACACTTCCACTTTTTCTCAAGATTCTTAAATACACAATGTGTTTCAACTCACAAAGTTACCATCAAGTACAAGACCTTGTCTGATGACTTTGTGAGATGATACACATTTCGCATTAGAGAAACTTGTGGAAAAGTGCAAGTGCTGTGTGGTTAATTATGAGTTATTTCCTTCATATCAAGCCTGAATCTGTTCAACAACATGTGTAGCTTTTTTTTCAAATGTTGGGGAATTTACCATATGTAATTGATTTGTCAAACCAAAGTAAAAGTGGATAGGAGATTCCTTATGCATGCTTCCCCAGTGCATCATTGTTGATGCTACCATGTAGATCAATGTTTCTTGAACAACAGTTTCACCAGCATTGCAGTCAGCAAAACCATTGTCCAAGAAACATGGATCTATGCAGAAGAAATCCCGGAAGACTAGCATCTTCAACAGTGGATAGGAGAGAGCATCCCTTCAATTATTTTTTTTAAAGTAGGGGAAATCAAGACCAGGACTCTTTATGAATATCTAACAACTTCAGTTTCTTCATAATATTTTCAAGTGATACATGAGATGACCAGGTAATATGATGAGTTAAATTATTCAAATTAATACACACTCCAATGTCATCAGTTGGCTTATAGGCTCTGGAAAATGTTTGGCAGAATAATTAGCTATTATCTGTCCACCAAAGCAACTACTGAGTCCATTTGTAAGGAGCCAGGAAATATATTATCTGCCCTCATAGAATTTTCAGAGCTCCAAAAGATTTGTTATCAGGAAAGATAGAGTTCAACTTATATATCTATTAAAATTCATTTGTTTATGTTATCTTTAATAAGAATTTACACACAGTAAAGAGAAAAAAAACACCATATGGTTGCTTAGAACGCAAGAGAATATAATAAATATGCTCTCTTCTCTGGAATCACTAAAGCACTGAGTTCCAGAGTTAACTTAATTAGTAAAGCTGTATTTTATGGGTGTACAATCATCTCTATATTCAGCAATATTTACCACCATCACAGAAATCTCAAGCTAGCAAATAGCTTGCCTATTTACTATTTAACCTGGTCATATTTAAAACTTAGCACCTCCATATATTTTGAAATCTTGCCACCTTGCATTCTTTCATGGACAAAAACAGTGTTCATAATTGAAATTGATCCCTTTTGAGTATAGATTTTTGACCAAATTCTTAGGATTCCTTGAAATTTAATTACCCTGATACCTAGGGAAAATCTTTTTCAATGTGTATTGCAATGAATACATTTAATTGTCACTCCAGCTACCAGCATCTTTAATTCTTTAAAGAATTCTTCAATGAAATATGAATTCATTTTATGTGCCCATGAAATCTCATAATATATATTACTCTTTTTGATTCTTACCTTCCCTGATCATACATGAAGATGGGGAAATTGAGCAGAAGTAAAGCCTCAGGGCAGCTTTAAGCTGTTCATTTTCCATGGATAATGCTGAAAAGTGCAACTTTAAAGTAGCACGCTCCATTAAAACCTTGTTGAATCTTTTCCAAAATCCATCAAGTTCTCCATATTCTGCCAAACTTTTTTTTAGCCAATTAGCCATTTCTTTATCTTCACTGTCACAATCAGCTATCTCCAAATTTTCAGATTTATCATCACTTACAACAGGATTCACAACCTTTTCTTGAATGGTTTCAAAACGACGGCAAGACTGTGCTAGGCGAAGAATATTTTGTGCTCTTCCTATCAACTTCTCCAAATGCTGCAAATACACAAAGCCATATAAATATATATTCCATATTATGAGAACTAAGCATTCAGGACCCATATGATATAAGCTTACTCGTTCCCTAAAAAATTTACTCCTGAATAAAATGATAAAATTGCATATTTTCCTTTCAATAATAGATCCTATAGGTAACCAAACCCAGCAAACTTCATTTCTCCCAAAATGTTACATAATCTGGAAAACTATTCCAATGCCATGGCAGAAATGCAAGTGCGATGGCAGTTCACTAGCTAATAGTAAAATAACCAGCAACAGAAGACTAAACTAATTGAAAATGAATCCTAGAGTTCCTGAAGCCAAATGCTGCGGAAATAGTATGGAAATCATTTTGGTAATAGAAAAAGCATTAAATATTCCTTGAACAAAACAACTTTTTTGGAAGTTTCTTGGTTGTTGCTGTAACCTGATGGAATGCTGAAGTCTCGTTTATTTCATCACCTGGGGTAATTCTGAATTGGGAATGTAGACTAGTTGGCCAAAAATGAAGCCAAGCATATAGATACCAAAATTGGGAGGTGTAAAAGTTTTTTATAACTAACTGGATTTCTATTTTATCACAATCTAACCTCAGAGATATCTTTTACTCATTCAATTAGCCTGATGAGTACTTAAGTGAGGCATTTTTCAACCGTCTTTATTTCATAAAATAACTATTATAAAAGTAATATAAAGTAATATTTATTCTTCAGTGATTCAAGTAAATTTAATATTTGTGAAATGCTTAAATCAATACCTACCAAAGGACCTTCCCTAAAAAGTTACCAAATGCCAATGAAAAAGGGATTTTGGGAAGGGGCTAAGAGTTTTTGACTTAGGAATACCTGGCATTTTTATGAAATAAAACATTCTACGGAGATATAAAAACTATACATTTATCAGTGTGGAAGACTTACATTGATAGCATGGCTGCCAGCTATTGTGAGATGAGTTAGATTCTCTTTATCAATTTTTTCCATTAATTGAGATTTGCTTCTTAATTTAGAAAAGTGCAGAGACAATTTGTTTCTCTCATCCTTCAAGTTACTTGTTGTTTCATGATATGACTCTCGTAAAGATGTCAGTTGCTCTTTTAATTTCTCAGTCTGAATCTGTTTGGCAGGAAATATAAACAAGTTAACTTTCATAACAAGTCCACTTTTGCTACTAGGATTTTAATGGCATCAAACGAGTTCAATGAAACAGCTTGTGGTCCAGGAAATGTATTCAACCTCAGGAGGCATCTTAGGGCCAGAATGGTGGTGCAATGAGAAGCAATGGACAGCACACATACCTATATACTGTTAGAATCATAATACATATATATAATATTATAATATATATAATCTATATTAATAATAAATAATAATCTTATTATTATATAATAACATATAATAATAATATAGTAATAACAAATGTAAACAAAATAAACAAATGTACGCGATCTGCTCTGTGAAACTGGTAGTCCTCATCATGGGCGTGCTTTGTGGTGTCAAGAGCTCACTGGTCGAAAATCTCAAGTGCATCCCAGCGTGCAGGGTGCGAGGGGATGCACTTGCAAGTGCAATGCAGAAGGCTGTCCTTCTCGAGTCCCTCCGACTGCTTCGTGCGCATGACCCTAATGCTGGGTAGCCACCTATCCACCGGTGGTGGATGTGGCTACCCATAGGTGCGACCCCTCTCGAGTCTCCGGCAATTATGACGGCAGCGAAACCCGATGCTAGCCGGAGACTCGGAGGTGGATGTTACTTTACTGTAACAAATAATTTAATAATAGTAATGAAAATGAATTTTTTGAATTTTGAATTTATTTTCTCCAGTAGCATTACATAAAATATAACAAGACATATATATGCATATACTTAGCACGTGGAGATAATTTAGGGTGTAAGAAGGGTACCTGTATGTGACACCCTTACAAACATTGGCACATGTGAACTCGAAGAAAATGAAAAGAAAAAAAATGAAACAATTTTAGTTTTAAACAATGACAGGGAACTTATTCCTCGCAGCATACGGTAAGAAAAAATTATGTAAATAAAGAACAAGACAACACAAGTGGAAATGTTTTTTACACAAAAAATCGTAAGTAAAAACCCAGATATAATCAGCACAAGTATGAATCTACTTCCTCTTTTTGTAACAACCATTTTGTCAATCTTTTAAGAAAGACAGGTGCACTATTTACATTAATTATACGATATGGCAACAAGTTGTACATTTTGGGCCCTAGACCCTGGTGAAAATAAACCGTGACAGACAGTGTGACAACAATGTATATCACACTGTGCTAGTGTATTAGTCACAGTGTATGTACAATGTGCGCACAGTGTGCTCCCTTCGAAGCGTGATGGACAGTGTGACCACAATGTGCTGCACACTGTACCTGGGTATTAGTCACAGTGTCCTCACACTGTGTGCACGGTGTCCTCTTACTGTGAAAACACTGTACCATCACAGTGTCTATCACGCTTTCTGCACGCTTTTGAGTCCCAATTTAAGCTTTTGTCACGGTGTATGCACACTGTAATCACATTCTTGTCACATTCTAAGCACACTGTGTTCACGCTTCTGTCACATTGTCTGTCACACTGTCTGTCATGGTTTATTTTCATCAGGGTTATTTCTATACTTTAGAAATTTCATTCAAAGACTGTTATTGTTAGGATGGCGCCTAGTTTTCCTTAAGAGATCGTTTCTATTTTCAATCACTTTCAGCAGGTTTTCATTCATCCAAGGTTTCAGAAACATCGGTGAAATTTTTGGACTTAGTTCGTATTTCGATTGTTCAAGACTGGTACACAAAGGATCCATCATCAAATCAAAGGCTGTGGAAGCATTGGGCTCTGTGTATACCGGAGACCAGTCATCATTGTTAACTAAAGATTTAAAAGTTTTAATGTTTGTTTTTTTTCACAACATTTGTTTTCCCCTTGGTACAGTCAGCAGAATGAATTTCAGAGGTAGAACTGTTAAATTCAACCAAAGTTTTAATGTTTGTTTTTTTTCACAACATTTGTTTTCCCCTTGGTACAGTCAGCAGAATGAATTTCAGAGGTAGAACTGTTAAATTCAACCAAGGAATGATCAGTGGTAGCCAAAAGGTGCACATTTACAGACATTTTATATTTATATGAATGGTAAATTCTGGCAAAAACGTGATCAATACAAGTTGCGGAATTTTTAAATATTCTGGTAGGTTGATCAATTAAACTGGTTAAGCTGTAAGAACTCGTCAGATTAATATAGTGATCACATTGGTTATCATATGCCAGTATATCTATATTAATATCCCCCATTACTACTAATTTATTTTTACAGACTCTTAAAAGAGGTTCTATATCCTCAAAAAATGATTTTGCTGGCATATTTTGGTCCCGGTAAATACACAACAGATGCATTTCTATAATATTTAAGGATAAACGTAACAATATGCAGTAAGCGGAACCTACTGTTATTGGAACCAAACAAGATTTAATCTCTTCCTTAACGTACACCATCACACCTTTTGCTCTACTATTGTCATTACATTTTGAAAAACATTTATAACCAGTAATTCTATACATATCGACCTCAGAGCTCGTTATCCATATTTCTGTTAACATTATTACTGCCGCTTTTTCAGGGAAGGAATTAAGATTAGTCAGTAAGTATTCAAAGTTACTTCTTAAACTATGATTATTTTGGTGAATAAATGTTATATTAGTAGCCAAAATTTCTGTACCACCTCGGTTTAAAATGCATTGACTGTTTTCATTTGCCATTAAAAATTCAATCACAAGTTTTTTAGATCATCGAGACAGGGGACAAGAACACCATGGTAGAGGTATGGAAGGGGGACACCCATCCAACCTCCGTCCGGGCCCAACATTGCCTAACTTCGGTGATCTGACAGGAACCGGTGTATCAACGTGGCTAGGCCCTTGCCCCACTTGGACCTTACTTCCAGCGGAGAAGCATGCGACAAATCAATCTTGTCGCTGAAGGCGGACGTGTTAAAGCTTGAAATAAAGAATGTGGAGCAAAAGAACCTGCTCCGCAAGCATACCGAGAAGCCCATGCTGGAAGTTTCTATTGAAACTTGGAAATGCATGGGCTATCGAAGGAGCTCATGTTTGCCTTCCTACGCTCCGCAGGTCTGAAGTCCGAAACCGAGGGATTCGTGCTCGCGTGCCAAGATGGTGTCATCAACACCCTAGTGTACCGTCGCCTCATCTTTGGGACAAACGTTACGTGAACAAATAATAATAATAATAAAAATTCTATGCATCTAAGAAGGGAGCTCGCATGGAGTGGACGGAGACCCTGAGGGGAGACCTTCTAGCTTGCCATGCTGCCAGTGAGCCAAGTCACAGGGGATACATGGCGAGGATGCACCCTTTGTGGTGTGAGATGCATCTTGAATATAACCATCTGTCGCAGCAGAATCTGCGCGACTACGCCAATCACCTGCCCAAGAAAATGATACCTATAACATATTATTATAAATATAATAATAATACCAAGGGTAATGCATTTTAACAAGCAATATCATTGAAATAAGGAATCTGTATAACTATGTTTATATTACAATTGACATTTAAAAATAGAGATATCGAAATAGATTATTACTTGAGTTCATATCATATTCGTGGCTCTTGAAAAGGCATATGATTTTGCCCATTTACCAACTGTGGGGATCTATAGGAGTGAATTAGCATTGAGCCACCTTTAATACCACTCGGTAGATGAATGTATGAACAGTTACAAGCTGCCATAATAGGGAAGGCAGCTGTTTCAAGCTGCCATTCAAAATAGGGAAGAAAATATCTGCCCCATTCAGAACTAAATACTGAGGTAATGCTGTTCTCCGACTGCCTCTGACCATTTTTAAAATATGCATTCAGGATATGTTGGAGTGATACAATCACTTATGTATTGGTCTTGGAGTCCTCTTGGCAAGGGCCTAGCCACATTGATAGAGTGATTTTCATCAGATCATTGAATTTAAGCAACATCATGGGCCAGGATGGAGTTGAGGGGTGACTCTCCTCCAAACCTCTATCGTGGTGCTCTTGTCCCCTGAATGCAAGCGGTGGGCAAGTAAAATTTTGGTTGCCATGATGGATTCAAAGGGGTCTAAGTGCCAGGGGGACTTCAGAAGGTTCCTGCCCACCCCTCCAAGTTGTATTTCATGGGAGTCCCCTTTGATCATGGAACCATATAGGTACTTACTTCTGTTTGTAGATGACCAGGTAGTGAGGATGAAAAAAATCAGAATGAGAAAGCTACTGGAAACGTTTGAGGTGTGGGGGGGGGGACTTATTATGATAATAATTTTTTATTGGCCATAAAGAATATGAATATACTTTTATAGGTCCCATCAAAATAGTTATGTATATAATAGGAGAAGATAACACACCTTAAGAGTAAACAAGAATAAAACTGAGTTTATAGTGGTAGAAGTAGGTAGATGAGACATCGTTCTATCTCAGGGCACCATAAAAGTAGCATATCAATTCAAATATGTGCTTCAATCATACTGACAATTGGTAGTCGCTCAATCATTCATGAATTTGGTCATTGTTAAGTTGATGAGTATTATAGGGTGATCAGGGCAGGAGGAGTGATCAAGATGTTAAATGTGGTTCTAAGGAGTAGAGGCATAATTATAGGGGTGAAGAAGAGGATACTACAAACAGTTGTGGAATGTGTATTGACATATGTCATGGAGGGGTGGACTCTCAGTGAGTGACACAAACGTAAGGTGCAAGCACTGGGGATGGATGGAATACGAATAGGAACTAAGGTATCCAGATTGATGAGAAATGAAGACATTAGAAAGATTAGGAAAATTGAGGAGCTACTCACTGTTAGAATACAGAAGCTGGTGCTTCAGTGGTATGGCAGAGTAAAAAGAATAGTTAGAGAGAGATGGCAAATGACCACCAGGAAAAAGAAAATGTGGGAGACCAAGGACAATCTGGAGAGATAGAATATCTAAAATGATAAAGGATTATGGATCAAAGGAGGCAGGATGGAGGAGTATGGAGAGCATGACTACACAATACAAATATATAAAGGCAACAGATCACAAAATCATTCACTATGGAAAATGAAAATTAATTGGGAAACAAAACACTATATGAGATTTCATGGATTTATGAATAGGGTACAAAGGAACAAATGGCAATGTCAACTTTCTCCTAATAGCTCAAGGATCTGACTGATTACAAATTTAGCTATTAGAAGAATCACAAAAAATCAAGATTTTACTATCAATGAACACAGCGTTCTTTGATAAGAGAAGGAGTTGTGAGAAAAACTGAAACTAATAATGAATAGAGTTGAGAATAAATCTAAAGAAAAGCCAGCCACATATCATAGTTCCATTCAATGCGGGGATGGCATAAAAGATAAGTAAGCTCCTTCAGAAACATAGTATGGCAAGAAGGTTGTTAGCCACAAAGAAAATTGGAGGAATTGTTCCTAAACCTAAGAAAAGGATTTCAGATTAATGTATGAAGGTGTATAAAATAAAATGTATGTGTGAAAAATTCTGCATTGGCCAACCTGGGAGAGTCATCAAATGGAAAGTTAATTTGAGCACCGGAGGGCAACTAAATAGAAAAAGTTCAGCCTCTCCGCAATAGCAGAACATGCGTAGTCTGAACCAGGGCATCAAATTAAGTTGGTTGGTTGGTTATTTAGGGGAGGCAACCGACAACTGAGGTCATTTGTGCCATATAGGATAGGTGGATAATTGGGTAATGGTAGGAGTTTTTAGGGAACGGAGGAAGGGTGGAGAGAAACCCAGCGTCGGCATTAGCCTACTCTTAATGAAAGGCACCAAGGGGACCATGGCTTAACGTCCCATCCGACGGATGGAGTACTGTACTTGAAATGCCCTCCACTAGGCACTCAAGTGGGGACCGGTTTTCCACTGAAAAATCCGCCACTGCCGGGAATTGAACCCGGGCCCTCGGGATGGGAGGCCAGTACTCTAGCCACCACACCAACCCGATCCCGGGCATCAAATTAAGTTCAACGGTACATACAAGAGGGCTAGCAAGGGAAAATTGATATTTTAATAGGCTCATCAGAGACACCATGGAAATAATGGAAAATCCCTTTAACTTCAATCAGGAGGATGGATACCCACTTGCTTCGATGTGGGAAAGAGTGGTTGGATCACAGTAAGAGTTGGCCAACGGGGACAGAGTGAATCAGAGTCTAGTGCAGCCAAACGGACTGGTCAAGGGCACACAGCAACCAGATAAATAACAAACTAAATAAATAGTAATGCCAATAAATAGAAACCAAAATTCACATTTATTGCCATGTGAAAAAAATTCACCTGGACTGGGAATCAAACCACGGATCTTTGGCTTCCTGGGACACTGTGCAGACCACTACGCAACCCAGGATCCCTAATTCTCATGAATATTTTACTGAGACTCAAGCTACTAGATTTCAAGCCAAAGGTTCGTGGTTCGATTCCCGGTCCAGGTGAATTTCACCACCGTTCACGTGGCAGGTCTGAAATATTCTAGTAACCAAAATGTCAACTCAACCTGAAGACTCCACCAGGATGAGGGTACTTCCATACTCTCATTTAATATGCATTTGGGTGAAAATATATGCTAGATATCCTGTTAATCTGGTACCACTGATTGCAAAGTCTATTTTAAAGCAAGATCTTACCTCACCACCCTTCAGTCTTTTTGATTGACTTTCAATTAGGGTACAATTCAAATCATCTTTTGCTTTGAGTGTTGCATAATGCTTTCTCCTTTCTTCAGTGGAATTTAAATATTCATTTGTAGTGCTTTGATACACATTCATCAAGGCTTCAATTTTTCCTTCTCTGCTGCTCACCATTAGGGTATGCTCCATATCAAACTATAAAAATATTAGGAATATGAAACATGAGAGAAATAATTGTGAGCCATTATCTTTTTGCATCAATATCCACCATAATAACATTCTGATATGGGGCTTCATCATTTTTTTAATGTAGATATACCTCCTATAGAAGCTATTGAGTTGTTGATGAAAAATGAAAGCTATGGAAGGTATGGATAAGACTCAAGTTGTCAGGGGGTCGAGGGATAGTCGATGATAACAACAAATCAAGTTGACTTAAGACTAAACATAATAAAAATTACAACTAACAAGCCTAGGTCTCTGATAAGTAAATTTTACTTGAGGCACTGTATAGTCCACCATTGACATGGTGGATTGCACTAAATGCTTCCACTACTTCCATTGAACTTGGAAGTAGGGGACTACATATTTCATCTGTAACAGTGAATAATCAGCTGAAAGTAATCAGACTACACTGTAGTGCAGTTTAATTCATTGTTTTAATGCAGGAAATTTGAAAGATGTGTTAACATCTGCAGGTTCAACATCATGGTTGAATTTTCATATTTTTTGTAGTAGGGGCAATAAGGGAAAAAAAGTAAGTGAAATAGGTTACCCAGGCTATTTATAAATTTAAATGTAAAAACCTTTATCTCAGTAAACCTGTACATAAAGATATTTAATCATCCAACTCTTGGGACTTCCCAGGTCAAAACGTTCCACATCAGAGGTCCATATGGCGATGTGGACAAAGTAGACAAATGACGTGGACAATGTGGAATGTGGTGATATCGCCAATTTACGGAACCACTGTCCGTGGTGTAGCAGACGAGGTGTGCTCCGTGAGCACGCATGAGAGACTTCACCTGTCTGCGATGGCAACGCCAGAGTGGCGAGTGGTGAACGGGGAGAACAGGCAGTTAGCGCCAGATATACGAGCAGTCGACATCCACTCCGCTCCGTCCGCACGCTACTTTGCCAACCTGTGTAACGCACGCACGCTAGAATAAACGTTTGTTCTACTGTAACTCGTTTTCCTTATTTCTCCAAATCACTGCGATAAATCAAGGCGCTTCATGGAACAATGATGTGGGCAATGTGGAACAAAGATGTGGTATGTGGAAAATTGGTGTGGCATATTGTGATGTGGCGTGTGGAAAAATGATGTGTACACAGTCCTTCAGTCCCTATCATCCACATTGTTACTGATCACGTGCCATTATAAGGCCTTATAATATGCTCATAATTTATAAATATACTGGAACTTGAGGTAATTGTGTATTAGTGGGCAGTTTTTCAGTGCAAGCAGTTGAAGGGCAAAAGGTGGTGGGCAGTGTTATGAAAACTTTAATAAATCACAAGTTTTCATGGTGCACTCTTATCTCTACAAATAGTGCTTGTTTGCTAACCTGGCCAATATTCATGATTCTTCTCAATGTAGACTCAATTTGTATTAACTATGATAACTATCTCACATGGATTTTCCTCTTTCATTAATAATTATTCCATATTTTCAATCATGCAAATCACTGTCCCTCCATCTCACCTCACACCTTAGCATAACTCTTATTTCCTTTCTTCATTTATTTTTTAATATTTATTATTTTCCTATTCTTATAAATGTTGACATTCCTTATCCCTGTCTTTACTGCTGAGTATTCTTTTCTTATTTTACTTCTCTGCTATTCTTATAAATGTTGACATTCCTTATCCCTGTCTTTACTGTATTCTTTTCTTATTTTACTTCTCTGCTCCAAATGAAATACATTTTTAGTAAAGATTCACAAGAGAATAGGAAAGAAGTTCCTTACCATCTTAAACTTAATAAACTCAATAAAATATAAAATTTGTCACTCACTTCCCTAATGAACTTACCGTATTCTTCCATTCTGTAGTTTTGGTGATACACTCACCCCTAGACTCAGCTTCAGATTTCAGAAACAATGTATCACTTGCATGGATGATGACCCGCAACTGTTCTTGAGCCATAAAACTTGACACTTCACATTCCTGTAAGCGCTTTCTTCCAGTTTTTAACAATTCACTTTTTTTATTCAGATAATCTTTCTGCAGAAAACTTAACCTCTCATGTTGAAGTGCTACAAGCAACAAGTATTTCATATAATTTCATTAATTTAATCAAGAACATTTGATATTAATAATTTTAACACACATTTTAAATTTAATTCTAGACTTCCAAAGATTAAATAGTATAGGTATTCAAAGTCATCAACATTATTAATCTAACTTAAATGAAATAAAGATAGGTACTCAGATTAAGGAACAGAAGAAAGAGAAGAAAAATATTTGCTAACTATATTGCAAGAGACTTTGAAAGATAATAACATCGTTTTCCATGCAATGATACATTAAAACATTTATTATTTAAGTATTAAAGTACTACATTCAATTTGGTAGAATATAGTTCTTCAAGTGTATGTGAAAAGTATACTAAATGCACCTTTAGTTGCATTTAGTACAGGTACCATTCTAGAGGGAATGAGCCTCTTTTCAACACCAGCCTTAATGAATTGGAATGGAACAAATGTGTCATTTTTCATGCTCTTAACTGAGGCAATGTATGTGATATAATGTTATATCACTGATTTATGACTTTTCATAATAACATTTTACCAATTGGGAAATTTTTGTAAGTTCATAGTAATTGCTGGAAATATAATGTAACTTAATAAATTTATCTATAATTTATCAAATGTGCACCTACCAGAAAATATTTATATTTGTTGAAGAAATAGAAACAGTGATGCTGGGCACTTATTTATCTTTTACATAGGTAGGTGAGCATTTATTTTCTGAACACATATGCCATTGTTGTTACATTTGGGTATGCTATATTAAGGATGTTTTTAGAATGTTCTTATTGCCATTTTACTTTACTGTGCACCATGTGTAGGGTTTAATCTATGTAGATTATCAAATCTACTCGTAAGTCTTAGGTGAGAATTGTTGAAGACAAAAAATGAGTCTTAAAATTATTTATCAGTGGAATAGCTCCAGTAAAAACTGAATCAGGCACACAAATTACTTAAGACGGATAAGCTAATGAAATATAAGGAATGTTTACGAGTAGGCACCTTATAGCAAAAGCTAATCTTCAAGTATATCACTCCAATGATGGAGTGGAAATGCTTCAATTAGCTAGTACTTAGACATTTTGATGCTCTGAGAGGAAAAGAACTTCCGCAATAGTTAAATCAACTTTTTCAGCAATAGGGAGATGATTCCACAGCCAGTGTGTTTATTTTAGAGGGCAGAATTTTTAACCTTAATTGTATGGAGAATAGCATTCAAAAATCTATATCAATTTTAGTGGAAGTAAGCAAAATTTTAAAGTTTGTAATATTCCCATTCACACAACCAAAGGTTACAATATCAATTTCTATTAGGGTTAAATTTTTGGCAATGACACATGTAAGTATATCAATGGTGACTATACATTTACAAATGGGGTCGTTTACCATATTTTTTTTATTGCTGAATCTGATAGAGTTTGTAAAAGAAAAAGACCCGTATTTTTTCGTTTTTTGATCCGTCAATTATTTCTCGAGTTATAAGCGGAGAAAAACTGATGTTTTTAACCCTTTCGGAAAAATGGGCGTGGTGCAACCTCTGACGTATATCGACTTTGTCCAATCACAACTGAGCCCACAAAGCTACTTTGCCTTATCGCAATGGGGGAGACACAGCTGACTCGGCCAATAAGACAGTTGCGACAGCATCTGTGCGAGCAGACCTTCCGAGAACCCCCCTCCACTCCCTTCTCTTCCACGAAAAGCAGTCAAGGACGGAAGGAAAATGATGTCAATGTTATCACATCAGATTTTTCGGTGGGCATCACCTTTTGCTTATTTAAATTTTTGATTTATGAGTGAATGGTTGTGGTTAGAAGATTAATTTTTGGCTAAAATTCTTTTTTTGTTTCCATCTAACGATTTCGTGCACAAAATTGCGATTTCAGTTCCGAGCAAACACCCCCATTGTCTTAATAATAATAATAATATTTATTAAACGGACAAATGTCCTTTTACAAAACATTACAATGGCCAGATAGTTACATTGGTGAATAAAAATAAAAATTTAGACATTTTGACGAACAAAATTATTGAATACATTTTGTGATAAATGAAAAATATCTGTTAATTTACAAAGGCTGTTATAGTCTCTCATTATTCGAAAAATTGGTAGATAATACATATAATTCGTACATACATAAGGAATGTGAAATAAGTCATGAGATCTTGAGTGAACAGTTGGAACCCTTAAATTAATTAAAGATAAAAGATAAGAGCACTTAATATGATTATTTAATAACGAGTGTAAGAAGATTATTCCCATTTGTTTTCTACGTGCAGAGAGATCGAGTCTGGATATTTAGTAGATTCAATATCTTTTCATATTCTCCACTTTTCCTTTCAATTCCAGCCTTAGAGGCCACAAATCTAAGAAATTTATTAGTTTAATAATAATCTTGTTATGCATTTTTGCTACATAGGTACCATACAAAAGCTGAAAATATGTAAAAGGAAAAGCCATTTTCAATTGAATTCAGTACTTCAGGCAAAATTCATCCAGCTATGTACGTATATTTTAATGAGTAAAAAAAATATAACAGACAACTATTATACACAACTATGGAAAACTATTTAACCCTTTCCATCGTATTGACCTATTTAACCCTATCCATCGTATTCCAGACCTGAATTCATTTCATACGTGGTATGAAATGAATTCAGGTCTGGAAAGTCCCACCCGCTGGCGGTGGATGTGAATTCACACCCAGCTCCCAACACTCAGCTCCTTACATAACGGTACAACTGCATCACAACCCTTCTGAAGAGCCCGAACGGGCCCACAGTTGTCAGTGAGACAACCCATCACTTGGAGAAAGTCAGTTTCTGTTGCTACCTTAATTAATGTATTAGTGAAAAACCCAAAAAACTGCTGTTAGTCAGAGGGAAAGGTCAAAAAATATACTTGGAATTATGGGCTTCATATGGGATTAGGGATATTTGTGCCATCCCGAGCCTCACCCAGGCAGAGTGGAAAGTATTAATATATATGTCAAGAAATGTTACACTCATTTGCAAATGCTTTTCTATAAGATTTATACTTATTTTTGTATAAACCTACTTCCTTCTATAGGGAATAGAAATAACTTGAAATTAATGGATTACCTACTAAGCTATAGTACGAATGCATAAATAAACTGCAGGACATTTGTGTAGGAATTTGCAGCATGAAAAACCTGGAAAAGTCTTATATTACCCTAATCTACTCCTTCCTCTTTGAAGAGTAGGTATATGCTAAGTTCTCATCCATCCTGCTCATAAAAACTCCTTTATTTTTAGCCTTAGACCCTGGAGAAAAATTATGATATTCAAAAAATAATTACAAATAAAGCAGACTTACAAATAAGCTTGTCAATTGTACACACATGACTGTAGAGATTTCGTCTGTACTGTCCTTCAGCTTCATCAAGGCCTTCAACAAGGTTATTAATTGCTCGATCTTTTGATTCAAACACACGTTTAAATGACTGTTGCAGTGCCTGTACATAACACATGTAACAAAACCATGGTAATTTCAATCGGTCTAAGTTTTCATCAAATAAGGAAATAACAATTATGTAATAGGACTGTGCATACCTCAACTTCTTCCTTCAGTTCAACTATTTTGATATTTCTTAAGATTTGTCTCCATTGCTGATGAATTTTTGCTAAATTAATCCTTGCAAATGCATCCTCTTTTTTGAATTTATTCTGGAAAATTCAATGAGCACTAGGGTCTTAATACTTGGAGATAAAAAATGTTTCAAAAGTTGTCAAGCATGAATAGGGCAGAAAAAGTTATACCTTCAAAAATGTAAAAACCAACTCCTGCTTTCGTCTTCGGGCTTCTTCTTCAATAGCAGCCCTGTGCTGCAGATAACGTGCTCTTTCTTCGTCTGTCATTCGAGAAAACTTGCTTGCTTTTCCTTTCTTTTTTGGGGCCATTTTGGCTGACTTATAGTTAAGTAGGCGTAAATTAGCTCTTAAAAATAAAAAAACTACACTTTTCTTTTTTTAATATCAAGATAAACGAAAAATGTTCGCTTATTTGCCAAATAATAGCAAAATGATCGAATAATAAAATACGTACATAAAGTCACGTATGTAATTATTTTGAAATTATATTATTGCACAATCACAATTTAAAAATAAGCGCTATTAGGTCCGGTAACGAATTTGCAAACATCTATGTTCGTACATTATATCAATTCAATATTTCTCACTTAAACCCGCCACGCCCACCTTCTAGACACCCTGTTCGCCCTCATCGCATCTCCTAGGAAACGTTATTTACAAACATGAATTCGTCGATTCACGGCAAGTTTGACTGATCATTTTGATTTAGACATAGAACGCATCCCTGAATCAAAGCTATAATCTAAACTTTCAACCATTTGCCTTTGTTTTTGCTGAACTTATTACCCTGGTTGGAGCTTAATTAAGTACAAAGTGCCCACCATTCCCGCGAACGACACATTTCAAATGACTCATAAGCAAGGTTGCCGCATTGCTTGATTGATTTTACGCGGTAGCTGGAAATCCACCTGACGTGAGGAATTTTCCATCGTCTACTACCTACATATATTATCTAGTCAACTCCAACGCACTTTACTTTTTAATGTACGTCAAAAAAATAAAAAATGGTATTGCCCCATAAGAATTAATTACATTAATGACTTAACTGAGATAATGCCGTTGCCTTTCGGGCAGAGGTATCAAAAGCTATAATCTCCTCGATAACTAACCTGAGCTGATTTTGGCATTTCACTGCTGGCGATATCCTAAGTGATAAATAAGGAACGGGACAATAACAACAAATCTAGCACTTCTCGCTTGTATTTAATGCGAGATAATATTAAAAATGTCATCATCATGGGTCAACAATACTAGGGTTGGTTTGACGCACCCCTCCACTTGATTCTTCTATCGGCCAACCTCTTCATATTAACGTAGTTCCTCTCTTTCACGTCCTTTACGACCTGCTCTATGTAACTTATCCGAGGCCTGTCTTTTCCATTCTTCTCGTTCACTTTTCCTTCGACGATTGTCTTCATCAGGCCATCGTGTTTTAAAATGTGGCCAATTAGGTTGTCCCGTCTTCTTTTTATAGTTTTTAGCAGTTTCTCTTTTCTCCCATCTTAATCATTCTTCGATAGCACCACATTTTGAATACTTCCACCCTTTTCTCCTCCGCTGCTGTCATCGTCCATAATAGTTAATTAAATTCCTGAAATTTTTATTCACCGCTGGATTGACCGACTTTTCCAGAGAAACTGTAAACATTTCACGGAAGTCAAGTTATTTTAAGGAAAACGAAAAACACAGGTAAATGTGATTCTTTGGTACAGACGCGGGAACATATCTCCGCGGTGATATATACCCCGGATTTCATTCTCGGGGTGTTATTGAAGTGGAAACGGGAATTTTGCAAAGCATCATTTGCTATATAAAACAAAGAAAATTCTCCTCCGTCTAGTTGCCATTACCCCGCGCACATTCTGGTTTGATGTGAGAATTGTCATAATTCCTACTCCATGCCGCTATATTTGAATATGCATTCTATCCCTCCCATATTCTTCTCCGGCAGTGAACGTCGAAACCCATGGCAACCTCGCTGTATCCTAGCGTGTTTGGGAAGTCAATCATATGAAATACATATGCCTCTCCACTAATTTCAGTCGTATATTTACTTTTGTTCCACAGGTCGATCGCCTTCGCACAAGACAACCATTTTGGACTACTTGAGGGTTCTAACACGGAGGAAGAATTTTGGAGAAGGGTTCTAACTTGGAGGGTTCTAACTTGGAGGGTTCTAACATGGAGAAGAGGAGATTCTAATCCCTGGTTCTAACTTTAATGTAATTCAAAATGGCCGCTGCTTCTACGAAAAATATTGATAGTGCAGTTGCTATTAGAACTGCTCGGATATTGAAAGTTTTGGATGAAACGATCGGTAAGATAGAACTAGCATTATATCTTCCGGTGCTATTGAAAAATCTGGATAGATTTGGTAATATTTTTGATGATGATGAGTTAATCGTTTTGTCAAAGTATGAATCTCAACTAGGTCAGATTAGGAAAGAAAAAACTAGAGTGTATACAGCGAATAGACATGACGATGAGTTAAGTAAAGAAGCTTTGCCATCAGATAATGTTAGCAACAGACCTCCTCTGGTTGATAAGGAAGCTCAGTATTTTGAAATGGAGTATGAAAAGCCTCAAACTAATGGTGCGGAAGACCATGGTGTAAAGGAGGCGGTTTATATTGTATGGAAACACACTGATATGGTGCATACTGCAAAGAATGAGTACCTTAAGTTTGCTACAGAAAGTTCAGGTTTAATTTTCTTAGAAAAGATGCGAGCCTTCAGAGAATGTGCACATAATAGGTTGATGGAAGACATCTCTCCTGAGGCAGAGATGAGGAAAATTGTTCATTTTAGGGATGTTTGGCACAAAAATGATGAGGCCAAAACAAAAATCAACACATTGAAACCACTGTTAGATGATTTGAAGGCTCAGGTTCAAATTAAACTTGAAGAAAAAAATAAATTAATATGTGAGTTAGAGAATAACTTGAAAAACTTGGAGATCAAATTCAAAGAAGAAATTGACAAAATATGGTAACATCGTACCCAAGAACATAAAGATGATTTGATAGAGCCCAATTTTATTTTACTAATGTCAGTATGTCTTTTCCAGTGCTGACTCTGAGCAGATTATGGTTTTTGAGAGAAAAAGCAATGAAGCACGCCAAGAAATTATTCTCAGTGACGTAAAAAATCTGAATGAAACATATCAGAATACCCTCAAAGATCATCTAAAACAAGAGAAACAGTTGCAGATGAGGAGGTAATGTTACTTAAGTTCATATTTTACTGTTCATCCTTTCAAACTCCCCTTGCCTTGACTCCATTCTATTTTCAAATACACTTTTTCTATTATACTAGCTTAGGTGATTCTTAATTCCCAGGATTTCATTTGTTCCCTATTATTACATAATTTGTGTGCAATGTAACCTCTATTTCTCAACTTCAAATGTTGCAATTATATGTGCACCTAGTTACAGTCTTATTAATGCATCTGACTATATTCTATAAGTTTACCTGACAGTTTCACATTCTGTAACTTTTGCATCCATCACAAATTTTCTCAGTATCTCATCCAAAACATTTTTTTAAATCAGAGATCAACTGAATTGTTTTCTTAATGTGAAATTTCATTTATTAAATCAACCATACTCACATAATCACCCACGTACCAAGCATTAAAATGAATGTGTAAACATATGACTTAATATTAAGACAAGCAAATACTATATTTTCAACATAGTGATTCAATTCAGGGATGATCAATTCCTCAAACACTTTCACAGGATAAACTCTCCTTGCATAATGTCATCAAGCAACAGGCACTAAATATAATAATCAAGAGTTTTCTTCCAGGACCAAGATAGAAAGTAAATTGGAGGAATGCTTAGAGAAATATGATAGTGACATGGATGAACGACAAAGAGAGTATGAAAAACTACTCACTAAGTACAAGGATGAAGAACAACTAATGGCCTCCTTGCAGGTTGTAAATTATCAATGTTTCAAATACCATTGACTACCATATTTTTCAATTAGTATATGCAAATAAATTGTAAGAAAATAAAGGTAATGAGGTTTTATGTTTTTTAAAAGAGGGTCAGATTAAGTTTATCAAAGAGAAGGTCATCTGGAATAATTTAGCTACCTGGGTAGTGTGTTGGAAGAAAAATTTTATAGCTCCAGATAGTCTGAAGGGCAATTGATTTGGCAAAAGAAATGTTAACTCGTTCAAGAGAATAATAGTATTCATAACATGGAAAACTAATGACGGAGCATAGCGTAGGGGTGTTGAGTAAAGGTGGTAGAGGAATCTGCTTTGGATCATGGAATTGTAGAGTGCCTAAATATGGACTTTTAGGTGGCTCTTGTGAAATGGGTACATGGAGAAGGTAAGGTGGAATGGGAGATGAATGAGGAAGTGGTGAAATCAAAGGGAGGAGATGGATGATTGAAGAAATTAAGAGGAGAGTAGATGGAATGGGTAGTAGGGGGGAAGGGTGTTCAAAAGAAAGAGATAGAGGAAAGAAAGTTAGGGAAGCAGGGTGGAATAAGATGAATAGGTCATTGGGATGAAATAGTAAGAGAAGGAAAGTATGTGAATTTATGAAGAGTATCATCCGAAAAATAGGTGAGAAGTATTTTATGGCTGTTTAAATTTACTTTGAAGGGTCGAGCACTAACACTAATAAGAAATTTTTTGCAGTGGAGTTACACCATTTTAAGCGTACTGATTATTTAATCTTTAATAATTATGAATAATAATTACTTAATACTTTAATCACATAGAAGAATAGAATGTAAGCTGAGGAGTTCCTGGATGAGGATCAATTTGGGTTAAGAAAAAACAGGGCACAAGAGAAGCGACTCTGGCCCTCAGGCTACTTATAGAGAAGAATCTACCGACGTTCGTTGCATTTGTAGATATGGAGAAGGTGTTTGACAACGTGGATTAGAACTTGATGCTAAGAAATCTCAAAGAAATTGGAGTATCATACAATGGCCGAAGAGTTATCCACAGCTAAACCAGGTGGCTGTAATCAAATCAGGACCCAGCAGTAGAGAAGCAAGCAAAAAGAAAGGTGTGAGACAAGGCTGTACACTGTCTCCCTTATAATTCAATGTCTACGTTGAGAGAGCCATCCAAGAAGTCAAAGAAAAATCTCCAAGAGCGAATATTCACGGAGAGAAAATCAGCATTCTGCGATTCACCGATGACATAGCAGTCATGGCAGAAACGGAAGGAGATTTAAAGAAGACACTAGGAAATATGGAAAGAACAATGACCAGATATCATCTGAAGATCAATAAAAAGAAAACTAAGGTATTGGTGTGCAGTAGGAGAAAGGAAGCCAGGACAAATGTTAAACTAGGAAAACAAAAGTTTGAGGAGGTGGAAGAGTTTTGTTACCTGGGATGCTGAGTAACCAGCAATGGACGAAGTAAAAGAGAAATTGCCAGTAGAATTGCCCACATGAAAAGGGCATTTTACCAAAAGAGGATTCTGCCTACAGCTGCAAATACAATCGTGGAAGTGAGGAAACATTTCATTGGAACAAACACCTGGAGCATTTTACTATATGGCAGCAAAGCATGGATGATAACAGCAGCAGATAATTGAAACGTGGTGCTACTGAAGAATGATGAAGATAAAATGGATTGACTGAGTGACAAACGAAGAAGTCTTAAGAAGAGTGGAAGAAAAGAGATGTCCACTGAAATCCCTAAAAAGAAGATGGGACAACTTAATCTGCCATGTCTTAAGACACGATGGCCTAATGAAGACAATCATCGAGGGAAAAGTGAACTGAAAGAATGGAAAGGGCGGGCCTCGTATGAGATATATGGAGCAAGTTGAAAGGGAAGTAAAGGAGAGGAATTACGTCAATATGACGTGGTTAGCCGATTGAGGAATCGAGTGGAGGGCTGGGTCTAACCAATCCTAGGATTGTTGACTGATGATGATGATATTTAATTAATAAGTAAATTCATTTTTTTCCATTTCAGGATGTGAGTTATAGTATACAGATTCTTTACTTATTTTTTCCATCATTTCTTATCTTTTGTATCTTTAGAATTAAAGCACTTTATTTCTCTCAGAGCAAAATTAGTGGATTGAATATTAAAAATAATTTTAACTTCAACTTATGTGCTGACTAGTTTGAATTTGAGAAATGGTGGGAATTAATGAGGCTCTAGAATTAATGAGAACACTAATTGACAGAAATATAGAGCAAAGACAGCATGACTATAACTGATAACTTCAGGCTCTACTGTGTGAAACCGTACCATTATGGAAAATATTTTCCGGTTTCATAACAATGTTATGAAACCCAGGTGGTGCCTATTGAAATATACAAGTGAACCTAACAAATTTTTATTCTCTTATTTACCATGAAGGCATGACCTTTTGCTTTGCAGATTTTGGTGAAACATTTGATACACATGGTAGGAAAATTCAATTACTGCAATTACAAAGAACTAAGGAGTAAACTAGATGAATATAACTTTCATTAGAAATAAAGCCTATATCAAATGTCAAAATAAGGGTAAGGGGTGACAAATTGAGATAGACAGTAATAGGCAGGGGAGAGGGGAAGGGTTAAACAATGGAACCCCTGGTTATTCAGTTACAATAAATTATTTAATGCTAACTTTCACATACATACCCAAGTACCTGATGACAATAATTATTCATTGAAACACAGGTCATGTATGTTAGTTTCTAAAAAGCTGTGGTGCACATAAAAGTTTGCAGTAAATAATTGTTATAATGCAATAATACAACAGTTTCCTTAGAACAAAATTCATTCAATCAGTTACAGTCTAGGAATATTTGGTTGAGTGAGCCAGGAAGGGATGTAAATGGAAATTAACTCATTCAGCTAAGGTAGAAACTATTAAATCTAATTGAGGAGGTTCCACCATGACTCAAAATCCCGTAAAAGAGCTATGTCATTTCATGAATAAATACCGATCCAGAAAAACACCTATATGAAAAATCATCTACAGGGTGATAACGTATACTCAATAATTGTATGAGTATGCTATCATATAGCGTGTTGTAGTTACATTCTATTTTTTACAAGCTCTATTAACTCATTTTGACTTCTAAACACGACTGACGTGTTGTTGCTACGTTTAATTTAATTTATACATTCTCAATCCCGCTAATACGTATTCTAAAATAGATAAAATATTTTATTACTTACTTTTAAACTATCCCGTTGCAATACAACTCTTTGTTTTGAATTTGGTCAATATTGATATTTTTGAAAACTGTTATCAACAATGACGCTGCTACCATTTGAAAGCATTTGTATTAATTACACCATGTCAATAACCAATGAAATATTTAAATGACATAAAAATATAAGAAGGACCTTGGTAAGGTATATTCCTTAATTAAGTTAGTAAACAAGCTTGTAAGAATGTTCCATCATGAGTACCGTTGCTTATGATAACAACATACCATAGTGCCACTTTCATGTAACTATGGGTTTTCTGCTTTTTTTTTGAGCAAACATTTATTAATATCAATTAAACAAGGTTGGTAAGGCGACTACTTTTTTACAATGCTAACTTCTACTTAAAATTGCACATCTTATATTAGTTTTTCATCAAAACAACATTTCTCTTTACATTATTAATCTGCAAATTTTACTGCAAGAGCCATGCTCTGCCATATAACCATGTATAAAATAGCTGATTTTCAACATCTTTTTTCTCCAAATATATGATGGAAAGACCTCATTATTTTATTGCCAATCAATAGAAGGGACAACAAATTGTGAGTCCTGAAATTTTCACAAAAATGGCATCTACTTCATAATTCGCTGGAGCCTCCTTAAGCTTAGAAGTGGGGGGAGGGGCCAAAGGTAGAAAATCAGTATTACATAATAGATGGATGGCTCCTGTCTATTGACTAATTGCACCAGTAATCTGCAAGTTTTCGGAGTCACTTAGTAATTACATTAAGTGTGAAACTAATATTTGATTACATACTTTAGAGAAAAATGCATGCTTTTCAGGAAAAATTTGATAAACAAGAAAAGGAGTACATAACTTTAATGGAGGAAAAAGCCTACGAAGAACATTTAGAATTGGAGAGATGCATTGAAGACCTAAGACGTCGTGTTGCAGCACGTATAATTCAGAGACACTGGCGGGGACTAAAGCAAAGGCGACTTGAGCGAGCCAAGAGTAAGAAAGCAAGGAAAGGGAAAGGGAAGAAGAAAGGAGGGGAAAAACCCAAAAGTCCTCAAAATTAGAGAAAGAAAGTGTTGGGAGAAGAAGTTACATGTCTTCAGGAGCAGTGTTATTCTAAGAATAATAATTTACAAGTCTCTCTAAGAAGTGAGTTTCTGTCTTGAAAAGATTACTCAAAATCCTAGAACTCAATGGTATTTATGTAATTTCATCAAAGAAACTATTTTCTGGTTTATGTGAAATATTTATTTACATTGATATACTTTTTGACCATCCACTTTCTAACAGGGCCAATGTGGGAAATGCATACTCATATGTTGAGATTGTCACGTCATATATTCAGCTACTGGTCATTGGCTGTTAATTGAAATATGGTTAATTGCGTTCTTTGGGGCTGTGGTTCCCAACCTTTTACAATGTGCATACCTCTCATCAGCTCATTTTCCTAATCTATACTGCTTATCCATGAGCAATACTTGTAACTTCTGTTCATTCTAAGTACAATCCATAGTGTAGTCAGAAAAAATATGATTCTTTACTTATCAATAAGGAAATGCTGGCGGTTAGCCCACAACTGGATACAAATATTCAGGTGAATGAAGGTGCTTACTGTTACCTTCCGTCATTATTAAACTTTCTCTGTATACCCCTAATTCATCATGTGCATACCCGTAAGGGGTACAAGAATATGGTATGGTACAGGATTATATTAAGAGTCTATCTGTACATCATGTGTATTTCATTAACCCCAGGTTGTCATCAATGAAAATTATAATTTTTAAGGTTATATTCATAAAAGCTACCAGATTTAAAAGGAATATACTTCCTGGGGACCTGGTCCTCATCAAATATGAAATCATCATTTTAGATCACAAAAGGGAGTTGTCCAGTCAACCCTGATAGTGAACTCCACATGCCATGGATCTGTGTGCTATACTTTCATCCTCTAGGTTTTTCTTTAATGCTCTAACACAAAAACAAAAGTGGGTCATTTTTTACCCACTTGGTGGTTCTTTTTCCACTCCTTTCAATTTGAATCTGAAGGGCTAAGTTTCCATGACTATTCATCTATTAGGGTATTTAATAACCACAAGTAATTGCACTTTTCTAGGGGTAAAACTCCCAGAAGAAAAAAATTAGATCTACCTTAAACTGCAGTTCAGTCAGTTTTGACCCACTGCTAGTAGTATGTCTTCATTTGTGTATTCTTTGTTTTTTTTCATTTTTGTTCCAACAGTAATATGAGCTTGGCTTGCTTAGTGACAAGCTGATGCCTGCTGACTACTTGGGAGGAGGGAAGATGGGGAGAGATTTGCATTCCCAGTCAATAATTAGTCCAGTTTCAACCCACTCGCTAGTGGTGTGCTGCTTGTTCACTGTTTGATCAGTATAATATGGTGTCAGTAGTCACAGATTAAATATAGTGTGTGAATTTTTTGTGAACAATGGCCATAAATGCATATCTAACTCAGCAGGATGTTGTAAAAACCCCAAACAAGATTTCAAAGAATGAATCTGAGGGCAAACCAATGTATTTTTTGTCTGATTAAGACTAGAAACAATTTGCATCTTCATAATCATCAACAGAAAATTATACTACACCTCTTTTAGTTGTAATAAATCCAGTTGGAGCTAGTACATATGTACTTATAATTTCTCCAATAATTTAAGTACATATTTCAGTACTAGTAAAACTATTTTCATATACTTAGTTACCACTGTGGTGTCTATACTTATGCTTAGGATGTCTCAATTGTGTTTCTGCGTTACACCATATGACAGTAAAAATTGGAATCCAACGTTATCCCGCTTGAATCATGTGAAAAGCACAGCTGGATTCCAGCTTTACACTGGATTAATCCAGCTGGATTTACACTTGCAAACTTGTAAATTCCAGTAGAAGTCCAGTCGGATTTCAACTGGCTTTGCTATGTGGGTATTTAAAATGACTTACTGGTCAGCTACCAGGTCACTAACAGGTCATGTGACATTTGAGCAATTGCATGAATAAAGGTGCTAATGGTAGGATTGGAGCTTTGGCTGTATTCAACACTGATGGTGAGGAATTAATACCATATATATTTAATATCATTCAGCAAGAAGTGGGAGTGAAACAGCATCACTGGCCAGCCATATGGCAGTGAGGAAATAGACGACAAGAATTTAAAGGCACAGAAAAGTATTTTACTCCACATTCTAAGAGTGATTGAAACCCTTACAATTGAAAATAGTTGTTTTAAATCAACATAACAAGAATAAGCATGATACTTTGTTTACAAATGTATGTTCTTAATGTAAATCAGCTTTTATAAACCAAAAATCACAGTCACCGCATGGTTATGTGTGGCATTTCAGCTAATTAAATTACAGCACCCCCAATCTCATAAAATAAAGTATGTAGAATAAAACAAAATTCACTTCACAAGGTGGTGAAGCACCATCTTGATGAGGAACCATTGCGAAGAGTACAGCCAATGCCACTAAACTTGGTGGTCCTGTCAACCTTATTCAAATTTGAAAATTGTATCACAACTAGGCAATACTTTTATAACCTTGAATTCCAATTAAAGACAGCAAACCCTCAATGAGGAATATGACATTTTTGTGTAACCACATTGAGAAATTGTATTCTGAGATGACAAAAGCTTGAAGAAACAACATGACTAATTTATTCATTACTCCTTAAAATAGTTCTTTTAAATAGCCACTTTAAAAATTAACTCCATCTTTTGCGAGATTCAAATTCATCTTAAGTTACAAAAGTCATTCTATCACGAATATGAGCAGGTAAAATTTATTTCATACCAAGTCATTGGTGCAGCCATATTGCTTCTCAATATTTTTGACCTTGTACCTGGTTCAAATTCTGAGTGGATAAAATGGCATCTGATTTGTAATATGTTGACTCACTGGAGAGTAACCACAGAGCATTCTGCAGAAAGTTTCAACTATTTCCTCAATTTTGAGTCCTTGAAGTGTGATTGTCTGTCTGTCAGCAAACATTTGTCGGGAGAGATCGCTTTTTCAGCGATAAAAAAATTTTAGAAATGTGAAAAAATATGTACTTTTGAAATCCTGACGACAAAGACATACACTAGCGATAGCTCCGCGCAAAAACAATAAATATGGTGGACCCCTGTGAGTGTATGCAAAATGCAACACGCTTTAGACCTTGTAGGTTGCATACACACAGGATATATTACAATTAGGAAATACATATATACAGTTCTAAATTGTTTGATGCAGATTTTCAATCTTTATAAAATCGATCAAGACAAAAAGTTTTTCAAAATTTAGGAACACCCCATTAAAAACAGAAACTCACTTTTTTAGACGCATTCAGTCACTCTGCTGAAATTTCAGAAAAGGTGAAGGTAGAAGTACAATACAACACGCTCGAAGAGAAGCACGCGTAGAAGCTTACGTGAGACATAACTCCAGTAAAATATTACTATGGGTTGACCTGCATCTTAACCTGCCTACTGCAGTCACGACGCCCACCGAAACGCCGGCGAAACTGTGGTCCGAGCAATATGCACCAACGCGAGAGATACCCCAGAGAAATTCTAATTAAACATTTCACTGAAGAATCTTCAAGTCAAAACAAGTCAAATCCAGTGTAGAATATTACTAAAGAAGCTTTTATGGGAACATATGACTGAAAACTATGGACGACTATAAATTGAATTTATCCGATGGATACTGAAAGATTCCCGGCCATTCAACCATAACATACTGCAGCATAATTAATCAAAGTTAAACCATTACTTCCATCGAGCAATGCACGATCGTGAATGCAAGAAGTCTTTGAACATGTTACAACTTTCTCCCTAAGGTTCGAGGTTCCCTAAATATGCTTCACAAAAAAATGACAAGAAAATAAGAAAAGATTTCGCGGTCGATTTCAAAATAGTTACCCCTGGTTAATCATCGAAGTCCACCAAGAGAAGTGCTGATTCTTTAAATCGATTATGAGTAGGCATGATATGAATTGATCACGATTATTACGTCACATTTGAGTGGTTCTTGGGAAATATGGGTTATGCTAACACATGATCACTCACGGTAACAGTGGACGATAGTAAAATCCGATATAAACAATTGCAGCCGCATTAACCACGCAACAAAGTTGAAAAACCTTAACGCGGGACAGGATGAATAGATAAATAATTTGCTTGATATTTCAACCGATTACACATTCGGAAAAATGCATATATATATCGTGAATGGGATATAGAAATCCAGGAGTGGTGATATTAAAACTCAAGACTATTGTCTTCAAAGGACGACTATTCATGGTATCTGAATGCCATATCCTCGGTAGTATTTAACGATAACAGGTTGGATACTTAAATACGTAAAGGTATTAAATTATGCATCATGATCGTAAATCCACAAACGACATATTTTCATGATCTACTTTCACTTGCAGAGCAATAGCCGTTGCAGATTTTAACCGAACTATACTTAATAAAAATACGGGAGCAAAAAAAATCGAAATGACTACTCCTTTACAGAAAAATGAAGAAGGAAATGAAATCGGAAATAGAAGGTTACTGAAAGTTTTGGACGAGACTATCGAAAAGATAAAGCTTGCGCTATGCCTTCCAGTTTTTTTGAAAAACCTCGACAGGTTTGCAAATCATCTTAGTAACGACGAACTAATCGTCTTGTCCAAGGTGGAGGCTTATAAAAGCCATAGCCCGAAGGAAGACGACCCGAGTTATGAAAACGATCGAGACGAGGAAGAAGTAACAACAGGAGTATCATCAGATAGTTTTAGTAAACTGTCCCAACCCTCAATCAAGGAAAAAGAGCTTCAAAATTTTGCTTCGGAGAATGAGGCCCCCAAAACTAATAATCTTGAAAATCCAAATCTTAAAAAGTCAATATACATGATGTGGAATCGCTCCGATTTGGTTGATATCGCTAAAACTGAATACTTAAACTCTGACCCAGAAAGTCCGGAGTTCATTTTCTTGGAAACAATGCATGCCCTCAGGAAGTGTGTGCATCGTAGAATGATGGAGGATCACTCTCCAGAGGCCGAGAAGATGAAAATTCTGTTTTATAAAGAAATATGGTACAAAAACGAGGAGGCTATAGCAAAAAAAAATTCACTAGAACCTCTGTTGAATGAAATAAGGTCACGAATCCAGGTAGAAAATGACGAAAAGGAGAAATTAATTAGCGAAATGTATCGACGCATGAAAAACTATGACATTAAATTTGAAGAAGAAATTGATAAATTATGGTAAAGTACACAACATATATGAGATTAGAGGAATAGTTCACAAACATATCAATTCGATGTAAAAGTGATGAAACAGCTTTTTTCAGCTATGACTCTGAAAAGGTAATGGTCGTGGAATATAAGAGCAGTGAAGTGCGACAAGAAGACATTCAAAATGACATAGAGAGACTGGGTGAAACATTTCAAAATACACTGAATGGGCATCTAAAGAGAGAAAAAGAACTGAGAGTAAAGAGGTATTTATAATGCTTTTATGATCACAAATACCATAAAGGCTAGCAACATGTGGTAATTTGATGAGCTAAAAAATAGGCTAATTTTGAGTACATTTCACACTAACGCTGATGCAAAAATCTGATCAATACACCCAGAATAATTTTAATTTGAAAAGACTAAGATTTTTTGATTGAAAGCATGAAACATTTCAATATGCTGTGAAAAGTTCAGAGCAAGAAATGGGATTAATTCCCATTCCCGATTAAGTGCATATTGGGGAGAGTACTTCAGACTGTTTCAAAGCCTAAGATTAGAGGAAAGAGCACAGAGCTTATTAAAAATTAAAACATTAGCATTATAAAATAATTTTACAGGATGTGAATCAAACAATATTAAAGTGTGAGTCAAACATTTTTTCACAGACATTAGTTGTGCTTCTAACTTGAGAGTTGGATTAACAGTTTTAACATGGATTTCTTCCACAACGTCTTTCATATTAGTCCATATTGCTAGGACAACAATTTTACTGGTGTTGTCTTTGACATCATCTGAAGATGCTGAGTGCATCTAGCTTTAAAGGTCAATGCAGAGGACACTCCAGAAGCAACTTATCTTTAACCCCTTGGCTGGGGGTGAATGGATATCCTGTCATTCACATTTTAGCATTGTTAAATTTGGAAATGATGAGGTATCTTACTTAGAAGTTTCTTATGCTTCTCCTTTATTCCTTAAGGGGTACCTATGCTTTTTAGCCAGCAGATGGCTGATGACAGTGTCTTCGTATGGAGGGCATGTTTGTGTTACACCTAGAATCTGTATGCAGGGGTGGTCTAACCTGATTCTCCAAACAAGATACACTTATTGAAAACCACATTTGCTGGTTAAGCGGGTAATATCTACATGGTAAAAGTTGGCGCTCATGGGAGATTGGGATATGAACCCACAAACCTTGCTGCAAGGATGATGCATTACCAACCTGGCTACTGTTGTCAGCCAATGGAAGCCTTTAAAAAGTTTTAACATTAAAGATAATAATTATACTATAGCTCTTTCTAACTAATTTCAACAAAGAAGTTTTACATCATCATTCATCCCTATTCATAATTTTTTATCAGGTTTAAGATAGAAAGCCAATTTGAAGCATGCCTTGAGACTTATGACATTGATATGAGGGATCTACAAGCAGAATTTGATGGAATACTGGAAGAATACAAGGCTGAGCAACAAGAAATGGCTGAGTTACAGGTTTTAAAATAATAAATACTAGAGTAATTATTATTATATTTCTATATTTTAGTAGGTTTTAACCTTTATAATGACACCAAATTTTAGTTGTAATAGCAAGTAGTTCCACAGAGGTTATAGCAAAAATGTAACACTTCAGGTAAGAGAATACTAGGGAAAATTAAATTTTGTAGATATTACTTTAATATTTCCTGTAATTTAAATACAATTTTTTAAATCCAAAAGTATAAAAACATGTTACATTGTAATTAATGTTTTAATATTTGGCTGCAGAAAAGGCAATATATGGGCCCATGACACTCTCAGGGTCAAATTTAATCTGTTAACCCTCTCCCTATTGAAATTGAAATGCCTCAATTTGCTCTCCCTCTAAAGTCAGCAGAAACCGGCCGTCTTGCTCTGATATAATAAGGGCAATCTTTATAGCCTTATATGATTCTGTTTCAGCTTGAAAGTGCTTATCGTTGCTAAGTCACACATCTCTCTTATGCTTAGTTCCTCTGAGATGAAACAGAACCTCATAATATCTGTCACAAGACCCAGAAGATCTAATGAGTCTTTGAGATATTATCACCAGTGAAATAATGAAAGATTCTGGAGTCATTTCAGAGGAGGCCTTGCCCACTGAGAGGTGATGAGCCATGGTTTCTTGAATGAATGAAAGGGACACTTTGTATGCAAGAATAGAAGATGAAAACACTGTGCCTGCTACTGCTAGGCGGCCCAGGCATCCTCTTTCTCTCTCCCCTGCAAGATAGCCGAAAATGGGTGACCAGCATTGGCTTTCAAAGCAGGGATGCCAGATTGGGTGGGTTCCCGCCAATTGTGCAGGTTAAGGGGCTCTGCTGGCGGGTTTCCACCAACTTGGATTGGTTGGGCCATTCTCTCTGGAAATTGGGCGGGTACCTAAAAATATCCCTAACTTCCCTATTTTATACCGATAGATACCGTAGAACTCATGAAAACATTAGAATTAAAAATAATAGTTTGACCTTTAACAATCGTATGACTGTTTCCCACTGCCAAACACCCTTGAGGTGGCTTGCAGGGTATTATGTAGATGTAGATTTTAAGTCAGATTGAAGAGCGAGCACTCAGGCTATTATTCCTTAACTGATTGGGCGGTAGTCTGAGTGCAATCGGTCCCACGGTCGGCAGATTTCCGTGAAAAATATTGCTAGTAGGTAGGCTGAAGTTGCAGAGAGCAATCAATAAATCAGAAATGAATAAGTGTTAACGAGTTCTACTAGTATTTCATACATTATTTAAAGAAGGAAAAGAAGAAAGTAAAGATAATGAGAATACTGGGTGCATCACATTGAAGAGATAGATTGTTCCAAGGAAAACTTTACACACTACATTTCAAATTTTGAACTACTCGAAAAATGTTTTCAGTTTCTTTGGAATGATTATGAATACTGTCAATGAGCTTGATCCAGCAACAGCAAAGTATCACTGACTAGAGTCCTGACGCGAGACCCTACCAAAATGATCAAGCAGTTGTATTTGTAATTTGTTGAGAATTGGAAAAATAAATTATTTAAGCATTAATTTAAGCACTTCTAAAATATTGTTAGTATTAATAGAATGCTCATTTCCTGTACAAAAAGCAACAATTTTCAATGAAAAAAATTTTCTAATGAAGTATTACAACATTAGAACTTACAATGAAGTTATTCCTCATTTAAAAAAGAAAATTCAATGAGGTTAAAGTCGGTATTCAAGCAAACCATATTACCATAAAAATGTTGCATGTTTAGAAATCATCTAAGATACGAATAATTGATTTTCAAAACACTAAATGAATGACCTCTTGCAAGAGTTAATATTTTGTTCAATTTTGGTCGTGATGTTTTTATAAATGTTACCTTATTACTATTTGTTCCTTTGATACGACAAAATAAATACAAATTGAACATTTTACCATATTATATTTTTATTTTTATATCGGAATTAAACCACCTGGTCGTTATACATTAAATTTTGTTTAAATCTTGATGTTGGGCGAGAAAAGAGAGGGATTGGGCGGGTTTAGGGGCAAACCCTTGAAGGCAAGGGTTGAGGGTCGAAAAATCTGGCACCACTGTTTCGAAGAGTCTTCTTTCGGTCATTCCATGCTTCCGCCTCCTCTAGGGAGCATTTGTTTCTCAAAGAAAACGCCCATTCCTACATCACGCTCAAAGAGACGTGGCACAACAAAAGAAAAAACTCTTTTAGCCTGCCGGACTCTTTCTTATGCCCCTTTGGAGTGCGGTGCTGAGTGATGGCTACTTAGGTCATAAGACCTTCAGTTCCCTTGACCTGTGAGGTCTGTGAGAGGGAACGTTATTGCAGGGGAGAGAGAAACTTAAATGGTACACTGAGAAGAAACACACCAAAGTTGACTCTAGAAATGCACGATTTTTTAATCTCTTAAAACTGTATGACCCCAAGGAATAGTCATCGCTAAACATGGGGAAAATGCAGAATAGTTTCAGAGCAAGAAACTCCTTCCAAATGCCTCTCAGTTCTGACCATGGCTTCCTTGAGTGCAGATGAGCAGATGATATAGCGAGAGAAGTGGACAGAGATGATTCCCTTAGTGATACAGAGTGTCCAAGCTCTTCAGACGAAGCGGAGGAATTGTTTGAACGTGCCAGTTCTGGTGATGGTGATGTAGAAGAGGATGATACTCCCAGTGTCAGTGATATGGCAGGTGATAATGCATTCTGTCCTAAAAGGAAATATTCATTGCATTACGAAATTCCACACGCTTTTGTTGGAGGAAGGGGGCCAAAGCACAACTTACCCATAGGATGGAATGATTTACTTTACTTGAAATGTATGTTAGCAGGGGAAGATTTTTTTCACAGAATAGTAGGAAATGTTAATAAATATGCAGAATATCGCTGACGACGGGCAGGAAAAATATATAGGCATTGGGTTGATGTTACTGATGAGGAGATTAGGGCATATTTGGTGTCTTAGTATTGTGAGGCTTTTTGATCTGCCAGTAAGTGAACACTACTGGAGAAGTCAAGAAAAGACTGTCCCCTGATTCGACAATCCATGACTTACAATAGGTTTACAGGCATATAAAAATATTTACTTGTAAGTGATATCACATTAGAGAAGGAAAGTGACGTTGGTTTTGATATAGGTACTTCAAAAGGTGAGGCCAATACAAGACGTTTTGGAGTAGTGGAAATATATTTTTGTGTTTGTAGTAAACACAGCCATTGTAAATAGTTACATACTTTATAAAGAAACGCTCCCTCAACCTCAAGGCATGGAACAATGCAAAAAGATTTTCAGCTAGCTCTGAACAGAGAGATGATAGAGAATTACTCCTCTCGCAAGATACTAGGCCACAAAAGAACCTACACTCGTGCCTCTAGTTTTCTGATGACTCCCCACCAACTTGTAAAAATTGATGGAAGAAAAAGAGTGTGTGCTTGCTGTGGTGCCCAAAAAAGGAAGACAAGAGCTGAAAGAATGTGTAGAGACCTCTTGGAAATGTCTTCAATGTGAACTACCATTGTTTAAAGTAGGATGTTACTTCGAGTACCACAAATAAGTTGTTGAAGAAATGGAGGACAGCCATAAACTATAAGCTTTGAACCTGGAGGTATGTCTATTAGTTTTAATAATGTATTTTTAACAAAATCTGTAATAAGTTTGATGAAATGGTTTCAAAAGTTATAGATTATATTTAGAGATGTGAACTTAGGAGCTCTGCTGGTGCCACTTAGGAATTAATAGGTTGAATGCTGGATTTACTGGGTATTTAAATACGGCAAGAATGCAGAGAATGCCATACAGCTGGTTTCGGTCGACTTAGGAGGGAGGGTTAATGAGCAGGTTTATCATAAAGCCATATCTGCAATAGCAATATCTAAAATGTTTAAACTAGACTGATAAAACTAACAAATACCACCCACCTGACCTTTGCACTGGTACTCAGTTTCATAAAAGATAAATCAATGCCAAACAATGAAATTTCAACCAGTGGTCTCCTAATTTTCTATCTGGAAGGGCAGGTATTCTTCTCTACTTTGGCATTCCACTCTAATTTGGCATTTGAAAGTGGTCAATTAATTTGGGGAGGTGAGATTGACTGATGATGAAATTATAACATGTGTGGCACAGAATATAAAATGCACCCCACCTGTTGTTTCTTAAGAAGGTTCTCCCCTTCCCTGGTGAAAATAAAGTGTGAAGAAAGGGTGCAAAAATGTGCACCAACTTCTTTGCACACTCTCCTCTTACATTTTTATCCAAATCCCCCTTCTGGCACACTTCTTAAGAGTTCCAAATTACACTTTTGTCATACTTTCACATTTTCAGCACATTTTTTCACGTTTTATTTCACATTATTTTCACCAGAGTTGGGTTCATTAAATCAAAATATTCTGCAATTATTAGCAAACCACCATTTTTGAGAGAAAAATGTTCCTCGCTATTAATTTAAATAATAAAACTAGGTCAGTCATCGAAAAGTGTAAGAGAAGTAACTGAAGCAATGATAGTTCCAGAACTACAAGAAAGGGATTGGCTTGATGGAGACAAATGGAAGTATTTTGCAGGATAGGATTGATATATTTCCTCTGCTCAGCATAGTGCTATGCATATTGTTGCTTTACCTTTATTTATTTGGACCTTAACTGCTTCTTAACTCCTACCACTGTGGTGTATTTACTGAAATTAGTCATTTGCCTTAATTAATTTCAACAAATGCAATAAGGCATATTGCACTTGTCTTGGGACAATTGTCATTTAGTCTAGGGAAAATAAATGGATGAACATTTAGAATTCAGGAGGAGAAAATGATCTTTACCACACAGACCTGAATGCAACATAATATTTTTGAAAATATCACCTTTTCAGGACAAATTTGATGAGCAAGAGAAAGAGTACATTGTTTTAATGGAAGAGAAAGCCTACGAAGAGCAATTGGAGTTAGAAAGAAACATTGAAGACCTCCGACGCCGTGTTGCAGCTCGCATAATTCAGACACATTGGCGGGCAATGAAAAAAAGAAGACTTGAACGTGCCAGAAGTAAGAGGTCTAAGAAGGGGAAGAAGAAGCAAAAAAATAAACGTGGTGGATCAAAGAAACCAAAACCACAAAAGAAAGGAGGTAAAAAGAAAGCTAAAGGCAAGTAAACGATTAGAAGCTCAGGATATTCAAGAATATGCTGGGAGAAGTGTGGATGAGAAAGAATGGAGTTGAGATATGGAAGAAATTCTGGTGATGATATAGAATACATACAGAATTTGTAGAACTAACACTAAACAGATTTATGTAAACCTTAATGTAAACTGTAAAACAAAACAATTTTAAAATCTAAATACAGGTGCTACAATGTGGGTTTTAAGTTACCCACTACACTATGTGCTTACATGGTATAATGAAACCTAGCTCCTAAGTTTTTACAGTGCGGGTACCATTGTGATTACACTTTTGTCATCAATATTCATGTCAAGTAACTGAATTTACTCTAATGTCCAATGTATGTAACCTTCACACTAAATATTTTAAATGGAATCGAGTCATTCGACAATATCAAACAATGCAACCCTACACATTATTACTTAAATTACAACTGTTTTCAGAATTTTTGAGTCTACATCTGAGCTCTATACTGGACCAAAGGAATGGAAGTTTTAGGTCGATAGGAGAGTAAATATTTGATCATTAAAAAATAAAGACTTTTAATACAAGATTTAAAAAATGGCATGCATGGAAGTTATCGTATTTATCAATGTTAACAAATAGGTCCACTATAAAAAGCATTATTTTGTCAATAAAAACTAC
Source organism: Platycnemis pennipes (assembly GCA_933228895.1). Taxonomy (NCBI): domain Eukaryota; kingdom Metazoa; phylum Arthropoda; class Insecta; order Odonata; family Platycnemididae; genus Platycnemis; species Platycnemis pennipes. Next base: position 77,625,674 of record OW121851.1, on the reverse strand, counting down.
TTTCACTGAAGCAAGAAAAAATTGATGAATAAGCAAAGAATTTATGAACTACATGCTAAATACTATTATGAATTTTTTTGCGCTGGGCTTAGGAGCAATTGAATCATGTACTTCATCACATATGCAAAATGATGGGTCTTTTACACCCTGCCAGATCAAAGATGGTTGAAAGATCAAAGATATAGAAATAAATGTATTACACACAGATTGAAGTTATCTTAAAATATGTTGCCTTTTCATTTTCACAAGATATTTTTTAAATATCAACTATGGATCATAGGGAAACTTTTTGACTTTTTGTACCATTATCTCTTCGATTGAACTTAAATGAAGCACCCCATGCATATATTTTCTCCCAGGTACAGCCATCAAGAAAAGAAACCACCTCTAAGGTAAAAAAGGCCCAAGTTGAAGTAGAGTTGACAATACTGTGGCTCAGCTCCTCATGAGAGGCCTCCTCTATCTGAGCCTTGAATAACCTGGACATGAATTTTTGCAAAGATGTGGGGGATGGCCATCAGTGAGCCCTGTGGCAATTAGCCAGCTCCAAGGAGTGCAGCCTTCCAAGAAAGCAGCCTTATTTTTGATTGTGACTAGGTGGGATGCCCTCGAAAGATGCACTGCAAAGGACCCTGTGACCATGGCTCTGGAGAGAGAAGTTATGACCTGCCCAAATACCATTCGAAGCTCCAATGGCCAAGGTATTTTATGCATGACAACCAGTTTTTCATTACCTATTATTCTTTTATGATGAAAACATTTAATACTACTCAGAACTTTTCCCTTTTATTACATTTTAGAAAATTCTTTGAACATAAAATAAAAGCCATATAGATGACATGTAATTGTAATTAATAATTATCAGTTAACAATAAGTGACATTAGAATTTAGGCCTCATTGCGTGACTCCTTTCTTGCAAATCAGATAAGTTGAGAGATTTGCTGTGATAGCGAATGCTAAAATATTTGTATTAAAACTGATATGTCCAGATTACAGTAAGATTAGTGGAGATGTGTTGAATGTCCTTATGAAATTTAAGCATTTTTTCAGTATGATGGTTCGTGGATGGTGGTGCTGTGTGCACATCACAGCCTGTCTTTGACATTGTATGTAAGGCAGGTCGATAACACCTTGTCCTTTAAGGCCTCTGGAGTTCCACAAGGGAGAAGGAAGCCTCAGTAGCTTAACTGGTAGGGTACCTGGCCAGAATTCAGGGGGTCTGGGTTTGAATCCTAGTCGAGGTGGATTTTTTCTTTGTGGAAATCATCTATGACAGTTTAAGCTCAAGTAGGTAAAATGAGCAAAAAATATTGCTGAAATATGTGAAATTTGTGGCTAATTCTATGCAACCTTAACTCTTGATTGTACTTATGCTGTTCATTGTTTGGATGAAGATTCATTAGCATTTCTCATCATGAGAAAATTCTTTTTTTTAAATAATGGACTAAATTCAGGCAATAAATAGAACAATAAGTGTGGTGATAGTAGTTAGTGACACAAATTTCATAAAAATCAGTCAGTGGGCGTCATTTTGAAAATTTTCTGGATGATTTGACATGGAATGACCCGAATACTACCCGCGAATACTCAAAAGTATTCAATATCTTGAATAATTAAAGTAAAAGAAAAAGTTTGAATATGTAGGTACATTGAATATTGGGCCATACATTTGACGTGATGATGAACTACATCATATGCACAGTATGCGGACGGAGTCTGTTAATGGGTTTTGTTGCATAATTTATGTTAGAAAGACAACATTAATATGCATGGAATACCAGCAAAACTGTTGTCTTTTCACTATAAAAAATGCATTAAATCTAGTCATGATGCAAAATCAAAGACAGTTTGTAAACAAATTGAAGGACCGCGAACTGGCCACGAGAACCTTAATGGCATTACCCGCTGAAATTGCACAATAGCAGAAATTCCACAGAGAAAAAATCATTCACCTTGACTGGGATTCGAACCCGCATCCCCTGATTTCTGGCCAGGTGCTTTAACCAGTTAAGCTACCAAGGCATCATTTTTCCCTGTGGAATATTAGAGGCCTTAACACGTTCAACCCGACGGATGCGAATGCGCGTCTGAGGTGCGTTGTCAAGACACCGAAGGACGCGCATTCGCGTCTGTTAATGACCGCTATGATGACCCCACTTAAGACCTCTCTGAAGGATGCGAACTCATGTCTTTAATAAATTATTGAGTTTTGTTATTCAAAATTTTTTTAAACTAATTTTATAATTATATTTAATTGACTGGCCAAATTAATGTGGAGACCTTTCCGTTTTTCATGATTGCACACTAGAAAAATTCCGGGTTGAATGTGTTAAAGGAACTAGATGTTCTTGAACTGCTAGGCATATTATGCCACAAATGCAACAGGTGCCAAGTGGACCATGGTTTAACGTCCCATCCGACTGATGGAGTACTGCACTTGAAATACCCTCCACTAGGCACTCAAGTGGGGACCGGTTTGCCACTGAAAAATCTGCCACAGCTGGGAGTCGAACCCAGGCCCTCGGGATGGGAGGCCAGTACTCAAACTACCAAACCAATCCGATCCTCTACTAGGTATTTTCTAAAGAAGAAATGAAGGAGAGTGTAACTTGAGATGATGTTACTATTAGAATTTAGAGGGCTGTGTTTGGAACTGATCTCTTGCCTCTTCTTCTGAGCCATGGCTACAGGGCTATATGGTGCTTAGATGACTCATCTTCTAGCAGAAATCACCGACAAGGTGGCTTGCCCTGGCTGTATACTTGAGAAAGGGCACAACTCCACCCATTAGCAATAATCCCCGGAGGGATGGGTACTCCTAATAAAATGCAAGGGCCAAAGCTTTCTTGTGGCCATTGAAGGACATTGTCATATTGTCAAATCTCCTTCAACTTGGTACTTCGAAAAATGTTGCCTATGAGGTGGTTAGTATTTTTTTGTTCGTGGCTGTATCATCTACTATGATACAACTTTGCATACTCATTTCAGTAGCTACCTGTACCTTCACCAATCCTGGTTGCAATAATTATCATTCCCTTAAAAATGTTTTCTAATGTGAAGGATGTCCCACTTTTAAGAGCACAATACAGTTTTGAGATATGGAACTTGAGTATCTTCATGCATGACATATTTTTATTGATTTTATGTATTAAATAAAATTTAGTATTAGTGAGAAATTAAAGAGTGAGAAATGATTGATGGAAGTTAGTAATAGTTAGTATGGTATGCTGCTTGTAATCACATATGTTACCCATCAGTTGAATGCAGGAAGCATCAGTAGCATCAGCTTCTAAGACTGGCATGAAGATGAAGCTGACAATTCACTATACACTCAACTCATTTAAACTCTCAAGGTAACTTACCTTTCTTATGTTTCAACTACTTCTATACCATTTCATTATACAGCAATTGATGACATTCTAATGATTCTTAGGTTAACCCATTTTCGGCCAAAGGTGCGAAAACGAACCATTTTTGTTTTAGTTACATAATAAACTCGAAATTACGAAGTCGACGGGACCGGAAAAATCGGCACTTCGTAATATCAAATTTCGTATCAACAAGTATCTTTCAAAAACATCGCGATGAAGCTCTTTGTCGTTTCCTTAAATTAAGATGAACTCTCGCGACGTACTTGCATGATTTACGAAGTTATAATTCATAAAAGTATACTTAAATGTGTGTTCATGCCCACAAGGTGCAAACAGTTTAACGCAACTAATTTGTCGGAGGTTGATTCTTCCGATTTTCGGGATTTCCACCACATCGTGCCATCTTTTCACGGCGGAAATCCCGAAACTCGGAAGAATTAAACTCCTATCTAAGCCCCGCGGAAATTTACATCGCGACAACTGACTTGCCGTTATTTTTTTCCAATGAATGATTAGGCAATGAAGCGTCTTTTGCCCAATTTTTTGTGCAGTTTGGAACAAGCCTATGAAGCTTCATAGCGCATTTTTCTATATTATTTCCTAACTGGAGAACTCTTCAACTGAGGCGTGAGCGATGTTTCATCATTAGTATTACTGATTGATGCACACAATAAGGACGTGTGCGACTTGCGCGATCAATGGCACCCGATATTGAAATTAGAGGAATAAAATTTCGTTAGAAGATGGCCCTTTCTCCGCGTCAGGCATACTATATGTATCTACCTACGTTAAGCTAAGACAGTGAAAATGAGATTCTCTCGCGGATTCTATGCGATGGATACACGTTATGTATTTTGTATAAATAATGCTAAGCCCATTAATTTCCTGAAATAACAATCGTTTTTCTCCCTTGGATTCAGCTTATTTGTGCGTGGTTATTTCTGAGATGATAGAGCTGAAAGAAGAGCTTATAGAAGAGTCCAGCTGTGTACCTCCTTTCAGAAGTAGGGTGTACAAGCCACGCACTTCAACGGTGAAGGTTGATAGTTCCTTTTACACTTCATCGGCTACTAACGATGCTAACATTATAAATCAATAATTTTCGTTTTTCACTCTACTACACGAAAGCTTCAGCTGTGGTTCTATTCAGATTAGGTCTGCCTGCCTGCTCTTCATTCATTATATCTCAGAATTCTTTTAAACATTCGCTATTGAATTGAAATGTGGGATATTTTTACTAATCGTTTTTCCTTTGCTTACGATCAAGCAAGGAGACTTGCGTCCAGCATTGCAGCTCCAGGTCAGGCCACGCATCAAGCTGGAAGCTGCCTTCTTTCCCTCCTTTCCCCCTCGCTGTGGGTGGGGGTTACTCCATTCGCCCACTCACAAAAACAGCTGCGAGGCCCATGGTCTCGTAGTATCTTACGTCTGTTGTGAGGGTGATCCACCTGGGGTTCAAGGCCAAGGGCTGCGCGCGAAGACTAAACCTCGAATGAATCATCAGCTTTACGCCGAATAGTCGCATCTTATCTTCCTCCTCCCTTACCCCAATTTGCTGCGTCGGCGGAGAGGGAAGACATGACTCTGGCGAGTGGAGCTTTTACCATGAATCAAGATATGCCCGCAAAACAATATTTACGCTGAGTTAGACCCATCGGCGTGCACAGATTCCTTGAGATTGGGGAGGGAACTTCTTAAAGGGCCCAAGAGCTGGTATGGGGGGCCTGCAAAGTCAGCGTGGGGCATCTCATGCTAGCCTAGCGTTGAGGGGGTGGGACGGAATGGCACTCGAAGGGGCCTGATATCCCTGAGGGCGGGCACGGGGGGCTCGGGTGTGAGGGGGATGGCTCGTGCCCACTCATAGAGCGGGAAGGGGGTCACGGAGGGTCACTTGAAGGGGAAATATAGCCAGTTTGGGAGGGATAGGTTAGCCGCAAGTGAGAGAGAAAGGTGATGGGGGAGAGTATGCCGAGGTTTTGGAGCAAAGGAGAAGGAGAGCTGGGTGAATTTTCCTGGTGGGGACTGCCTAGTGATTTCTCGTTTAGGATATTTCTTCGATCGCTATGTTGGAGTGAAAAGGGGAGGAGGGTACACCATTTTCCGATATAAATATATATATGGGTGCTTGAGCGTTTTTTCCCATTGATTTTGCATGCGCCCAGAACTAGTCTTCCTTTAGAATTAATGTGCGTTAAACTAAATGGCCCTATGAACCATGCGAACTCATACTTTCTCTGATTTTCTTTGCTGTTGGCGGTGGAAGAAGGGAAGGGAAATGCGTATGAAGAGCCTTGCTCGATGACTACATCAAAACGCTCAATGAGGACGGTAAATTAAACTTGAGTCCTTCGATGATAACTTTTGCCACCCGGAATAATTATGCCGTCAAGCAAGGTTGAGTGTAATAAGTCTGAAATAGTGAGAAGAAAAAAAGCTTCCTTGGGTTATATTCACGACTGAATCTACAGCTCGAACAACATAGCACCATCTCCGATACATGTCATAGTTATTGCAAACGCGCAGCAAACGACTTCTATACCAGGAATATTCATCATGGATTTATGTTTGGGAAAACTGGTAACAAAAATGCCAGGGATCATGAGAGGAAAATGCTGGTTGTAGCAATTAGTCTCTCGCCGGCGAGTATATCCGTACACGACTACTTTACATTTTTTTACTCGTTGGCAACTCTGTGGACTCGTGGTAACAAAGCAAAACGCATTTTTTGTCCGATTGGTTCCATATTTTATGAACTACGATACTTACGATTCAAAGTCGTCCTTAAGGTCTGGTTTCACTGGGGCGTCCAGCGGCCACGTCCAACTGTCGCGTCTGGACGTCGCGGCTAGACGACGCGGCCGGGTGGTTTCATTCAGGCGTCTACATCCTATTTCCGCGGCTGGGCGATGTGGGAGAATGTGTATTTAGTTAAATTACAAATTTACGTTTTCTTTACTCGTTGGCAACTCTGTGGACTCGTGGTTACAAAGCCGAACGCATTTTATGTCAGATTGGTTTCATATTTTATGAGCTACGATGCCTACGATTCAAAGTCGTCCTTACTATTGTAGCATTGAAAAATGAGATATCGTTCAGGTAATACATTCAGTGCAGATTGTATTCGGCGACGATGATTAATTAGATGTTTAACTCTGACAAGGAGCGCCGGAAAACGTTACTGTGATCCATCATCATTCGTATAAACGAGTAACTTTTTCACGTCGGGACCAAGATCCGAGGTTCGTAATTTTAAAACTTCGTTATTTCGTAATATCGCGTACTGTTACATACACTTAGATACCCTTTTGGTCGGGACCGAATATTTTGCTTCGTAAAATCAAAATTTCGTAATTTCGAAGTTCGTATTTTCGAGTTTCTACTGTAATAACAAATTCACTAAGAAGAATTCTCCACCTTTTCTTTTATAAGGTACTAAACTTATTTTTCAAGGCGTTATATTTTTGATTCTAGCTAATTTCCCTTTGTTATTGATTTTTAAATTTGCCTAAATTCAGGTTCAATGAAGGTTGATTAAATAATTTTTTTTATAAAAATGATAATGCATGCACATGAATAATTGAAGTCGCCAAAATAGAATACTTATAATCCCACGTCACATAATGATTCATGTAATCATTTATTTTATCATTGAATAAAAAAAATTGAATATAATGGTTTGTTTTTGCACCTTTGGCGAGAGCAGGGTACAACAGCAAACTTGGTTCTGGAAGGAAGGATTGGCAACCGTGGTCTTATAACAGTGTATATCCTTATGTAACGGTGTAATGGCATCTAGTTTATTTATAATGCATACAATGTTAAAGTTAAACTGACAATTATAGGTTTACACATAATTTTTTTTACACAATACTCTCAGAGTACCCTCAAATGCAACAGAATTGCATCGGATTTTTGATAGATGAATCGAAATGATCTCATGAAAAATCAATATCAAACCGTAAGCAGTTGTCTCACATTTTACGGTCGTTTTTTTTTACCAGAGCTGCCTGATATAATGCTTGGAAGATACTCCTTCTGCCAAGCAGCTGGGTATAATGGTGTATTCATGGGGGAATGTAGGAAAGACTTGTAACTTCCTCAACCAACTCCATCTAGGAAATTCAGTCTGCGCAGAAGTCCTCGTTCACTCTTATTCCTAGAATATCAGACGCAGAAGGACACCTATGCCACCGTCAAATAATTTGTGTTTTCATCCCTATTCTCACCCTTTCCGTGATATGCACGGTGGATTTTTCAGAGAGCGCGTGGTGGTGGTTCGGCACGAGTGTGTGCAGTCATAACAATGAAGATGTACAAGGATCTTCGTTATCCAGAGACCACAAGAGAAAATAACCTGAATAATATACCGGAGAAATTAGAATGTCAGTTATGGTGTCTCTACTCTTCCGAAGAGTACCTTTTCCAGGTGTTTCCAAATGAAGGGGCAAGGGCAAACCCTGATAGGCTGCATTTAGGTTTGGGAACTTAGGCTGTTTCAGATTTCTTGAAAGTTATTCCTGATCCGTCGCATCAACGATTTTTATTGGTAAATTTTTTGTTCTCCTTGTTTCGTGCCTATCTTTAAAAACTGATATTTTTTTCAACTAGCACGGTTCAGGGAAATAGTACTGGATAATGTCTGCCAGAAGATTCAATGACCATTGGAAAAAAACCTTGTGGATGTTTTGATTATGTATATGATGCAGAATCTAAATGTCTGTTGTGAAATGGAATTATAATACAGTTGTCATTGTTGCAAGAAATAATATTACAGTTTTTCCACGACGAAGTGAAAAAGATTTAGCCGAAAGACGAGGCTTTTATCCCCCCGCCTCATGTGATAGGGAAGTACGATAAGTAGGATACCTCGGAGTAGGCCTTCATGGCAATAGAAATGCGAACTACTGAGTAAAATCATGGGAAAGAAGTAGTAGTGGCCATTATTTATTTTTCAATTGGCCAGTGTATACACAAATTCTTGGAAAATATACCGAAAAGCTACAGGGAATAATATATCACAAATTGAGTTTACATTGTATGTTGGAAAATGAAAAAATCGTCTCTACGGCTGTATGCAAAAAGCAAATGAAGAAATATATCCCCAAATCCGTATTCTTAAGGGGGCAGAGGAATAAAAAAGGAGGAGAGGGGTAAGGAAGGAGTATATGCAAAGTAAGGGAGCTCTCATCCACTCGAACAAAATCAAGCATACAGAGAAATTTAAATGGAAGTAAATGACATGGTCACAGACTCACTCATATTGTTACAAACAATCGTCAAACTCAAAATTATGGGAATCAAGGTAAAAATAAAAACAAATAGTGACTCATACAATCACTCAGGTTTGTATACTAAATACAGTCACCTTCATGAATTCAATCATTCACACAATCAGGGTTTACGAGGATTTCTCCAATATCAGTGACCCGCCATACCCACAAGATAAAAATAAAAGTGGGGGATAGTAAGTTGAATAGAATAAAAAGGAAAACTAAATAAAATAAAATTGATAATGACTTTCAAGCACACATTCACATGGGTTTGCATACGATGCACAGCGTCACCCTCGTAATTCTGATTCACACATACACATACATGCAGGGTTCAGGGACTTTTTCCTCAATCACGCACTCGGGTTTGTACTATCACAGAGTACTACCCCCTCATGAACCACATTCACACAGGCAATAAGGGTTTACGAGGAATCTCATTCGCAAGTGACCCGTCACACACACAGGAGAAATTAGTAAGGATGCCCAACGTCAATAACTTATCATAAGTTGCGCTGACCCAAATGAAAAGTAATAAACTTATGTTGGTCAAGGAGCAGGAATGTCAAGCTACCCAAAAATAGGTGGGCTATCACGTTTGTCCTTACCACTGTACGTAAGAAAAGATAAAGTAGATCATCTAATTGAGAAAATGAATCCAGGAGAAGGTACAGGTAATGCAAAACTCACACTATATTTACATGTAAAACGTACCCCTGCATCCAAAATATTTTCTTGATTTTCACCCATGAAAAGGCCACAGTTATGAACACATTGCTTTCCAAAACTATTGTAATCATTCTTAGTAAGTATATAAACTATCATAAAACGTTTAATTACTCGAGTTATGACTATAAATGCAAATAAATATAGCAAAAAAAAATATAATTTTAATATCAACTCAGCATCCAAGAAGTCTAAAACTGCCAAAGGTGCAAAAACGCACCATTATTTTTTTTGCATAATCAAATTTTTTAGGGCATCAATTTTGATATATTTTCTTTTCGGGCATATATTAAGAAGGAATATGAAGAAAAAAGCTAAATTTTCAGTGTAATAATGACCTTGGCCATAAATGGTTTAATACACTTCGATAAAAAGAGCTAAAGAGGGTCTCAAACTGGCTGGTATTCACAATCTTTTACTAATTATGCTGTATAACCTCTAGCCAATTCAGTAAGACAAAACTGTTCCACAATGATCCAGGTTGGAACTGTACTCTACTTTAGATTCATCTTGGTGCACTATAGTGCCTGCGGTAACAACACTTGCTTTTTCAATAGCCATTATTTTTAGAAACCTAGAAATTTTGACTTCATCAAACAATCTATTGGCAAAAGAAAAATAAAACTTGTGCATCCCTAATGAAAAAAAGGTAAATAATCAGAAGCCACCATTGTTCCTTTTGGCTCAATTCACCATAATTCTACTCCAAATCTGAAAATACTCAGTTTAGAGTACCCCCTACATACTTAAGGCAAAGGCCACGGTCGTAGAGAAGAGAAGGTCTGGAAACTTGCCGTCCAGGCATGTTCACTTAATGAAGTCGTTTCCCGCGGAGGCCGATAGAGGCACCACCAGTCCAGAAGTGCAAGTTCACTATGGACTTTAATACGTAACAGCAGTAATACCGTATTAATTTACGGTGATAATGAAGTTAATCACCAAGAACCTGTCCATTAATATGAAACTCCATATACATTGAACATTTCAAAACTTACTGTTGACTCTACGACGCTTAGAAACGAAATTAAAAGATATTTCAACGTCATCTGCTAGTTTTAATCAATTACTACCATAATACCGACAACTGTCATAACAGAGAAAGCAATGCATTGTGACTAGGAGAAGATGACAGTTATTTCGGAGGATTTTTTTTCAGTTAGCCAGTTCTTGGTTGACGCTATCCCAAAGAGGGCTATCGGCGGGTGCTAATCTTCATCCAGATTTAGCATCGCCCGGAATCTTCACTACGTCGTCGTCTTGATCGACTATTATCATTGCATGTTTTGCCATCAATTTAGGATTTTAAAATAGTACAGAATACATGCACTGATGGTATAAGACTACGCTGTTGACCCATTGCCGTGCATTAATATTAGGGCGGGCAATTACATATGAAACAATGGCAAAATAGAGAATGGCACTGTTGAAATTAGTCTTAAGCCCGAATCACAAGATCATTTTTTACGTCCCGTTTCAGGGATAGCTCAAATGATAGATAAAAATGATCGTCTGACTTGATCACTTCACGGATAGTGGCAATGATAGGGATCGCTATCCCTTTTTTCGTCATTTGAGCATGTCCTTTTTTCCGTCCCTCGGGCCTGTCATTTAGCCAATCAGAGCGCACGTTCTGAAAGAAACGTTTGGCTGCAGCCAAAAGCTGTCGACGACGATGTAAATAAACCATAGTTACGAAGTTGTTTACCGTATCTTGCGAACAGAAATGATACGAGAAGGGACGGTAAAAATGATCGTGTGAGCGGCGAAATGATAGCTTGAGCTATCATTTTTGAGGTCCCTGAAAGCTATAGCTTAAATGATCCCTTTAAAGGGACGAGAAAAATGATCGTGCGATTCAGGCTTTATTATTATCAATCTTGTATGATACAAACAACCTGTAAAAAAAGATTCTTTGGGAGTATTTCCATCGCTTTGGGAGAGGGGGCTCATACGAAAGTAATAGATACGCTGTTGACCCATTGTTGAACATAAATCATCACTTTGAGCAAAATGGGCAAGTTCCTATGGTTTTCATGCAGTTACTAAGTAACAAAAGCCAAACAGAAATGATTTTTTAACAATCAGGAGATTACATGTATATAGATCAGCTATTTATTGAACCATCATTGAAAATTGATAGGGTCACAACATTCGAATCACCTTCCCCTCCAAAAATAGTTCTACAATGATATACGGGAAACAAGATCAATGAGTACTGTAAAGTAAATGATATTCAAAACAAAGAAAGAAAAATATTTTCTTAGCAACAAGTTTAAGCAAATCAACAAATTGCATTCATTGCTCTAATCAAAATTGCTCTTTACAATGAATTAAGGTACATACGTTGTAGAAAAGGAAGCTTTTCACATCAGCAAAAATCAAAATTCTGAAGGGAATGTGAAAGTAAAAATAAATAACTTTATAATGAAATGAAAATAATAACAGGTCCATTGTACGTAAAAAGCTTACAACAGGAACACAAATCTCGCTCCTGATTTGTCTGCAAATGGAATAATCAATAACACCTTGTAATGCATTGAAAAAATAGCTTCTCGCAGCAACATAAATCACAATTCTGAATTTTCTTCATTTTCTAATTCTGGCTTCTGTTGTTTACGGCATTTTGCTTTTATTCGGGTTTATCTACAATATTTCGACGAACATTGGAGTTAGGCGTAAAAATAGTGATGTATGAAACTAATACATGGAAAAACGTGAAAAGAACGTTAACATTAATCACAAAAATTTCATTATTATCTCACCTGACACACACAAACTGCCTTCAATACATGGGAATTCCCTGTAACTGTTGGACTTCAGGACCCGTGGCGCCACCACGAGAATCGTACGGCGGATCAAGGAAACGACTTCTTTAAGAGGACATGCGCACCAATGGGATGGGATAGGGAGTTTCAGGGGGCTGGCAAAGGCCTTCCACTTCTCTCTCATTTTCGCTTACTTTATACATATCCTGCAAAGAAATTGATGGCCAAAACCACGGTTCTTCATGCAATAGGCAGTGGCATAGCCAGGTATTTCGTTCAGGGGGGGGGGTCCAAAACCAGGGGGGTCCGTGAGAAAATTTTTGAAAAAACAGGGTAATAATTGCAAGTAGAGGGTTTTTAACTAATTTTAAAACTTTTCATAATCGAAAAAACTTCATTTTTCAATGTGACTGGAGTGCGAACTAGGCATTAGACAGTCCACAGTCGAAACTCGGCCAGCTATACAAACACCGCCATTACACTACCCGAACGGCCGAGCCCTAACGTATCGTTTGATAATTTATTATTTAAACAAAAGGACAAACCTTTTTTAACAACAGTATGACAATTTATTATTTGTAGACTTTCCCCTGCTCTATGCTTAATTAATTTTTTTATGTCTTAATATTTGGGGGGGGGGGGTTCCGGACCCCCCCCTTGCTACGCCACCGGCAATAGGGCATCACACTATTTTTGTTTTTTTCTCCCTTCTGGACTCCTGAAAAAAGTGATTTTGTCTTAAAATCTGAAAGAAATTCCTTAACTTCAATTAGATTGCATAATGTAGATATTTATGTTTACCAGTTTAGGCATATGCATTGTAAAATTCTGTTTGATTTAATGTTTCCTCAACAAAATCTCATTTCACAAAATGTGAGAATGGTTAATATTTCTCTAAATTGGTTTTACAAAACTATCAATGTCATCGCAGTATAAACCACTACATTGTTGTGAAATGGATATTGGCGAATGATACAAACCCATCTTAGTTTTCTTGGACTGCAATTATTAAACTTGGATAAAAAACAATAGCAAGTATTATGGTTTAATTTATAAACCCGGGTATGTTAAAAAATAGCATATAAATTTATTGAAACATACATAATTTCAGTTGATTTGGTTAAAATTACAATGTAAAGATTATTTGTAAATTCATAATTAACATACTTTCAATTAACAAAATAGCAAAATAGTATTTGGTAAAAAAGCAAGAACAAGGCCATGTAACAAATAGATATTAAATCTCTTAGACCATTAACATTGTATAAATCTTTCAAAAACCACAACAGTCTTCACAGATATTGGTTAGTGGTATATAAATATTTATGTAGGTATTTCCTTTCAGGCACGCCAATGTTTTTAATAGAAAAATGGCAAAATGAGATGGCACATATCCCTCATATTAAATAAGCTTAAAATATTCTTCCCGTTTCCATCACTTTCTTTTAAGCATTTTCACTGGCATGGCCATTTGAGGACTGACTAACCTCTTTATCCAATTTATCACCCTGACCTCTTCTAATGCGTGGGCGCTCTCTAACACATGACATAAATGACAATGCACGCCTGACACCTTCAGCACTGCCATCCTTACCTGTTTCAGGAAACATTACCTGGAAAAAATGACATTTAAATGATATGTGAACAAATACTAAACAAATTTCACAGTCTAATTTCTCTACATTAGGAAGTTAGGTAGCATTTAATTTACATTAACTGAGCACAAAACGTAAAAAAAATAGGTTTGATGAGAATTTGATTTGATGAATTTGATGTGAAATATCATGTGTTTGTAGTTAATTTAACACAAATAATTTCAATATTTCAACCCATTAATTCACTTTTTCACATGATATCTAATGACCAAAGTGAAATGCAATGATATTCAATTATGGTATTCACCATTATCACTCGGTTCAAAAGTTTTTTTCCACCCAAGGTTATCAAATATTATTGTATGGTATCCAGGTTGGATTTGAACATTGGGCCCAAAACTGAAGGTCCATGCTTCAAACTCAGAAAAGGTAATCTCTTTGAGTAAGTCTAACTAAACTGATATACAATATTTTCTGGATATATGATTAGCCAAAATTATGAAAACCCATCATTTATACTCTTGAGCTGGAGACTTCTTTGAGGGTGTAATACTGTGTAATAATCAGGGAGGATCTTTATATTATTAGGTTGGCTAAGAAAAAGAGGTGGGTATGGGTAGTTCAACCCATTTGCCTCTTAATTTTCCATGGATTTTCTGCCCTTTAAACTCTATTTAATTTTCTGAAAAATTTCACGGAATTTTTTAAAATTTTTTTTGGAAATTAAAATTATTTACTAATTAAATATTTCACAATTTATTTTCAACGAATAAAAAAAAAGACCTGTGGTACATAAAATCGGGAAAAAGAATAGCATTAGAACATTGAATTCCATCACGTGACCGGCGAATCACCGGCTCTTTACCTTAAGGCAAAATAAGGTAGACTGGCGAATCGCCGTCGCTTTACCCCAATGGGTTAAGATCTCCTCCCAAGCACTGGATTTCATGCCTAACTGAGATTGTGAAGCTTGATCCTGTGAATTTATGTTAGTCCATTGAAATACATGAGCACTTGAAAACTTAAATGACACCAAGAGTACAAGCTCAAAAATGCATGGAATTCAGTACTTACCGAAAATGAAGGTGAATATTCGAGTTATGATTAATATTCAGATTTGAGAGTCATCAAATCATCAATTACTTTGGGCTAGGGCACTTTTTGTTTCCCACATGGTTTACTAGATTGGCAAGAATGGCAAAGGAAGGCCTTGTGCGAAATATATGGAACAAGTGATGAAAGATGTGAAACAGAAGAAATACATAAATATGAAGAGATTAGCCAATAGAAGGACTCAGTGGAAAGCTGCATCAAACCAATCTGAGGATTGATGACCAATGATGATGACAAGGTTTGCTACACAGAGTGTAATAAAAAGAGTGGTGAGGCCAGATAGAGATGAATTCTAAATTAATGGCAATGGGACGAAGTTTCACCTCTATCATGAATGGTCTGAGAGCTTACTGGGTGGAAGTTCACGTTCGAGAGTCAAATCAAGTGACCTTATTATTCCACAATGTTTAAAGGGCGCAGCTGAACTGGATTCAACACTTCCGTATTATTATCAAGGTTCAGTACGAAAGTTTCCAGTGGTGGGTCCATATTTATAGTGTTCCCAATGACAACAAATCAGTTTTTGCCAGTCATTTATTTAATTTTCATCATTTGTCTCATTTTAAAGTGGAGGTTTTACATGCATGTGACAAAGGCGCAAAGCTGAATTTCATGGAGATATTTGAAATCATGACATATGCTGAGCCTTATTGTAAGAGGTTACCCAATGAGGTGTTACCATTGCTCAATTCTTCCCTCTACCTAGTTCCAGTCCCTCTGCCCAGAGAATGTTTTCGGTTATGCTATCCTTCAGCCCAATGCTTTAACCTCAGCTTTCTTACCTTAGTCAACCTCCCCCTCCTTTATCCCTCTCCATATTCCCACTCAAACCTCCTCCCCCCTGGATATGATATGAATATAAACCAGCCACTGGAAAATTTTGTTTTGTCCTTTGATAATGGCACGGAGGTGTTAAAACTGGTCAGGCTGTAACCAAAATGGTGTGGAATAATAAGGCTTGATTTTATTTCCGAGGTTTCACTATTCTGAAAGGGGCATAATTTTATTTAATATTCTTTCTTTTTGAAAATTCCCACTTTTGCAGAACGAAATTAACTATGGTCCTATTCCACCCGAACCAAAATGGTAATTGGGTGATAACTTTAGGTATTCTCTGAACATAAAGTAGAACCAGATGAAAATGAATTCGTAAAAATGACTATGCTAAAAATTATTTACCCTTAGTTTAGCTTCCAAAATGTCTTTTGATTTTTCTGATGACTGTATCTTCTCTCGGGCAGCTTTTAATTCATGATCCAACTTGATTCTGTCATCTTCTAATTTTTTGAGCTTTGACTCTGCATCTGTATGGTACAGAAAACAATTTGCAATAATTAGCATTGAAAACTCATACTCTTCCTATTCTTAGAAATAAAAGGTAACATATTAACACTATCAAAGCAAATATGAATTGTTTTGATGTTCTTTCACTTTATGCAATATTTAATTCCAAAGGACACAAAACAACTTAATTCTTCCTTTTAAGTATTTATACAAATACTTCTACCTATTTAGAAAATTTTAGTGAAAAAAAGCTGACATACAATAGTGAATATTTTTTTTAGAGTTTTCTAAGAGCACATTTTTATACATATTATGAATTTTTATAGTGAGACCAAAAGTTTCATACAGTGAATTTGTATGAAGTTTCAGGAGTGACTTACATAAAGTAAGAATACTGACTAAACCCCTTTCCTCTCTCCTATGCAGACTCTGAAAGCAGTATTAAATATTAGGTGAATCAGAAAATTACAATAGTGGCCTGCATATTTTGTTATTCTAGGCTAAAATACAGGCAGTCTCCGAGTTACGTACGCCTCGACTCACGTAAATCTGTACGTACGTAAGTGGCTAATATATCTAAAGTGATGCTGTTGATTTATGAACGCAAGCACGAAAAAGTAAAATGTTCGTTTGTATTCCTGATGGCTTACAAAAAAATCTGATGGTTATCGAGATTTGAAAGTGGCACACAAAAGAAATTGGTCCATTTTTATCATCCATCTACAGAATTTTCATTGCTATTAGTTAAAATACAGAATCAAAATTACGCAAAATTTATTTAACCCAAGCAATCAAAAGAGTCTCGCGTCATAGGTGCATTTTATTGTACATAGGGTACGGTAACACTTATAACATAGTCATTTAATGATCCTGGGGTGAGACGATATTTCGGTCAATCCCTTCATCATTTTCTGGCAGTCGAAATAGAGCATTGGATTTGTGAAAAATTTTAACGGTGAAGTGTATTAAAACCTCCAACTATGGCTCATAAATGTCAAAGTGAGAGTAAACCTGGTGCTCCTAAAAGGCAATGTACAAGAAATTAAGAAATATGAAAGTGGGCTAATGATATCGACCATATCACGTGTTGTAAACATGCAAATGTAACTATGCATTAATGAGATTGTGAAATATAAGGAACGAATCAAAGAAGATGTAAAAGGTTCTGCTCGTTAAAGCTCTACCATCATTGCCAAGCAAGGAAATTGTCTTCTTGGTGGAATAAAAAAATTGCTGACAGAGTGGATGGAGGAGCAGCATCGAAGAGGTACACCACTTAGTCTTCTGACCATGAATATTTCTGACGATTCGACTAAGGCCAAAAGTCTTACGAACTGTTGAAGAAACAGAAACGTGAAATGGGCAAATGTTTCATCACAAGTGGTTCCAATCCAAGTGGTTAGAATATGATGTAAAAATAAGTGGTAACACAGTCGGTGGTGATAGGTGTAGAGGCAACAAAGGATTTTTAAAAATAGTAGAAAAAATAGTTGAGGAGGGTGGTTAATTACCAGAAGAGGTGTTTAATGTTGACGAAGTTCCTGGAACAAGGAAGGAAATGGCAAGTTTCTGGAAAAGAATGCCTCACCGTACATATATTTCTAATGAAGAAAAGTCTGCACCTGTCTTTAAGGCAGCAAAAGATCGCCTGACTCTCTTACTAGGAGGTAATGTGATGACAAATTGAAACCTCTTCACTTTACCATTCGGAAAATCCTTGTTCATTAAAAATGTTGATCAATCCTAAATCCTTTCTTCTGGTCATCTGGAAAACAAATGCATAAGCTTGGGTTTCATCTACCTTATTTAAGCACTGATAGTGCAGCTGTTTTATACGAGGCCAAGGAGTACTACCTTGAAAAAAAATTTCATTTAATATCTTGCTGTTATTTATGTCACTACAACTGAATATCTAATTATACTTTTATTGTCTGTTTGTTTTGTGTACCTACTTGACTTGTTCTATACATGTTGACCACATGTCCTGGAATTAATAAAGAATTATTATTATTAATTATTATTTGATAATGCACCCGGCCACCCTCCACACTTGGATGATTTAAATGACTGAATTAAGGTTATTTTTCTGCCTCCAAATACAACAGCACTTCTACAACCCATGAATCAGGGAGTTATTGTGTCCTTCACAGCTTATTACTTGCGCAAGACATTTGCTATTGCTGCCACAGATGGGGATTGTGGAATGACACTTGGGGAGTTTTTGGAAGGGCTACAATGTGCATCATGCATTAAAAAACTTAGCATCATCCTGGGAAGAAGTAAAAGGCAAAAATATGAATGGTGCTTGGAAAAACTTCACCCATGTCTCATTAATTTTGAGGAATTTGAGATAAATGAAGAAGATGAGGCCTTCAATCAAGTTGTTGAGCATGCGCATTACCTGGACTTCGAAGTGGAGGTGGAAGATGTGGAAGAGCTGTAAGATTCACAAGAGGAGTAGACTAACGAAGATCTAATACAGATGGAGGCACGCAGGGCAGAAGTAGGGGATGAACATGATGATGGGAGATCTCAAAAGGATGTGTATGGACAACAAAAATGCTTTATAACTGAAGGATTGTCGGAGGTCTTCAAGCACATTAAATCGGCAGTGGAAAACTAGAGGAAATGGATTCTAACATCGGCATGTTCGCTAAGGTCAGCAAGGCATTTCAGGATGCCATGTCTTGCTACGAGGAAATATATCATCATAAAAAGAAGGCCACCATACAAACTTTTCTGCACGGCTAATTCAGGAAAGTTCAATCCACATCACCCTCATCAACAGCTGATGCAGAGGGCGATGCCACAGTGCAGCGTTTGACATCGCATTGAGAGAAATAAAATGTCTGCGTGCACAAAGGATTGAGTGTGTGTGTGGATGTGTATGTGACTGTAATGCGCTAATGTAGACATGGCAGTCACCAAATCTTTTGAGCTCCTCTTATGAGTATAAACTGTGACAATGAAAGCACCATAGCCATCAATTAATTCAACTTAATAGGCACAAGATACAGTAATGATTAAAGATTAGTAAATTAGGCATTACTATATGGCTCCTACAATGTCATAATTATATAATAAATCAATATTAGTCACCACTTTAGTGAAGTAACATTAGGATACCATACTTTTGCAAATCGGTGCAATTGGTCTATTTGGAGAAACAATATTACACACTTTGATTAGCAATTCACAAGATGCAACTTTCAGGCGACATTAATGTTTAATTATGCAAATAAATTAAGAATAAAAATAAGAATTCTTAAATTTGAAGTGAACTGAAGGAAATTTGCCTGAAAATTTTCCCTGCATTTCTCAACATTGATCAAAATCTCAGGAGCACGGACTTAGTTTTGGAGAAATTTTCAGCTTACGCGGTGTATGTTGGAATGCATCTTATACAAAACTCGGGGATTGCCTGTAGCTGCTATTTTACAGCAAAATCCATTATTATCCACAGTAAGTTTAACTACTTGATAAAATCATGAAACTAACCCATAATGGACCTATAATTACAATCCTTAACCACCCATTACAGACTTCCCTTGTCTACACTAAGAAAAAACATTTTTTGAATGACATTTACACTATGACTCAGGAACTTGCTTATCGCTTCATGCCATTAGATGCTATACTAAAGTAATGTGTTCATAGACCAGTCATTCCCACTTCATAGTGGGAATGACTGGACTATGAAAGTAAATGTATGCTAAAGTAAATGTGCTTATACTCCAGTCGTTCCCAGTACATAATGGGAGTAGATGCTATATATATTAATTGTGTGAGACATAAACCAATATTTTGATGCACCTTCATTTATGAAATTTACGAAAAGTAAGACAAACATTTGATGACACCCCAAGAATATATGACTATAATGACATTTAAAGTAAATTCTGAAAGAACTTGGACCACCACATACTTGAATGTCAACCCAATAACAATACCTTGCAATTGAGCTTCCTTATTTTTCTGAAGCTCTTCAAAGAGCCTCCTTTTTTCTCTTTCCTCTTCCAATAGTAATCGCTGTTCATCTTGTAATTTCTCCAATTCTTCCCTTTTCTCCCATTCTTCTCTTAGAACTCTATTGGAAAAAAAATCTCAGATAATTTTTTGGTAAAAAATATAATAGTTCATCAGGTATCCTGTAACAATTTTTTCAGAAAACAGAAGAGAAATACTTTCCTTGGCATTTATCTTATCTATGGACCATAATAATTGACTAGAACTTAAAACGTATACACCAGACGATGGTAAGCCAAAAAAGACAGGGGTAGTTGCTGGAACCCTATAGATACTACCTGTACTGCTTAAAGGCACAACCAAAAGCAGAAATCAACTGTTGAAGGGAATCTGCTGTACCTAGAATTTATTTGGAAAAAAGATGGCGATCACCATGGCAACCTGCTGTGGTGAAGTCAGACTTTACCAGTTTTGTTTCGTATAGGTACCGCCGATTCCTGTATTGACTTTAGGCGATTGATTCTCGCTACAGATACCAATCCTCAAGAATTGGTGGTATTGAGAATTGACACATCCCTAGTTATAATTCAACTAATAGATAATTAAATTCACAAATAGCTACTTCCCAACAAGTTCTCTATCCCCCTCTGAAAAAAGACCAATATGAAAAGAAGTGGGTCAAATTGTAGTTTGTTGGTAAATTGTCTAGTAAATAAGCCAGAAAATTGCCTAAATATTGTCAAAATTAAATACACAACCCCAAAATCCTGGGTAGGATCTTCTGTCAGAAAGGACAAAATTGACACCCTCCTCCATGCTGGTATCTATAAAATGAAGGGTGTGTCTTGAGACCAATGTGACAAAGGCTAGTTTTGCCACCTACATTAAGGAGCATAGGAGATGTTGGATGAACCACCATGATTTTTCTCTAAGTCTTAACATTTACAACAAATGACCCACACTTGTGAATGCCTGAACTGAAATTGTGGATATAGGGGTTCTACTTTATTTAACCCACTTGGATCCTCTCTCTGAAATTTAAAGTGACCACAATCACCACCGACTTTTGAGGTATTGAATTACAAATGTAGTTTCTACATTGATGAATAGTAAAACTTGCCAATGAAGCCGTCAAATGGCAGCTGCAACAGGTAATAAGGACTGACTAAATAGCTAACAAAAAAGATGCAAGATGGCAGCAGCATCAACCTACAAGGAACACAATGTGTTATGCATACCAGTATGCTTCTGGTGATTGAGGCCAGATCCAGATCGCATACCAGTACGCTTATGGATGCGAATGGATTAACACACATGGATCAGGACACCGTGCCCTGTCCTGAACCAAGTGATGATGTTATTCCTGACTAGAAGTGGGCCATTGATATCACTAGCTATGATGCTAGTGATATTCGTCCAGTAAATATAGAAACAAATACAGATAGAACAAACTAACACTGACAAAATAGAAAACCACAGACTGAAGTGGTATGGACATGTTAGATACAAGCACATACAAGATGGGCAAGAACAGTACTGAAAAGGCAGCCACCAAACAAAAGAAGAAAAGAACACCAAGGGCAGAAGGATGAAGTAAACATGTAAAGATACAGAAAGAAGAGTGCTTAGGTAAGATCAGTGTAAGGACCGAAAGACATGGCGATGAGATGAGAGGAATGGCCATTGTAGCTGAATGAATAAATAAAATTTTCGCACTTATGTAATATTCATTCAGTAATCCTTCCACTTCATCAGTTCTTTTGCATACCGCAACTCTAACGAGTACCACTGATACTGGAGAATCAAGAGTACTTGGAAGCATCTTTGCCTGCAGAGTTGACCTTTTTGCTCTCCGTTATTTCAACATATCCAATAGTGATGGGGTGAATCCAAAATTTGATCGAATCAAAATCCCGATTCTGAATCCTGTTTTTTTATCGAATCCAAATCTCAAATCCAAATCTAGAATCCTAATCCCAAATCCTCCTTAATTTCATAAAATTCAAATTTCTTTGATCTGTAAATTGTTAAATCTTCCTTTCTTGTGAATTCTCTAATTAAATCCAATTGAAGCTGAATCTTATTTTTTAAAGTAAATAATAAATGAATAATGGTCACATAGTCCCCACTCACTGAAATTAAGGACATATTTGAGGGCAAATATAATGAATGGGTAATTACAAAACTAAATAAAAGTTTAATTTTTCTTAAATAAAATTAAAATTCAATGAAAACAGATTACAAGTTTTTGTTCAGAAAATGCAGCATTTTCACTCTGTCAGGATTTAATCGATTTCTTTTTTTAACAACCAAATTTCCAGCAGTACTGAAGGCTCCTTCTGAAATTACTGTTGCTGGAAGAATGCAGAGGAACTTTTTTTGTTAGGATTTTTAAATTGGGGAATTTCAAAGAATTCATAAGTGGACAAGAATTATTAGTTTACAATATGCTGCATAAACATTTCCTACCATGGAATTTAAGATTTAAATGCTAAAAACGAGCAATTACAGTGAGTTCTCAGCTTACATTGGACCCGAGTAACACGGATGTTCAGTTAGGCCTGTGACATGCTTGCGTTTCTCCACATTTCTGTTGCGGTGACAGATTGAACCGCATGATGACCCACTACCTCATTGCCAAGCACACAAGAGTTGGTGCCAAACTACGGGTGGCCAGAACGCCAACTCTAGTTAACACATTACATAGTTGGATATTAGATATTTGATCATTGTGATGCTGAAAAAGTCGGATGTGATCAGGCATCGACATCTTTTTTTGGCATAGTTTGACCTTCCTTCGCAAGTCTACACGTAGTTAATTATCTACTCCATAGATGACACCTGTTGTCCATTACAGCAAAAAAAGAAGTTTTGGGTACCTAATTATACTTATTTTAGACTTAAATATCCAGTAAAAGAAAGATTGGATTTGCTTTACTCTCGGCTTTGCGGTTTTATGTTAAGATTACAGGAGGGCAGGGGAGGAGGGATTAGCCGAGAAGTGAGTGCACCCCCACTGAGTTATTGATATTCAGAGAGACAATAGAACCAACAGAGATTGGTGAGGAGTGAATAGGTCCTAATCTTTTGTTTCTTCCTTTTCACCCCTACTCGACCTTTCATGCTTCTAATATCCTTCCGAAGATCACTAACCCAATGAGAGTCTTGTACCCTCAACCCAGCTAACTAGCTTTTGCGAAGTATCTATTGTTGACATGGTAATTCTTTAGTTCTTTAGCACAGCTTGAGTGGCATTGCATCGTGATTTATACTGAGCATTGTGGATGCCTGCATGTACGACATCGTTTATGCATTAAAATTCATGAAAAAATTCCTTTTTTCTGATGGTCCACTATTGTAATTGTGTAATATTGTTTCTTTTACCATATGTTTGGATACCCCTTTGATCAATGACTTCGTAATTCGTGCTTTGTAATAGCGAAACTTCGTAATAACAAGTCTACTGTAATGACTCCATATTAAAAAAAAGACCACCGATGGCAAAAGCTAGTTCCAATATTGACATAAAAACTGGACATGCATTGAATGGCAGCAAAGTTCATTCCACAGTATCTCACAGCTGAACATGTTCAAGTCTGTCAAGATCTTCTGAACTAGTCAAGTGAGGACAATGATTTCCTAGGGAATTTTATTACAGGTGATGAGACATATGGGTTCACAAATAAGATATAAATGGAAAGTCATAACAATAGGAGTAAAAGTAATTACCAAGGTGCAAAAAAGGATATCTATATCACAAAAATGTCTAAGCGATGCTCACCATTTTATTTGATTTTAAGGATGTTGTTGATTATTAATATGCCATATGAGGTCCAAATACCTATTCTGAGGATTACTTGAAAGTAATTCAGCATTTGAGGAAGGATGTGAGAAAGAAGTGGATTGAAGCTTGGGGCATACAACATGGATGATTCATCTCAAAAACATTCTAGTTTCTTAGAATTATAAGACTGGTGAAAGACAGAGAAGAAGAAATAGTAAAGCAATATTATGAAATGTTTTTAGAAATACTGAAATGGACTAGCTAACTCAGAAAGTAAAAAGAATTCAAATAAACAGGAAAATGATACTGCACTCACTCAATTAATCGACTATGTTTGAAAGTACCTGGCTTGTAAAGCACGAACTATTTCTTCATCTCTTTTTGCTTGGGTCTCCTCCTCCAACAGTTTCTCCAATTTAACTTTCACATCCTCTAGCTCACGAGCCTGTGTTTCAGCAGCCAAACGAGCCTGAAAAGTGTTACAGATGCATGATGGACTGACAAACTTCCTATAAATACTACTCATTACTAAAGATTTCCTCAAATTTGATGTCCATACACGAGGACAATTTATAAAAAAGAATCGTGAGAAGATGGTAAGAGACACTTTTAACCAGATAATAACAAGAACATGATGTGCATCAGAACAATATTCCAATAAATATTCTACGAAAGAAAACTAGTAAAACAACCTTGGAAGCTAGAAAAGCTCGGTTACCATCATGGAAAATGAGAAGAGAAAAATACTTACAGTCTTTTCTGCCTGTAATTGAGCCTTAGCTTCCTCAACTCGAAGTAATAATGGTAGAAGCTGCTGCTCCGGAGGAGATGAAGGGATTGGCTCTGAAGCACGAGCTTTAACTTGCTCTCTGTGACGCTCTTCCTTCTCTTTTTGTAGATGCGCTTTTCTTTGCTCTTGACGCCTCATAGCCAACTGACGTTGGTAGCCTTCGAGGCCATTTCCACAGTGAGAGAGAGCTAAATGAAATGCACTAATCCACTGCAAACGTGTCCTAAGTGAGATAAAAGTTATAGTATTCATTTATTTATCCATTAGTAATTAGTAGGGAAAGTAATTCCCAATTTTATATGTCAGTTATGCCATGGCAGAGTTTTAATTATTAATGGACCCAATATCAAAAGATGGTAAATTACTTTAACAATAATTTCATCCAATCAAATCACTTGGATAGATAGTCATTCAACATATTCACTCCCTTATGATTGTGGAATGCTAGCTGGACAATGTTGGACACACCAAATACTCAATATATTCCTTTCGCAATAAAAAAATTAAAATTGGCGTGGCTCAATGACTGATTTTGGGCAGACAACATGACAGTTGGCAAATAAATTAACAACTTGACCAATATTTTTCCACATGGTGAACTTAACTAGAAGTGAACTACACATGAACATATGGCATAGCAATTTATTCACAGTGTTTTCATGTGAAACATTTTTTCTGACAAAATTAAGGCAGGCATGGATTTAGAAACAGGAATAAAAAATAAATACTGTACAGTAGAAGCTCCATGTAATGAATATGGCTTAAAGGAGAAGCTCGAAATAGTGTGGGATGGTCAGGGGACCATTTATTACCCCATAGTTTTCATGTAAAATAAATTAGCAAAAATGAGAGCACCAGGTTGCTTTAATAGGGGTCGTTTGATATTACAAGTAATATACAGAAAATTGCATGTGCACAAGCATGAGATATAATGACATCTATCATTTTCATTAAAAAGAAAACAAATTTTTTCACTGAATGATTTGCCTAATGGTCAAGTATACAATTTCATCATTCCATGCAAACCCACTTGTGGATTCCTCTATCGTTCCTGCATTTTTCGTTACTTTTTGTCGTTCTACAGCTTCTGCTACTATTATTCTGTGAGGGCCAACTTCATGGCTGGAAAATATGTCATTAGATCTGAAAGCAAAACTTTGTTTATTTGATGAAGACGAAAGTGGCAAGGTGGGAGGGCATTATTATCAAAAAGATCACGTAGCTGGCGTTAGAAGCCATTGCGGCAGAAGATATTACGCTTAACTCAATGAAATTAGATTTGGACCTTACAACTGTTTGTGTGTGGCCTTGCTTGAAACAATTACGATTTCAAATACATATTCAAGAGAATATTTCATGTTTAGCTATTGCTGTCAATGACTACTGATTGCTATTATGAGTATAACTGTGTGTGCTGATGGTATTGGATGCTAGGATTACGAGCATATATATGGTACTAGCAATGGCATGATTCTGTTAGTTAGCTGTTATAAGTTCGCTGTTTTCTGAGGAAAATGTATAGCAATTGAAAGTGGCCTCTTTCGTTTCTGTATCTATCCTGCAGAAGGTTACCTACCTGGTAGCAGTATGGAAATAAATCCTGCAGGGAAATATCGCGGGCATGCCATTACTCAGCATTCCTGCAAATTATAAGAAATAGAACTTTCTCTGAACTGTTTATAATTTTTTAACACTTTCCAGAGAGATAGTGTAGAGGTATGACTTTTTTTTCTCATTTCCCAAGTTTTTGCCGATACTACTCCCATCATATTGCTACTTGCTTCAGTGAGGTATTTGCTAGTCATGAAAGTATGGTAATATGTGGGGTCCTAAGTGTCAAAAGTTGGTTTTTTATATTCCAGATATTACATAGAACATGAAATTTAATGTCTTTCACAGTAAATAACCATGGGCCAATAAAGTGTGTAAAAATATCATTTTTAATAGATTCTGCTGGTGATTCAACTAGATCACCCATATTATTGGTTAAACTAGCATTAAAGACATAGGAATTTGCAGTGAAATGATTATGTAAACATCTTCAGTAACAACAAGAGTTCGGTATAGCAAGATATTTTTTGGCTCCCAAGAGCTCTTGTTAAATGGAGCTTCTACTATATCACCTTTCCAAACAACTTACACAACAGGCTGTGGATAGAGAAAGATACCAACATATATCTGAGGTACAGCATGTAGTGAATCGGTTACTAAGTACATGCATGATTCTCATTTCATGGAAAAAGAACATATAATTAGCAAGATAATAAAATTGCAGGGAGATACTAAATATTTCATAACCAATAATAATGGTTATGAAATAGAACTAACTTAAAATTACAACAGCATTTACTCTATCATGCAGAAGCAATCGAAGGTACCCATTAAAGAAGACATAAGAAGTAAGTGAATAATACTTAAACTACAGATAGCATAAAGCTCATTTTGGTAAAATTGCATGTGACCTAAAAAGCAGGATAATAAGGCTATAAATTAATTTAAAATACCATTATGAATGTTAGGGAATCCAATAGTGGGGAGTTAAATAAATAAATAAGAGGGGTGGGCGGGGACCTTCTGGAGCCCCCCCTGGCACTTAGACAGGGTGGCTACTGAGAACCAATTTTTAAATTCCCTGACTTTTCCCTGACCGATCGCCAAAAGGGCTCCTATAATCTGAATATTTTATTTCTGCCGAGTTAAATTTCCGTCAAAACTCAGAAAATGTTAAAAACTGAAATGAATACATTAAAAGCTACATGTATAACCTAGTGAAAAAGTATATTAAACCTTCATAAGTTAAACCCTCTTGCAAACTATACGCACATTTCATACACATTCCATGTGTATTGTATTTCCAAGGCCACATATGTTTCCTTTGGTACAATTATAATGACAATGTCTAATCCTTCAAAGAAGTAGCGTGTCGTGGTAGTTCTGGGAAGTCGAGGATTACTGAAAAGGCATCGATGGGAAAGTTAATGGCCGATTTATTGGCGGACTCCGGTACAGGTAACTAAGGTGCGCAAAAAATACAAACCAAAGCCAAGATGTTGGACTGGATCAAAATCGGATGGCACGAGTGACATTCAGAAGCGAATAACAAATTGATTAATGTGGTTATAATCCCTATATTGTAAGAGGGAACTAAAAATGTACAAATATTTGCATAAACAAATAAAACGTAATCGCGCCACTGCGAATGAGGCAATTAGCAACAGCAGCATCGTATTCAGGAATATCATATTTGAGGTGGTTTGTGATATGACTAAATTGCTTCGAGAGGGAGCTAAGGGGACCATTCAATGATTACGTCGAGCGTGAAAGGTGGGGACGGGAGGATGACTCTTCTTACTGTCTAACGAACGGGGGTATGGGAATCGAAGATGATCTTACGTAAGATATTGTTTACACAAGTGATCGTACTTGTATTACCATTCTAATAATCATCGTATCGTATTTTTATAACTGCAAGCACATATTTACTACGAACTACTGTGCTTCACCTGCCTCTAGATCTGATTGTGAGTCTCAGAAGTTAAAAAAAATGAGAGGTAAAATTTTCCGAACAACATAGCCTCAAATTCCTTGTGATGAGCGGAATGCATGTGATCATGAATTTCAGCACTACTAGACAAATATCACATTAAGGATGTACAAAAGGGATACATTGTACGTCTGATTCACAACCAAGTAACTAAAAGACACAACTAATAAGATTCACAACTGAATGTTTCATAAATTGATGGGGCTTATTCCATGTACGTCGGCGACGGATATTAGTTTTAGTTGCTGAAATAAAGGGCGGGAAAGACTGGCCGATAAAACGTAATGGTAGAAAAATAACGAGAATTTCAATTTGTTTCTCCCTGACTGTCACGATAATTCCCTGACTTTTCCAGAAATGCAAAAGTCCCTGACAATTCCAGGTTTTACCTGATGATTGCCACCCTGTTAGATCTCCATAGATCTAAGTGCCAGATCTAAGATCTCCATTGTGCCAACCCACATTCAATCTTACCCCCCTCACAGACCTGGGACAAGAGCACCGCGGTAGAGGTATGGAGGAAGGTGACCCATCCAACCTCTGTCCAGGCCCAACGTTGCTTAACTTCGGTGATCGGACGGGAATCGGTTTCAGCACGGCTAGACCCTAGCCCAAATAACGGGGAGTTACTAACATACTGTACTTATTTTCTGTGCAGTATGAAAAATTCTGCACTATACCAACCTACCAGTGACTTGTGAAGCATTATTTTCCTCCTCTGCAGTTTAAGGAGTAATTTAAGAACATTTCATTTACCTTTTAAAAAAATTACACTAAATTAAACAAGCTTAAAAACAATTTCCTTCTTATTTATTTTATTAATCCTATTAATTTAATAGGTGTGCATATCTACAAATTATGTCATTAATGGAAAAGATGCACATGTGTGCAATGAAAAATTGGTATTTCCACTGGAATCCATTCACACATGCTATGTGGAAGAACACAAAAAAATCACAAAGTTCTGCGAATGATATAACTTTCCACACCAGTTTCCCATTTTCAAGCACTTGAAAAAAGTAGATAAGAAGCTTAACAGTGACTCTCAGATATTTTCCAATATTGATTGTTTTTTCACAACATTTTCTAGAAATATTATACTTCTCTTATCTTTTTCAATGCTCAATAAATAATTTATGCAACTTTGACACTTGTAAACATTTTTGCACCAGGCAGAAAATTCGACTGATAAATAAGATATGGAGGAGTGTTTCTTGTTAAAATAAGAATGGCTCTTCCTTCTTTCTTTATAATAAGAATTTCTCCTTCCGTTGTAAAATGTATAAGCATTGGAAAAGAAAATTCACTTTGTACATTCCACACTAAAGCTTCATTTACTTCGATCATGGTTTCGACAATTTTATGTCATTATCAATGTTTTTTTAGGTTATTATCAACATTTTATTTTCCAATCTTGTGGTTCCACAAAGTGAAACGTCAAACGTTGAACTGTGTATCAACTTCCTTTTCTCATTATCATATTTTCTACAGACAGCATAATATATAACTTGATATATTTCAAAATCTGAAGGACCTAAAATTTGGTATTTCATTCTATTATATTATTATTCTATTATATCTATTATTTTCCTCTAATTTTGAACAAGACCTATACCCAACTTCTCTGGCATAAAAGACTCAAAAACATGTGACATCCATACAGGAATATATTTACAACAACAGGAGGATTCAGTGAAAATTAAATTTAATAGATTCCTGGATTTTTATCCTTTCCCTGTCAACCATGCTGAATAATATTTTAGCAGTTTGGTGATGATCTATGAAGCTGAATTAGGTAGTTTATTGAGCATCAAATTATGATTCTTGTGCTGGAGAGTTTGTAACTTCAGTGCTCACAAGATAAAGCAGCAAAATATTCTTGACCAAAGTGATTAGATATCCAGGTGGATGGTTATCTATGTACCTGGCAACTAGAGCCTATGGCTTTCACCTGTTTTTTAATTCTGAGCTCTTGATTCACAGGTTATAGGTTCTGAAATATGTTTTTGGCTGCATGGGACAATTGACAAAATGTACATTTTTCAAGAGTGAAAAATTGAGCTTTGATAAAAATTTGTTTAGAAACAATTTATAAAAAATCCCAAGTCAGATAAATTACATAGATAAATTTATATATTTTCTAACTATCATTACCAGCAGGAATACTTGCTTGGGTGTACCTTGAATACTTTGTTTCCACTTTCTGACCACAACATGCTTTATATACTGCTCTGCAGTATTTTTAACGGAATAAAGAGGCCAAATGCTAGAAATATATAGCTAAAACGTTTTTCTTATACAAGAATTAAAGTTCTGTCACCAGATTATAGCCTTCTAAAATTGATTATGTACCTCTTACAGTTGTCAGCTGACTTTCACATTTGACTTTTAATATAAGAAAATTAACCAACTCGAGAAAGTATGATTATTTAATTTCAATTTAAGACATATTTTAAATAATTTCCGATGCTTTTATGATGACCTCTACTTAGCTAGAAATTAAGCAATTGATGAATAAACTGACATGATTTTTTACATTGGATTAACAGATTTTTTAAGCTACATTTCATTTTTGTTACCTATTTGAAATGTTAAAACTATGTAAAAACTATGTTCCTAGCCTTTATTCTATGTATTTGAATATAAAAAAACATTTTATTAATCTTAAATTATGAGAAAGTTTAAGTATTATTTAAATGCTTCAAATTTCTGGAAAATAATTAATGAAAAGCCAATTTAATACACCGGTCTGAAATTAAGTCCATACTTCCCTAAAAATCCTAATGAGAATGAGATGAGAATGGAATGAGATGGAAAAGACTTGGTCTTAAACTATCATAAACAACTGAAGAAACTAGTTTCAAAGTAGGAAAAGAACTGAGCATAAAAAAGGTGCAGCCATACAGATAAAAAAATAAGGTACTACATAAAGCTACTAATTGCAATTAAAAGATGGCGAAAAGCATGCTATTATTCACAATGTAAGACTTTTACATAGCATTCGGTGTTTTTGCCTTGGTGCCAAAATTTCTTCTGAGGAAGTCAATTCTACCTAACTTTGCTCATCTCTGATAAGTAACCACCTAAAACAACCATTTCAAAGTAGCAATTGACCATTGAGAAAATTGAAAATGAGATAAAAATTTGGATGAGACAAAAACACCAGGAACAACACTATATGCAGGTAAGAAGCTAAATATGATTAAACTTGCTCTCCTACTTCTACACATAGAACAAATTAAAAATGAAATATTTAGTTATACCCTTTACACTGCCGTCAGCAAAACCAGGCACTGTGGTAAGCTAGTGCCACACGCTGTATGGCAAAAAGAAAGCCTGAAAGAGTAGAAAAAGTTTTCGAAACACTAACACATATCAGCAATTGCATTAAACCGTAAATTAAGTGAAAATACTTCATTGAAAAGTTCTTGGAAGGCCAGGGAAGGAACTATATCACTAACATGACTGCAACTTATTAATAAAATAAAACCCTCGAAAGGGACAAAAAAAACTATTTCTTCTCATTGCTTAAAAGCTTACAAGATGATGATTTCTTATTGGCCTAGGGGCCATTAATAGGATTACTACCAAATGCATTTATGATAATCTGAATTATGAAGAGAAAATAGAAATTCAGGGGAAGGATAACCTAACGGGCCAGACAAACTTACACATTGCAACATCAACTAATTTATTTAGCCTTATGGAGAGTTCAACTCAACCTACCTATATAAGCTTTCACATTCCAATAAGTCAAAAAACATAATTGGAGTAGTTACAGGCATATAGCCACAAAACACAAGCTGTTGAAGAAAATTACATTGTTAAAAAAAGGACTATGGCCATATACTACAAAATACAAAATTTAAATTATTAATTGCTATTCTAAGCTATTGGCAACAACATCACATGGCTATGGTAAAACATAAAATGGCATTCAAAATATACACACATAAGGAAAATAAATCCACTAATTTTCAATACTGAAACTTTATAAACATTCAACTGCTGAGGATTACCAATGTCTTTTATAACAGCCCATTGGCTGAGAAACAAAAAATCATGGTAGGATTCAGCATGAGCTTTCTTTGACCACCAACACCACATTAAGTACCTTCAAGATGAACATGACTTCAATAGTGTGTTGAGTGCACATCGAAAGCAATCCAGTCATACTTAGTAGTAGTATTTCTTCATTTATAGTTCATTGAGAACTAATCTTTCAAATACAGAATTTTTACAAAAGGATATATGTATCATGTTTACAATAATCACTCACCACATTACAAATTATCACAAATACACCCACTTTGCCACAGCCCTTCTTGGTACTGTATAATATAAAAGTATATACAGTAAAACCTCTATCTAGTGAACCTCTTCATATCGTAAACCTCCGTTTATCGTAATAACTTCTTGGTCCCGCCAAAATGTGTATGTAATTATATAGAGAAACCTCTCTATATCGCACCTCTATGTTTTCGAAAAACCTCTGCTCTTCGTACTGAGAATACACCCCCATGGCGAGCCAACTACCTCCATGGAATGAAATATTCAGCCGGTGCCAGCCGCAAAGTTCCGTCCGGCCGTTCCGACTTTTCTACGTTGGGAGCGCGAAAACCCGCAGCGCTTGAAAAGTGAAGCTTAGCTGGGCAGTCGTTAGTGTGTTTGTTATTAATCATATGCGCCAAAGACTTTTTTTCATCGATTTGCATTGCTTGCGTTTTGTATATTCATCATTAAAACATCCATACGACAATATTTACGACAAATGTCCTGCTGGATTTAGACCCGGGGTCCTAATAGTTTTTACAACTCCCAGACTGATTTATACGGTAAAATGGTTTAATTCTTCGGTTTAAACAATCACGAATGACACCACTGCATATTCTATTTGCATTTGCCCTCACCAATCCTTAACGACACAGAAAACTTAACTCCGATGCTATCGCATACTATACACATTTGCAATTGAGTTGTTCAAGCGCAAGTGACTGAATAATATCTTAATCTAGATAGTTTAGCTAATACGATTCTTCTTCCACACTGACTTGATGTTAACAAATAACAGGATTTGGCGACTGAGTTCATATTTTGAGTCATTGAAGTTACTTATTAAAATAATGGTGTTCCAAGTCAGCGAGTGTGCAGATGGAATTTTAAAAATTCTGGTGGCGACTCACAATACTTGCATATTTATTTATCTGTATGTAGACATGAATTAACACAGTTATAATCAAATACTAATGCGATATGTACAGAATTGCAGTGAGTTTGCGGCTGATTTATCGAAACGCTTATCGCTTTTCGTTTGTTTCCGCGACGCGGAGCTATGAAAGCCTGCTGCTCGTGATAACGCAACGCCGAGCTATGAAAGAGCCCATACCCACGTACGAGATTAACATCTGATGCGACTATTGTACCGTTTCGGAAGATTTGTTATATTTTAGCGTTCAACGCAACGCCGATCTATGAAAGACCCATGCCCACGTACGAGATTAACATCTGATGCGACTAATGTACCGCATCGGAAGATTTGTTATATTTTAGCGTTCAAATGATCTTTTAAGGAGAATTTGGCCTATTCTGTTTCATTTTTGAAGTATTCATTTGAAGTTTAATTCACTATGAACACTCGATATTATTACGGCCGTACCAGAATGATCGCATTTTTTTCATGCTAGCGCCTCAAGGCAGTCGTCTTTTACTTTTGGATATTGTCGCCGCGAATTGTAACTCGACCATCTTTCAATCCGTAACAATGGTGCATTACCGTCCCCCCACATACAACATTGTTAGTTATTTGAGCCACAATTTTGTAGTTTAAGACATCGGTCAGTGAAATACGCTTAACTTCTGTGTAAGTTTACCATCTATTTAAAAAAAATTAAAAAAAACGTAAAGAAACTGAAGATGCAGCACATCGAGGATGCATAAATAAAAAATTGCGGGCGGTGAAAAGTGAACAATTAGAGAGACACATATTTGATTGGTTGATGGAAGGTAGAGCCAGAAATATTCCTGTTTCTGGACCTATTCTACAGCAAAAGGCAAGAGAAGTAGCAGTGAAAATGGGCATTGAAAGTTTTCATGCATCGGATGGGTGGCTTCAAAAGTTTAAAGTGCGGTGGAATATCAAAACTTTGAAGATGAGTGGGGAAGAAGCTGCTGTAAGTGACACAGTGGTAGAAGAGTGGAAAAAAGCTTTGCAGACGATTTTAGCCGGGTATAAACCACGAGACATTTTTAATGCAGATGAGGCTGAATTTTTTTTGTAACTTGCTTCCAGACAGAACTTTAGCAGTTAGAGGCCAATCATGCCATGGAGGAAAAAAAGCAAAGAAAGATTCACAGTGATTTTCTGTGCTAATTTTGATGGCTCAGAGAAATTGAAGCCTCTTGTGATTGGAAAATATAAAAAGCCTAGATGCTTTAAAAATATTAAAAAACTTCCTAGCTCATACAAAAACTCAAAAAACTCTTGGATGACAGCATCTTTATTCTGTGAGTGGTTGACCATGCTGGACTCAAAGATGGGAGTGAGAAACTGGAAAATAGTTCTCTTCATTGATCAGTGCACAGCACATAAGTTGAAGGGATTGTGTAACGACACGTCAAAGTAGTATATTTTCCTCCAAACACCACCAGCAAATTGCAACCACTTGATCAAGGAATAATTTCCATTGCGAAGAGACATTACAGGCAGCAACTGGTGTCATACATGTTGCGAACAGTTGAGGAGAAAAATGATTTGAAAAAGTGTTCTTGGAACAAAATTCAGGCCATGCACAGGTCTTTTGTGGACTTGTTTGAAGGCAGAAGTTATTGAAAAATGTTTTAAAAAGGCTGGATTTATGGGGGACAGCAGTGAGAAAGATATTTTGTATGAGGACGAACCGACAGAATGGCTTGAAATAAACAAAATAATTAATGTTCAGTCATCATTTGACGACTTTATTAATGTTGACAATGTCTTGCTAACATGTGCCACAAATGAGGGAGAGGTGTTCGAAGAAATGGAGGAAGAAGCTGGCGGGGAATCTCCAGTAGTAGTCCATAACATGGAAGAAGAAGAGAGTGATGGTGAGGATTTTATGCCAAAGCCAACCAAAAAAGAGGTGCAGGATGCTTTGGGTGTGATGGAAAGATTTTTTTTAATATGGAGGACTGCAGAAGTGAAAATCTACTATTATTAAATAAGATGGAAGATATCATCTCAAAAGAATTTGAAAAAAAATGAAACAAACAGAAATTACAAATTTTTTTCGGCGGAGAGTGCTTAAGTAATTTTTTGTACCCTTGTTTTTATTATTATAAACATTAAAACTATGAAAAAGCATAATTGCATATATTTAAATATACAAATATAGTAATCAAAGAGAAAGCAGCACATTTTACTACCAAAAAGTTTCATAAGGGGGAAATATGTGTTCATTTTTCTAAAACCTCTTTATAATGAACCTCCACTTATCAAAATGACTAAAAAATTGGTCCCTTCCATTTCGATATAGAGAGGTTTTACTGTAATTGCACTGATGTCCTTTCACGCGAGGGGGAGTTTGTCTACAAAATCACAGAACTTTTTTTTTACATTCACTCACATTTTAATCACTTATTTCATTCATTATTTTGTTATATAAATTTAATCCATTAACAAACAAAGATTTCTGCCCAGCTGTATTACATTGCACATTCAAGTAGAAATTGTTCCTGTTTCTGGTTGTGTACTTATGGTTTTCACTGCTTCTTGCTAGGAAATTCTTAAAATAGTTACTTCTATATGAGTTCTTATTTGATACATATCCATGCATAAACTAACAATAAAATTTATCTTGACCAGTCACAATAAGGGGTTAATATTTTCAGCCAACAAATAAGCAGTGGCATGATAACTTTTGGCAAAATTATAGCAAAGAGTTGGGACTGTTGACTTTTACCTCAAGTATTATAAATACACTGAACAGTCATGGGTGAAATTGTATTCACTTTACTCCAATGCCTACTACTGGCTTGAGTAACCTCACATAACAAGAATGGTTCTCAACATGGCTGCATGGTGAGATGAGAGATCGATAAATATCATTACAATTCAATTGCTTACAGTTTTGTATAATGTTTCTTCTTTTTCGGATTTTCCAAAAATAAACCACACACTAAAAATTATAATATAAAACAAGAGTTTCCCCAAATTATCATGTGCATTTATTTGAGCAATATTTATAAGAAGAAATAAATTTAGACCAAAATAGCTTGTTCCAATCCTAATTAATCACAATTTTTAAAAAGACAAAATTTGCAGGCTGATTCGAACAAAGAAACTACAACAAATCACAGTCGAGATTTGCAATTCGCATCATGTTATGAGTCATAAGTGAATAACAATTTATTAGGCAAATTCCTTTAATGATGAGGTACAACGACAATGCATGCTACCAAACCTATGAAATACCACTGCTATTGCCAGTTAGTCTACCATCCATTTAAGATGCATTCCTTGGGTGAGTACCATCTGCTATAGAGAGGTTCTCTTCCGAATGCATACAATTGGTTCTATAATGTCTATGATGGCAAGTAAGTTTACTTTAGAATAGGACCACGGATTGATGGGATATTTGGTTTTGAGAATAAAGAAACAGAAAATTCACTATAAGACCCTAAATAGTAAGACATTTTATGATGAAATTACAATCATTCAGAACTTTAGTGCGAAGAAATTTTTCAGTTTTGCCTGAGTAAGTCCAAAATGAACATTTCTCATGATGATTTCCATAATGATGTTGCGCCATACTAGAAACGACAATGAGCAGGTTGCAAACCCTCCAGGGACTAGTGTGCCATGCATTCAGTCGGCTGGTCTGGTTCATCCGTAGTTCGTGGCTTGCTATGACCCAAAAAATGTCTCCCTGAGTGCTTTAGAGCTTTCTCGTGAAATGAAGAGTTCAAATCAGTCGTGGTAATGCAAAAGGGCACATTTCATGGCCTGCTGCAGTTGGTGTAGCTTCTAATGTTTGTACTATTTGCAATTTTGATATTCACCATGGGTGGTCATATGGGAGGGAAGTACAAAGTTTCTGGGAGTAAGGAAATTCAGAAGACCACTCATAGAAAGGTCATTGGTATCCAATTATTAATCATTAGTAAATAATCATTATTTTAGATGTATTTGAAATACCTTCTTCTAACTGTTCCCATATGACAGGATACAGCTAACTTTCACATAATGCTCTTCTTCAGCATATCATACTTCATAACCCCTATCATTCCATCCAACTCTCCCCCGCACACCCAACATTCTTCCCCTATCACGTCCTTAAAAACCCCATTGCCCCTCATTACTTGTTCCATCCCCTTACTCTGAAGGCCTACAAACAATTTCATCAATCTTGTTCCTCTTCTCCATTTCCATTCATAACATCTCATCCCAGAAGATTGTGTGAACTTTGATAGGTAACAAAAAAAAACTTTATGCTCAACCAAAAATCAAATGCCTTGAAATAAAACCTTAAGATGATTTAAATGCCCTACTTACATGAGTTCATTACAGAGGAAGCACAATAATTTCATTCATTTTGTTGGGCATTGAATTTTCACTCTGGCCATTATATGAATTATTTTTGTTACTCAATAGGATGCATGGCATTTGACGTTTTCCAAGGATACTGTACTTTAGTATGGTCTAGGTTTATCATTATAATGCAAACTCACTTGCCCATTACCAGTTTCCCACATAAACCAAATTTTTGAGGCATTGGTCCAAGCTTAAATATCCCAGATGGTGCTTGCATTTCAAGAATGAACACTATGATTGGAGAGAAAATCTTTTCCCTGGATTGTCACCAACCTTAGCACCAGCACAGGCAAGGCTGGGATTCACTGAAATGCTTTTTTAAACTAATAGTTCTATAGAACTAAAAATCACGAGGGATTGTGTTTTTGTGAAAAGTAACTAGAAACTTTGAAATGGCAGCTGAATTCAAGATCCTTTTAGGATATGAGTACATAAAGCTACTGTCAAATACTAGCATCACCAAAGAGCTACATCAAATGATAATTCAATATTCAAGGAATTGAAGGGAAAATAAACACAATTAATTAAATACACTGGTAACTCATGATCTTCGGCATAAACAGCTAAACATTTGTTCAATGACAAGTCTTTATTTTCCAGACCTCAGAAGCTACAAAAACTAAATTATTACATTGAAAAAGCCCAAAAAAATAAAATAAAGAGAAGGCATCAGGAGTGAATCAATATTCATGGAAAACAAATTAGCATTCTGTGATTCAGTTGTCTCTACGATAACCTGTTGGTTATCACAGAGACAGAATGAGAATCAAGATTTTATGATTCTTTTTAACATAGAAAAAATATTAATCAGAAATTACAGAAGTGTAAATAAAAAGAAAAATAATGGTATGCTACAGAAGAGTTCAGGAAACAAAAGTTCGAACAGATCAGAGAGCATAACCATAACAAGCTGCTAATCTTGTCGACTGCCTCCCATTGGATAGTGCCATTAGGGGAAGGTATACTTCTATTGACAAAAACCCAGGATAGAAACTAGAGTCCAATATCTTTATATGGTGCAAGAAGACAGAAATGAGAGCATGAAGATCTGCCTTCTCATGGATGCTATGCAAATGCAATAAATACCGATTGAAGAAGAGGTAAGGCAATGGGCTGCGTCAACTGTGGTGGACGTAGGCTTGGGAAAGCAGCAAATGTCTAATGATTTGGGAAATTTGTCTCTATAATTGTTTTTATCAAAGATATATTCCGGTCACCAGTGGGAGAGTAGGACTGCCTAGTGTGCAGCATCACATACTCCCTGGTGTTCCCTAGCTATAGGTAGAATTGCTGATACTGGAGGTGTCATGGAGTGAAATCTACGAGTCTTAAACAATACAATGCATGAAAAAGTATCAATAAAAGTTAATGTGAAAGAAAATGGCAATATGTCTTTATTTCCTTTATTCCTGAGTAAATATTCATGCTGTATGCCTCAATATTTCAACAGACAGTCAAAGTTATGTACAGGTATAGAATCTTCCTTTTGTTTCCTCCTTTGTATAATATTATCCCTTGATGGTGGCCAAAAGGCATTTCAGTTGCCATTTTTTCAACCAGGTAATCAATGATTCAAAGTTTGACCGTGATATATTGTATGATGTTCTTTTCCTCCTAGGATCGCATTAAGTGTTCCATAGCTTTGAATTGTTTTTGCAACCTCTGAATATTCCTTACTGAAATATGCCCAATAGCATATCTAAAGTAAGGTAATCAAACAGCTACATCTTAGTTTCCTCAGACGTGTTCATCTTTTCATCAGCTTTAATTAAAATGTAATCAAAATAAGTTTTCACAACTAGATGGGCACCAGGTAATAGTCCACCTGGATCCTGGGCTCTATGCAGTGTTTTAACAAGGCGCGTAGAAATAGACACGTGTTGCCTCCATGGCCAGGAAACATCTCTGTGCTCAGGTCAACCGAGAGATTTCAGATAAGTAGGCATACAGCTATATGGCAAGATATCAAAAATAGGAACTACATACTTAAATGTGTATGTGAGACATTTTTAACATTTTACAAAATGCTCATTACAAACTAATATACTCTTGCTCAGCTGATTTCAATGACACACATTGTTCACCTCACTAAATATATACATCATCAGTATTTCAATCCTAGGAATGGTTTACTGCAGCCCTCCATTCTGCCCTATTCAGTGTTAATTCCCTCACATCCTGGTATGTTTTCTCTTTCATGTCCTTTTTTATTTGCCCTATATATTTGTTTCTTGGTCTTCCTTGCGGGACCTTCCCTTCAATCTTCCCTTCTATTATATTTCTAACTAATTCATTGTGCCTCAAGGTATGTCCAATCCATCTGGTTCTTCTTTGCCGTAGGGTTTTCCATATTGTCCTTTCTTCATATGCTCATCTGTACACCTCTTCGTTCCTCACTTTTTCTGTCCATTTAATCTTCAACTTTCTCCTCCAGCACCATGGTTCGAAGGCTTCAATTCTTTGTTGGTCTGCTTTCCCGATGTTCCATCTCTCTGATCCATAGAGTGCCACGCTCCATAAGAATTTTTTGATGAAGTGCTTCCTTGTTTGCAACCGTAGATTCTTTGAGCATAGTAGTTGTCTCTTCTTCATAAACACCTCCTTAGCTGTGCTATTCTTTACTTGATGTCCGTAGATTCTTCCTCCCAAGTTATAGTGCTGCCGAGGTAGGTGAAGTTCTCCACTTTCTCCAATTTCACTCCTTAAATTGTAATATTTGCCCTAAGCTTCTCTCTTCTGCACACTAGGATTTTAGTTTTCTTCTTGTTGATGCTCATATTATATTCTTGAAGTACTTGGTTCATTGTGGTCAGGGATGATTGCAGGTCCTCTCAACTTTCTACTACAACTGTAATGTCATCAGCGAACCTTAGCATGTTTATTTCTTTGCCATTCACCTTGATGCCCTTGATACCAATTTCCTCTGCATCTCTTATGGCTTCTTCCAGGTATATATTGAATAATGCTGGGGAGAGGTTGCATCTTTGTCTGACCTTTTTATTTATTTTGGCTTCTATCTTCCGTCTGTCTTTCATTTGCATTGTGGTGACCTGGTTCTTGTAGAGCCTATAGATTATTCTTCTTTCCTTGTATATAATATATATTTTAAACATGTAGTGTATATATTTATACACTGCATGTTTTAAATTCTTAGTCCTTTTCCTGCTCTTTAAGTAAAGTCCTTCTTAGGCATACACATAGCTGCAAGTTTTGTTCATTTTGAAATTTTAAACCAAAATTCAAATGTGTTAAATTTTCCATAATACGAGAACAAATGTGGGCCATCCACATTTACCTAATGACTGAATTCATCCAGACTGAAAAAAACTAGCCCTTTGAGTTTCTATAATTCATATTTCCTATGCTATTGCCAGGGGTTCACTGTTACCAAAGACAAAGAAAATCAGCTATGGAATGAAACTATGGATTTCCTACCTTTGATCATGGGCTGCAAGTTCATAACTCCGTTCACCAGTTGTCAAGACAAATCTAAAGTCATGATGCCCCATCCTTGGAGATGGAGATACACCTACTCGGCAGTGAGGTCCTAGAGGTATAGCTGCACGGGGTTCACTCCCAGCCTCCTCCTCAGCTTGACCCTTGAAGTATGTCAGTCTATTTGGCTGAAGTACAAACCAATACTCCCGCAATGTTGGCAAGAGCTCTCCTTTCTTATGCAGGTAACCCTGAATTAGTATGAAAACACATGTTGAACTACAAAGAAGAACCATTTTCTTATATGCATACACACATAAATTATGAAATGAAAATGATATTCAATTATTAAGATCATCAAACAAAAACATTATTATTCACATGTCCGTAAGTTTAGAATGTCCAGCATAACCATTCCATGGGTACCTATGTCTTTAGTGTTTTTTAACAATGATTATAAATGTAATAACAAGTCCAAATGTAAGCATGAAACTAAACTCTCCCCCCTATGTGTTCATTTGTCGCTCTTGGTCTAGATGCACAAAATTCACTCTCATCTCCACTCCACTGACCCATCTTGTTCTAATCTTGCATTTTGTACTGTTAAATGCTTTCATAATTGAACAAATACAAATGTATGTAATAAGTTTTTAAAGCTCTTTGTACCAGCCATTAATTTATTTTTTTGCTTGACCACTTTCATCACAAACACTTGCATCATGAATAGATATGCTGAGCCTGCCTCGATATCTGACTACATATTTCTTTCCGGCTCATCGCTGGCTACATACTTGGCTTACCAAGTAACAGAACACCTCCTCAAGTTTTTGTTTTCCAAGCTAAATGTTGGTTTTGCCTCTTCTCTCCTGCTGAATACTAATATGTATCTTTGTTCCCTTTTTATTGATATTAAGCTAATATCTGGCCATTATCCTTTCCACAGTTACTAGAATCTTCTTCAAATCCTGCTCAATGATTGCTATATCATTGACAAATTTCAGAATCACTATGTTTACCAATTGATCTCAGATCGATCTAACTGTTTCAGCCTGGTATGGTAAACAGAACGGGCTAGCCTGATTGATCCGAGAAGGGAGCCGAGTCAGCCCACTTTCCCTAACCAGTCTGAGATCTCAGATCGATCCAAAGAGGGTGGCGTGTTGCACTTTTCGTTCTTCTATGGGTTGCTCACAGGAAACAATACTGGGCTACGTAAACTCAACTCAATATGTTTCCAATGCTGGGCTATGTAAACAAACAGATGTGACTGCTGAGATCGATAATTCAAGATCGGTCTGAGTTCAGATTGATCTATTGATATTCATTCCTGAAGCCTCTTCTCTTTGATTTACTTGAAGGCACTCTTGATGTAAACATCAGACATTACAGAAGAGTACACATTTTGAAAATTACCAATAATTGAAATAATTGAAACCAATAGCTAGTCTTAATTAAAAACACCTCCAGTAGCTTCTGTTTCATATAGCCTTATGAAGTATTTGTCTCTCCTCACTTTTCATTTTCTAACTTCCCTGCTAAGCCTATGCAAATGCAGTCAAACAGGAGAACTTAATAACTCACTTCTCTTCTACAATTAATGCGTTATTTAGTTTTGACTTGCAGAGGAGGTTGGATAGAAAGTCTTGCAGACTAATTCACTCAGCTGGTAGATCTTCATTAGGAGAAGGAAGGCAAGAAGCCAGACAATAATTACCATCTTATGTCAATAATTAAAATCTATGAAGAATTCCAATTTGAGAGAAGAGGAATTGTAAGATGAAAATATGGGGGAAGAAATGAGTGTTCCTTGATTTTAGTATTGAAGAAGGTGATACACCAAATGCAGCTTAAAATCTTCCTTCCTCTAAGGTCAGAGATAATTTTAATAAAGGGAACAAAAAAATACGCTTATATATACTGGGAAATAGGTATAGTCCATCAGTATTTTTAATAATGTTCTAGTCCTCCATGAATGCTTTTAATACTGAAATAATTAAAAAGAGAAATTAGTTTGGAGACTAACAGATACATTGATCAGGGTGGCTACTAATAACCACTTTTCAAATTCCCTGATTTTGAGTTCCCTGAAACCACTTTTCCCTGATGGCTTTACCAATTTCCCTGACCGATTGCCATAAGGTCTCCTATTATCGGAATATTTTATTTCTGCTGAATTAAATTTTCGTCAAAACTCAGAAAATGTTAAAAGCAGAAATCAATACATTAAAAGCTATAAGAATGAAAAAATATATGGAACCTCCGCCCTAATGAAAAATAAAATAAACCTTCACAAGTTAAGCCCTCACACAAATTGTACACACTTTTAATACATTTTTCGTGGCCAAGTACTGTATTTCCATGGCCGTGTATGTTTCCTTCGGTAAAATTACAAATTGATAATTTCTAATTCCTCAAGGAAGAGGTGGCGTGTCGTGGTAGTTCTGGGAAGTTGAAGATTTCTGAAAAGGCATTGAAGGGAAAGTTAATGGCCGATTTACTGGCGGACTCCGGCACAGGTATCACTAAGCTACACGAAAAATACAAACCAAAGCTAAGTTCTTGGACTGGATCAAAATCGGATGGCATGAGTTTTAGAAGCGAATAACAATTTGATTAACGTGATCATAACCCCTTGATTGTAAGAGGGAACCAAGAATGTAAAAATATTCGTTTAAACAAACAAAATGTAATCGTACCACTACGAGCGAAAACAGGAGGCAATTAGCAATGGCAGCGTCATATTTAGGAATGTCATATTTGAGGTGGTTTGTGCCTGGACTAAATTGCTTCGAGAGGCAGCTAAGGGGGCCATTCAATAATTACGTTGAACGTGAAAAGTGGGGAGGGGAGGAGAACTCTTCTTATGGTCTCACGAAGGGGGTACGGAAATCGAAGACTATCTCATGATTTAGTTTACACGTGTGATCGTACTTGTATTACCATTTTAATAATCATCGGCTCGTATTTTTAGAACTTCAAGCACGTATTTTCTACAAGCTAGTGTGCTACAACTACCTCTCGGACCTGAGTGTCGGAAGAAAAACGCGAGGTATAA
This sequence comes from Platycnemis pennipes, assembly GCA_933228895.1. Lineage (NCBI taxonomy): Eukaryota > Metazoa > Arthropoda > Insecta > Odonata > Platycnemididae > Platycnemis > Platycnemis pennipes. Next base: position 77,581,407 of record OW121851.1, on the reverse strand, counting down.
TCTTCCGAAAAACATAGCCTCGGTTTCCTTGTGATGAGCAGAATACACAGTGATCATGAATTTTAACACTACTAGGCAAATATCACATTAAGAATATACAAAATGGATACACTGTACGACTGATTCACAACTAAATAAGATTCACAACTGAATGTTCAACGAATTGATGGGGTTTATTCCATGCACTTCGGTGACGGACATTAGTTTTAGTTGGTGAAATAAAGGGTGGGAAAGAATGCCTGGCAAACATAATGGTAGTAAAATAATGAGAATTTCCTATCCCAGTTTCTCCATGACTGTTACGAGAATTCCCTGACTATTCCCTGACTTTTCCAGATTTCCAAAATTCCCTGACAATTCCAGGTTTTCCCTGATGATCGCCACCCTGTTGATACATAATTACATTTCAGGAAAGTAATTCAATATCCTCTATATCATGATTAAACAACTGGAAACCTATTGACATTGGATTGAGGTTTTTTCGCTCTCACAGCATTTACTTTTTCTCTCTCAGAAAGCTCATGGCTAAATCATGAAAAGTTAAAACTTATTGCTAAGTTAATTGCAAGTTAAAATTTTAAACAAATATTTCTGCTTAATTAAAAATTATTACAACAAGTGAATTAAATATTAATTTTATTGATAAGATGTTTGAAGAAAAACCACCTTCATCTTGAGCCAATATATTGCCACCCTGAGCATGTAATGAAACACATTAGATGCTTCTACAGAAATAGCTTCTAATGTTAATAATTATTGAGGTTCCGTATTAAAAAAAAGATCGACATTACTCAATATGAATTTATTCGTTGCTACTACACAGCAGCATGGACAAGGCTTGACTGGGGCTGACCCAAGCAAAAAGGCACCCAACATGCATAAAAACAAAAGAGCAGTGAAATTCGTCTCGAAATACTCATCAAATCAGCTTCAGCAATAAAAACTTTTCAATTTTTTTTTCCCTTAACAATAATTATTAACATTCGAAGCCGATATCCGAGAACCTTGATCATCAAAGGGTTAATGTGTATTTTGGTTAATGATTGTTGAACAAAAACCTGTTATTACTCTTCACTCTCCAAAATCTCCACTTCTCTAAGTAACAATTTCTCCAAAACTGTTTCAATATGATTTGAATGAATTTCCAAGTTTATGGAAACCTATCCTGCCTAATATAACGCCACTATTATTTACTAATTTAACAAGCTGTGGCCATTAAAATGCAGCATTTTCGTACTACCCAGCTTCTGTACATGCTAACTGGTTAGTCCATGATGCATTTTTATTACCATAAAAAGGCATTGCTTACCTTCTTTAATACATCCCTGACGTACGTGTCATGCAGCTCAGATATAGCTTCTTTGATGGCACCCTCTTCAACACTATGATTTCCTTCAATACTGTTCACAGGTTTACCAGCACTGATTACAGGAGGAGTCGTAGGGGTGCAAGATGCAGCGTGTTGTGATTCCAGCAATGTCAGGAACTCCAGAAAACTCAATGGAGCTCCTGATGCATAATCCTGGTGAGATCCCTCTGTCTCTCCAGTTCCCAAATAATTTCCAAGTAATGACTCCACTTGTGAGGCAAGGAGGGCAACTTCTTGCATACTTAATACTACCTGAAATAAAATATCGTACACATCACAAACATATCATACAGACAACAGAAGTGCAGAGCACATACAAATTTATCATAAGAGCGATTCACTTTAAAATCCAATAGTATGAGGTACAAAATGTATAGTCATGGCTTTTAAGAGGGGGTGATCAACAGTTAAGGTCTGATCTAACTCTTTCCTGCCAAATAATATTAGTAAAAATCTCATCGGCTTTCTACTGGTTTAAAGTATCCATATTTAAAACTCATGACTCCTGGAACCTATCAAATCCCTTGTGAATGAGGTCAAGTCTATGTGGGTGAGACCAGTAGAGCAATTGCCACAATATTCAAGGAATACCACAGAATTTTTAGGCTTTGCCAACCTGAAAATGTGGTGGTAGTTGAATACAGCACTAAGGTAATATGATTCAATGGGGTGGCACAAACTTTAGGATCAACTAACTAAATGTATTGAAATCTAGATCAAGAAGAAAAATTTCAATAGTGATTCTGGTTATAGAATCAGCAATAACTGGAATCCCATTTGGAAAAGAATAAAAATTTCAACCTCAAAGGGCAAAGCATTGATCAATGGTCTTTGGAGTCAACAATAGACTTTCAACAAATCTGGAAACACCTAGCCTGGGTCACTTGTACTATAAAGGATCAGAGTAACTGGGTAGAGAAAATTTTTTGGAAACAGAGGACAGGGTGAAGAGAAACATGGCATCAGCATTAGCCATCTTTCAATGAAAGATGCCATGGTTTAATGCCCCATCAAACATCACAGAGCACTTAGTACCTAAGGGTACTGAGTGCTCTCAACTCAGTACCCAAGTTGGAACCAGCGTGAGAACGAAAATTCTATGTTACTGCCGGGATTCAAACTATGGCCCTCAGGACGAGAGGCCAGTATTCCAGTTACCACACCAACCCAAACCCCATCAGGATTCTTCTTTTACAGAGAAGAACTTGAATATTATATGTAATTAATCGCTTAATTTGGTGTATACTGTCTCTCGGCTTTGGTTTTTAGGATTAAATGTTGGTTTACTCACACAGCTGGAATCAACAAAAATTAATAATCAAAATTAATCATTAAAAATGTAGTTAACTATTTAACTTAACCATTACTTTTCAGAAGAGTTAACTTTTAATCATTAAAACAAGGTCTCTTATTTATATAAGGACAGAACAATACAGTAGCATGATATTAGAAGGATATAACGGTGCCCAAAACCATTCATTTGGTGACACCGAAGTGATCTGAGTTGGCAGGATGCGTTCTCATTCGTGCGTTTTTTCCCGGCCGCGTATTTCTCCCGAGAAACAAATTCCTCAGTCACTCTCCCACCGGATTCCGCCCTCGCCGACCAAGAGTGATCTTCCCGCCGTCTTTCCTCAAACGCGCAAGCCGACCCTTGACGATGAGCACCCCATCGGACGCCGCGTCACCTGACGAAGTAGCAGGGGCAACGCCGAGGTCCCTGGCCCCTACTGCGGCCGTCGGTGCAGTGAGCAACTGCTGGCTTCCACCGCCTCGCGTGCTTTACTGCTCGCCAAGTACGGCGGTGAGACCCGGCAGTACCGGCCGTCTTCCTCGTGGATGACCACGGCAGCAACCTCCTAGCCGCCGGGAGACCAATAACAGACGCCACAGGCACGCCCCCGCACACCTGCACCCCGCACGACGGCACAGAACCTCGTTCCCCCGGCCAGCCCATGGGGCACCGGGAGACATCGCTCCAGAGGACGTCATTCGCGTCATGCCCGCCCCAACCTTCAGCACGCCCGAAGGCCCTCTTGTCGACCGCTATCGAGAGCTCATCCACAGCTTCTCAGCGCTCGTCACGCCATGGCTACACTGCCGGACATGAAGGTGGAGCACGGCATCATTACCCGAGGCCCACCCGTCTTCGAGCGCCCACGCCGGCTCTTAGGTGATCGCCTTGTAGCAGCTAATGCAGAATTCGCCGCACTCCGATGCCGCGGAGATATCCGCCCCTCTTCACGCTGGCGTGATAAGGCGTGGCACTCTACTTGTCTTATTGGCCAATAAGACAAGTAGAAGTGATATTTTGGAAATATTGAATGCAAACATGATGTCACATATTCCAATCCCCCCTAATCGAATTGCAATACATGAATTACTATCTTCTTCCTCATCCCTTAACCCACGCCTGTAAACTAGACTCTCCCTTTTTCATTAGACACAACAAGTAGACAGTAATACTTGAAACGCAGTTTAGTGCCTCGGGTTCCCAAGAATTCCCACTTTTCGTGACTATTTTCCTACCCAGCCAATACCTTCCCCCTGTATCCTCTACTACCGGCAGTAATACGGGTTTGTTTACGCGTTTGCGTATATGTGCGCGCTCATTTACTTTCACGTTTTTCAGTCTAAGACATCGCTCGGCAGCGAAGCGAAATAAACGGGAATCATTTATGTAGAGTGGAGTTGTGGACTAAATAAATCACCAGAGTTCCGCGAGGTCGAGATCGAAAATTCTTTTTTTTTCACGTTGATATGCGTAGTCAGCAGCTGGCAATCGCGCGTAGTCGGCGTTTGCCCCAAGTTAGAAATGTTCCATTAAAAATAAAACTGCGATGAATCAAATACCTAATTTAATGTCGGTAATATAAACACAACGCGTGCCTTACAATCGAAACGGAATTTGCTCGAGGTCAAAGTCCAACAACTTGCAATGCAAGTAAGAAGTGAAGGAACTTTTCTTGGTTAATGAAATTTAAGAACAAATATTTACGAATCGATACCGCTAATTCATACCATGAGCTTACTCTAAATCGCATCAATGACAATCGCTGCTCTCACTACTCTGCGTTTCACTTGTAGTCTCAGTCTTAGGGTGCTTGAAATAAGGACGCTGAAAACAATACGTTCTAAATTATCATCATTAGCCAGTAATCTTAGCATTGAGGCGCAGCTCTCCACTGAATTCTTCTATCGGCTTATCTCTTCATATTTACGTATTTCTTTTTTACAATCTTCATCACTTGTTCCATATGTGTTATAAACGCTGCCTTTCCGATACTAAAGATGACGTCATTGGTTACAAAAGATGGCCCTAACCATGGTCTCCTTTAACACTTTAATTGTATTAAAGGAGGCCATGCCCTAACTAAAGCTATAAGGGGGCCTTACTCTCAATAGTTCGCCGGAAACTGAAGGTTCTTTCATGAAGAAATATTCTGACAGTTACATCCATGATGTCGAGCGGCGCAATGAATGCATAAAAGCTAATACGTATCGAGGAAGGAAGTGGTCCACGGTTCCATCATGTGAGCGATTTGAGGGAACCAGTGACTTCAAAAGAAATTTTCCGTTTCGACAGCGACGTGAAGATTATAACGGCAGTAGGGGGTGGGGAAAACGGAAGCGGATGGGAGCTAGGCAGTGAGATCATGAGTCACTGTTGGGGAGGAGGTTTGGGTTACAAATTTCCGGACACTTATCACTCTTTATCATGACCAAATACGTCGCCGGTCGCGATTTGGGAGGAGCCAACATCTTGAAAAATGGCGCAAACGTAAACTTAACGTCAAACGTACACCCAGAAAAACGAATGTAAAAACAGAAATTTACGTTGGACGAGCGCATCCCCGAGTGCTAAATATTTGTAAACGTGAAACACGCGAAAAGGCACGGAAAATAATCAGAGGACAATTTTCCGAGGGGTAATCAATGCATGATTATTGTGAGAAGAGACCCTGTTAACTTACGTAAGAAGTCCTTTCATACTTATTCTACATTATTTCTCCCCTCTCATTGATTATTTGATCTGAGCCTTATAGCCAGTCTTTCCCCACATTCTACGGATAAAACAAAAGAACCCTTTTTCTTTTAACTTGGGTCATTGTATTCCATTCTTGAGATGGGATGGGAGAACGATTCAACCAAATACATTCCTGCAACCTTCACTTCCTCACAACAATATATTGCACAATGTGGAGAAAAACATACCCGATAAAGGGGCTTAGTATCAGGATGGCTCTGGATGAGGAATAAAATTTGCAAAAAAAAACAATACACTTGGTTCAATAAAGAACATGCTAAGATTCAGTACAGAAGAGAAAAAAATTTCTTACAGCAATTCATTTGTATAGATTTATCATTACATCTGAATAGATCAGATCAGATGGTTATTTAGGCGATAGCACAATAAGATGGACCAAATTACACACCAATGGGATAACATAAGTGTTTCAGCAGCACCAAAAACTCCTTTTGAGTTATATAGGTGCTATAGGTGCCTTACCAATTATACCTAAATAACCAATTATACCAACTGAGCCATTATGCCTAAATAACCTGAAACCAATACCACTACACAAGTACACTACCCATATGAGTGCCAAGGTCCAGAGCCCAGGCTCAGGAGCAGCACACACTTGTTGAACAAGGATGGACTAAGACTATACCTACTTGGGGATTAGTACATTTGGGGATTAACAAAAATCCACACCAAAAGCCGTGTCTCTGGCCAAGAACCATTTAATAATGACAGACAGTAAGAACTAATTATCATAATTATCATCAATATTTAGGTCAATTTGATACAAATATTCAGCTAACCTCTTTGTAAATAAATCATTAGCTTTTGCAACCTTCACTGTCTGCAACAAGTACCTCACTATCTGCCTTTCTTTGCAGGTCTTCTATTCAACTTCCCCAAGATAACAACCTTACCATGGCCATCATGTTTCAGGATGACACAGATAAACTTGCCCCCCCTTCTTTTCAGAATTCTCATCTGATTTATTTTCCTACTATTGTTCTTCACACATCTTCATCAGCAATTCAGTTGGTTCATTTGCTCAACATCATTCACCATTAATAATGCATCCAATTGCTTATAATCTAGCCTTTCTTGTGTCTCTTCTATAGTCATTAGTACACTACCGTAACGGAACATTTTTCAGATGTAAACTTAGAAGTACTGTAATATAAATGAATAAACTTGATTTTTCCACAATTTATTTTTTCTCCACTACCCAATTTTTGATTGTTAAGTCATCAGGTAATCAAGGAACATAAGGCTTGTTAAAAAAATTCAGATGGTAGTACTTCCCATTTCACAAAACACCTTTTGGAAAAAAGACAAGTGAGTGACTTCACCCCTAGAGTTCTGCATTAAGACAGGAAATGCCTCAGCCTGGATGCTCTAAAACAGCTAGAGATAATGAAAACCATTGGTTCGAAGGGTAAAATGCTTATTGACATGTTGTATGCCTCCCATTCACCCCTCCTAGACCTCCCAATGCTCATGGATACCCACTCACCATAACGACCTAATGCATCACAAGATGCTAAACCCTTTCCCTCACCTACCAACCCCTTCCCCCATCCCTTTGACATTTTTTACCCCTACCCGCGATCCTAACAAACCCAAACCCGCCCCTCTTCACTATTTTGTATATATACTAGCTGGAAAAAAATGTTTCTGTGGTATACAGCTGATGATGACTTAAAAGTTGAAACCTGGGTAGTGGAGGAAAAATAAATTTATAGAAAAATCAAGTTTATTCATTTATATTACAATGAATCGTTTCCACAATGTCACGGCCGATAACACCAACTACACTAGAAGTACTGCCTTAATTTCAATCCTGTTCCCCACAACAAGTTTTTCTATTGACCTAGTTTTCCTGTTGATCATATGCCTTCTCCCAACTGAACTCTTCTCCTGAATATTTCAACTTTTTTCATCCACTGCAAATTAATCTGCTTCCTAAATAAGAGAAATCTTCCACTTCCAATAGCATCACATTACCATGCTTAATCTTTGGATAGCTCTGTTACCATATACTTAGTTATTTCCTGTTTATACCTAATTCGTATAGTCTAAAGCCTGTTTCACACAAGTCTTGATCTAGCACAAGGTCACGGATACTTTCTAGTATGCTAGTTTTCCAGTATTGTGTTAATAGAACTAGTATATTGATTAAAAGCTTGAGCACTAGAATCACTGAGCTACTTGATTTCATACTTGATTACAACATGCCAATGTACTAATTTCATGAAGTCTTAAAAAGAGTCAATTATAAGTAAGATACACCGTTAGCTGCTCAGAATTTGGGGTGCAAAAATATCCAAGTAGATAGAGCATGTGAGATGATGAAACAACTAGCCATTCCTTATTTGTTTTCCCAATACATACATTATACCATCAATTGGTTCAAGATTAAAAAACCTATGCATATTTAGGGGTGCATGCAAACGAGTAGACTACTAATTGTCATGAATACTTGAATAAGGATCAATGCAATTTGGTGGTAAAGATTACAAAACTTATGTGGAGAGTGGTACTGTGGTCCAGAAACCTGGTCTTGTAAAATGGAAATTTATAAATGGAAATTACAGTTAGCTTAAGTGAGATGTGGATGGGTAGAAGAATGGAGAAGGCTAGCAGAATGACAATGGTGAGAACCGAAGAAGTTGATCACCAAAATTATATGAAGACACCACAAGTGAATGGAGAACATTGATGAAGAGAATATTATTAAATCAAAGGCTTCCGCAGTGTATTGAATTGCCAGCTTCCATTTTTCCAGAGGTGCTGCATGGGTTAGCGTAAGTTAAAACTATTTATCCACCATCCAGGAGGTTTCCTCAGGTTGAAGTGGTATTTGCTAGATTTTGGCCAGCATCTATAGGCAGTCAAACAGCCCTGACCCAAACAATGACACTATAAGTGTTAGTGAACATGGGAGAATATTGGAATTTATATTGGAAAAAGTGGAATGCATAAGAAGGGAAGCCTCATAAAGAGGAGGGATGAGAAAAAGGGAATACTGTACAGTAGTGTATTGTAGACCGTACGTATTGTGCAAACCTATCAAGGTTTGCCAGCTTAAGTCATCACGGTGGTAAATGTAAGCTAAGCCTCACATTTACTATCAATCATGCACAACCACGACCCCAAAGAAAGTTATCCACTGAAAAATTAGTAGAAGTCACTCCTGATACCTAGATAGCAAGCCAGCTAGATTCCAGCCAGAATTTATCCAGCTGGACAAATCCCCTGGAATCCAGCTGAACTAGTCAAAACTGTATCCAACTGAAATCCAGCTGGTTGAGACACCATGGAATATTAGCTTGAAATCCAGCTGGATTCCAACCGGTTATTCAGCTTCAGTCATGTAAAAAGCACAGCTGGAATCCAGTTTGATTCCAGCTTTACACTGGATTAATCCAGCTGGAATTACGCTTGCACACTGGTGAATTCCAGTTGGAATTGGTCCCAACTGGTGATTCCAGTTGGTCCAACTGGCTTTCTATCAGGGTAAGAGCATATTTAATGAAGTTAATCTACACGTTTACACAACTACTTCACCTACATTTAAAATGCTATTAGAAACCAAAGCGAAATGTTATAATTTACCTTGAAGGATTCTTTCCCGTCAGGAACCATTTCGGCAAGCAAACAAAATATTCTAAAAATTTCATAGACAGAAATATCAGGAAAAACTTGTAGTTTTCTGAGCAAGAATGTCTTCTTGCACACCAACCAACATACTTCATCAATACTTGACTCATACACCCTTAATTCTTCTAGTGGCAAAGTATCCGGGAGAGATGAAAACACCTATAAGAAGAAATTCATATTGAATGGAACCAACGCTCAATAGAAAACAACAGTACTTGACAAGGCCTTGTCCTTACTTCTTTTTGAAGATAATACTTAAAATGCTCAAAGTTGAGATTGGGTGTGCTTCTATAATGATCTAAACCTTTTTCTACACCGTATAAGTGCAAGAGAGTTCCTATGTTGGCAGTTAAAACCTGTGAAAAAGAATTGAAATAGGATGAACACAAATCCAGTTGAGTGACACAAGATTTTAATCAAATAAATACACATAAGAGTTGTTTCGCAAGAACAAAAATATCCAAAACTAGAGGTTTACCTTAAGTTTTGACTTCATTACATTGGTTCCGTCAGTCGACAAGGAGTTGAATGCATGCCAAATGCTATTAATTACATTTTTCAATAGGACAGCCATACTGTCATAAAATTTTCATTCGCCCTCAATGCAATTAACCTTCCTTACTTCTAAGGTATACAAAATACAAGGGCGGGTCGCAGAACGCAAGCGATTACGTGCCGGTGTGAGCGGCATAACCGAAACTCTAATCTCTAGGATGGAATGGATTGCAACGCACACATTTGCAGGCTGTATAACCCGGATCAATCATGATTAATAACAAGTAACTAATGTCGACACACGTCCCCAATGCCTGCACATCAGGTTCGCCAGTTCTTCCTTGTATGGTGCATAATGTGAAGCCTCATTGGACGAGAATTCTTGAGCAATCTTTTCGCTACTTAGTTTCGCTTTTCATTTGATTTCATTGAAATTCATTTTTCTTTACTACTTTGTTTTTACATTCGGCGCGTTTGGCGGTAACATGGGTGGTAACGTCAATTGATCAGTATTCTTCTGTATCAAACTGTAAGAGCTATTTCATTGTTAAAGTATCGCTGTAGAAGTATATGCTACTTCAAAATTTGAATCTCCAAAAGTGTATTTAATTGAAGACCAAAGACATGGAAGTGGACGAAAAACCTAGTTGTTCTACTTCCAATACTGCAGGCATAAGCGGAACACCTGCAGAACCTGCAACTTCAAAATCAGCAGCTTCTTCTACACCATGGTATGATGGCGTGTAACCATGGACTGTATTCTTCGCGTTGAATAGGTGTTTTGGAAAATATTCTTCCTTACCTAATTTGGTTTCTTGTTGAAATGGATACAACCTTCTACTTCCAGTACTGCAGGCATAGGCGGAACACCTGCAGAACCTGCAACTTCACAATCAGCAGCTTCTTCTATCCCATGGTATGATGGCGTGTAACCATGGACTGTATTCTTCGCGTTGAATAGGTGTTTTGGGAAATATTCTTCCTTACCTAATTTGGTTTCTTGTTGAAATGGATACAACCGACTATCTATAGTGTGCTGCAACTCAGAAATATCACTGCTTGTATTTTTGGTTTCAGGATCGAGAAATACCGGCCAAAAGTATTTTCAGATATTGTTGGAAATGAAGAAGAAGTTTCGAGATTAGAAACATTTGCCACTACCGGAAATGTTCCCAATATCATCTTGAGTGTGAGTATTACTGATGTTTATATCCTCTCATTGTGAGATAGGTACTTAGAATGTTTCTTGAAGTTGTGCCATTTAAATCTACTAGTGTGTTTAACAAGTGCAATGTGTCAGTATTTTTATTTGGGTAGTAGACCAGGGAAGTTGGATTTGTATTTCTCAAATGTATGATTTAGGTTTCTCATTTATGCATTGCAAATTATTATTATTAGTTTATTTCTTTAATTGCGTGGGGTGTGTTTTACCTGAGTTTAATATCCATTTACTTTGAGTTTACTCATGATATTTAACTTCAAAATTTTCATTCATTAGGGACCTCCAGGGATTGGTAAAACCACAACAATATTGTGCTTGGCGAGGACGTTACTTGGTCCCAACTTTAAAGATGCTGTTTTGGAACTAAACGCCTCAAACGATCGTGGGATAGATACTGTTCGAAACAAAATAAAAGATTTTGCCCAGAGAAAAGTCACCTTACCAGTTGGAAAGCACAAGATAATAATACTGGATGAAGCTGATAGGTATGAATGAGGGGTTTATCTTTGGGTCTTTTTTTGATACAAGTTTATTCGTATTAATTGTGTGAAATTCGTAATTTTGGCGATTATAATTGCTAGAGTTAAATTTCTTAATGGAACTATAGTTGCACTAATAAAAAATCTTACCTTTTAATGTCCAGTGTACTCGTACATGTACGCTAAAAAAAGCTCCGCTTGCTGTCCTGTGTACCTGTATGGGTACACTATATTTCAGGGTGTCCAGGGGTCAGTGAAAATCTGGAAATCAGGGGAAAGTCAGGAAAGTAGGAAAAGAGAAAAAAGATAGGAAAAAGCCTGGGAAAATGGGCTTGGAATTCTGCCCCCAAAATTTGAGCGACTCAACCTGTCCATCTCACCAACAGAGATTAAACAAAGACTGAAAAGGATTAGAAACTTGCGAATATATTCACCACTTAGGATCGATACTTGTAGTGGACATTGGTTGGGATTAAAATTTACTAAAATCGACTTAGCATGGATAATCAGTCTCCAAAACTTCCACAGGTCATCATTCCCTCCAGAATATTTAATTTACTCGTTAACATTCACGGTGTTCGCAGCCAACCACCCTACCCCACATCTGGCACCAATATGTCGCAGGGGTGGTGACATAGTGGGGTATTGCTCAGTAATGGTTATAAATGAGTAAGGCCGAGTCAAGAGTAAAACAATATATTTTTAGAAATAACTCATAATTATTACATTACTTACAATTCTGGACTGACTGAACCCTGGCTCAGGTAGGAATTTGTTTTGACATGTAGGGTTTGTTTTTGAGGTTTTCTCCTAATCCCACAGTGGGCTGAAATTGAAAAAAAAGCTGGCCAAATTCCGAAGATGGCTTTTCGAGTCTGGAAGTTGAACTTCAGCTTGGTGGCTCTCCTTATATTGCTGCATGTGATGCATGGATTCATCTTTCATAATAATTGTACATTGATAGTATGTGAGAGCTTAAATTTGAACAAAATATACAAAAAATGCCCGAATTCAGTTTTTGTTGAAATTCTCCAAAATGAGAAGGTTACATACCTTTTGTGGTAGATTTACGGAATAAAATGTGACGCTTTGTCACATAATAAAACCTTAATCTTTGATATATTATAATTGTAATTGATTTACAGGGATATTTGCATTGTAAGTAGGACAAACTGGTGGACCCTCTTTTCCACCGATTTCTTGCTCTTGGTTAGAAAAATAGTTAATTTGTTCTCGGAAGTTTCATAAGTAACTCATATCACAAGATTCACTGAACCTTCAGGAGTGTGAATCCATGGAAAAACTCTTCGACAGTCTGCAGCGCCGGAAATAAATAATTTTTCGATTGCGTGATGGGAGTCCAGCCTTGCGCACCAGCCAATGGGAATGCAGTGACGCGGTGAGAATTATCATACTCTGTGGACCCAAGATGTAACTTACAGCAATTTAATAACTGTGTGTATTGTAAAGCACCACTATAGGTACTGTGATAATGGTTTGAGAAGAGAATCCATTCTTTTTGTCGTTTTCTGATAGTCCAAGTTGTCCATCTTCGGATTCATTCGAGGACCAAACCCTGGGATTTCACGTTAACATTTAAGTCTGTGGAAGGATATACTTAGCTTCTGTGAGCAAAAAGTGGAGCCCATTGCACGTGCTTACATTCTCCAATGCACCAGCCAGATGCTGGTGTCGATCATCCGATAATGCTGAACTAAAATTGCTGAAAAAGTTGGCAAAACAGTGATTTGTTTTGGGAATTCCTTCTTTGCCCTTTAATCATTGTGGAAGCCATTTTTTCCTGGAGTCTCTGGAACTAGAAGATGTGATGCATGCTTGATTTTTTCCTAATTTAATGTCTCTCCCGAGATATATGGAATAGAATTAGTTAAAAAGCATCTTTGGGGCAGTGGATAGGGGCGAGATAAGAATCCTCTTAGCCTTACATAGTATTCAGCACCCTTAATTAAGGAATGAAACTTCCTCGATTTGAGTGGGTATCTGGCTCCACGATATCGCGGTGTTCAATGTATCTAAATGGGCCCATATTGCTCTGATACCGGCGTGGCAGATGTGAGTCACCAGCCAACATCCCCTTTCCAACATGACCTCAGTTTCGAGCTTCAGTGAATTACCCTATTGAGCCAGCCACCTGCAATGGGTTGGCTATGAGGCGGTATGGCACGGCTCGTCATAGCTCGAGCCTCAAGCTGTGTTGCCTCTACTCCCCCAGCACCTGCCTACTGTGGGCTGACTACAACTTTGAGTGCACATCCAGGAACCCTGAGGCTCGAGCATTGTTGCATGACTGCTGCTGATGTGTAGCTAGTGAGGAATTATATGAAGCAGACGTGTCTGTAAAATACAAACTTATCTTTAGGAATGAGTGTAGGACATTTCTAGTCAAGCAGCTAAAAAGATTATGGATAAAAGTCTCTTGAAGTATAAAGTTGTAATGGCAGTATGCTGTCTTAAACCATCCATTGTCCTCAATGAGCCTGAGAAGTGCAAGCATTCTATGAAAACATGTCTGCTAATATTAATGAGCGTAAATATATATCTGTGCAGTTAAAGCTGAACGTGCAAATCTTCAGTTTTCTAATTTTCTTGAAGACACAGCTGTTCTTAGAAAAATTCTAGGAGGGTTTGAGAGAGAAAAAGACCATTAGGTCATGTTTTGTACTCAGCCATAGGCAAAAAGAAAAGACTACAGAGACATTTGGCATTTTTCAAGATTTTACTTATATGTATTGTCTCATGGGAACGTCTTTGTTGAGAGCTGCTTCTCTGTGAACAAAGACATAATGGTAGAGAACATGTTAGAAGTTACATTAATAGGGCTTTGTCATATTTGGGACTACATCTCCAGTCATGATAGTGATGTCAAATCCATTGTAATTACTGAGGACATAGTGAGGTACACATGATATGCGCATGCACATTACATAGCTCCCTTCGAAGAGAAAAAGCCTAACTTACCTGGCAGAGTTCTCTAAGCTGTCATATCGGTCCTCATGTTCATTCCTCACGCTGTGGTCCCCATTGCAACAAAGGGATTTTAAATCTGCAGAAAACTCACTCACATGCTCATCACAGTTCTTGGAGGCATGCACCATGATCCCACACCACTAGACTTAGGCCATATCAATTTTTTTAAAATTTTTCAATGTTTTAATTAAATTTTTACTTTAAATTTGTGTTCATGTTATGCCTGAAACAGCATTTTGCATGAGGAGACCATTGTAAATGCAGATTTGTATGGAAAATAAAGCCTGAAATGGTTCAAAAGTCAGGGAAAGGTGTAAGTTATGGTCTGGGAAATTGGGGAAAATAAAAACTTAAGACAGCTGGGCACCCTGTATTTTGACACCTGCACAATCTGCAGTTTTCATTACAGAATGTTGGCATTTTCATGCATATTTTTTTTAACCTTTCTCAATACAATTTGCAATGGGTAATGCTAAAGATACATGTTACATGATGAAGATACATAACACAGTGGATTATCAGTGATTGTATAAACTGGCACAATCATCGTATGCATGCCATATTTAGACTTGTTTTGTTGTTCTGGTTTTCATAGTTGATGTTCTATTTTTTTTGTATAATTCCTCTTATTTCTTTGCTTAGTTGTTTTCTTCTGTGCACTTCAGGTTATTTAACCCGTTTCTTCAGTGGGAAACCTTTGAACTCCAGCATCGTTGTGCAGGATTTTCCAGTCTCCCTAGCTTATTCTCTATTCTCAGACCCTCTTCCTTATGTATGCAATAAAATGTTCCTTGCTTCTAAATACCAATGCAGCAAAGATTTTTGGACCCTCTATACCTCAAGGGCTGTACCCTTATATGATTTGGTGTGGAGTTCCTGGAAAACTGCGACCCTCTCTATCAGTCCCATGTCCTCTATTGATAAAAGCCTTGGCCTCAGCGAAATTGGGCTAGGATAAAATTTTCACAGTCCATTTTACAACGCGACACTGAGATGCAATATATTCTTGCACGTATGTATTACAATTTCTCCATTTTAGTGCCAATAGCAGCGAAACTCATAATGAGTGGCTGTCAACGACAGTTATACCAAGTATTAAAATCTAATGGATTGGCCGTAGATGAAATCAATGTCCTTTTCAAAGGCATAGTTATGTTTTGGCAATACACTAACCTCTCTTTAACACTAGTACTCTCTTAGTTTTTCCCATGGCACATATTAGTCTTTTTCACTCAAGAGTGGGATCGTTAACTAGGTAACCTACATGCTGGGCACATCCACCTTTTGTAGAAACTGAAACCTAGATAACTGCACAATTAACAAGAATGAATGCTGGGAGAAATAATTCACGTCATCATTCACAAATAATTCACGATGATGATGTGCTAACGTCGAAACCAGTTGTATTAAAATACATTTGTGGAATAAGTACTAAGTGAATTATTTCTCCCATCATGCCCCCATTCCACAAAGGAGAGCCTGCAACAGTTGAAGAATGAATGCCTCTGTTCGTATACTAGGTAATAATATCCTATACATATTTCTTAATTAGTTTTGATGCATATCACACACTACTCCCATCCAATAAGCATATTAATGGAATTGAAGCTCTGACAACAGTCGGAGCTTCAATTGAACAAAGACAACATTGAAAACAGTCCTTCCTCATTTTTCTTGCTAACATGGATGCTTTTAGAAAAAAATAGAAGAGGTAAAATGTTGTGCGACCATTTGATGTAGGTACAAATAAATACAAAGAAAACAACTCAGTGTATGCAGTGGATGAAATTGAATTTCCTTGTATTAAATAATTGGCAAGGTATGTTCTTGGGAGGTACTGTCCCATGGCTTCTAAACTCACCCTAAGTTAATTATTTGGCCAGCTTAAAGGACACATGGAAAAAGATTTTTATTAAACATAACTCATCAATGTCATCAAGTACTTTTATGAAGAGGCTGTTCTCTGAAACAAAAAGAGTGCTTAGTTGCACGAGGAGTAAAATATCAGATTCAAAATTCAAGGTACAATTGCAGGTGTTGATGAATAAAGAATTACAAAAGAATACTACAGGATTTCATTAATTCTATAATCTTTCTGAAGCACTGCTCCTATGCTGTTAATGCTATCACTTTACATGAGCCATTATTAAACGATCTTTCCACAAAAATAGCAAGTCTTTCTTCCCACTGATCTGCCGATACTTCTGCTCACCTTTGATAAGTTCTGATTCTAGCATGTTCATTATCATCTAAACGTTTGTGATCAGTGCGGTTTGATTTCTGACATTTGTGCTGCAAATCCTCGGACCTATGATCCCAGAGACTTGCCTACCAGTTGCTTTTGTCTTGGCAGGCTACAATCTCCTCCGTCGTGGGTGTCAACCTCATAGGAATTCTTTTTAATTGGTCGTCAAACAACCAAGGTTGTCTTCCTAAGGACTGCATGAATAGGAGAGGCTGATCGGATTTCCTAGCAGAACTTGGTACCCACCAACGGTTAACACTAATTACATATGACAAAATTGTCAACAATTTTAAAATTTATTTGTCAATAATTCTCTTCACAAAACAACTAGAATAAGTCTATCCAGTTAAATACAATATGACAAGATAAGGTAAACTCAACTCAAAGTTATCCTATACAGTTACACAAAAATGTGCGATATACAAAATAACATGTATTAATCTCACAGTCAAAGTACAATATAACAGATACGGTAAACTCAACAAGATAAGTTAAACTCAAGTAATCAATTGTAGTAACACTAAAATGTACGAAATATTATAATAACAACACGTATAAATCTTACAGTCAAGGTATGATATGACAGATACGTAAACTCAACAAGATAAGGTAAACACAATGTAACCAATTGTTCACTTAGTCCACCATAATCTCTGTCCGATACCTTGAGGTATAATGGGGTCGTTTACCATATTTTTTTAATTGCTGAATATGATATAGTTTGTACAATAACAAGACCTGTATTTTTCGTTTTTTTTTGATCCGTCAATTATTTCTTGAGTTATAAGCGGCGAAAAACTTAGGTTTTTAACCCTTTCGGAAAAGTGGGTGTGGTGCAACCTCTGACGTATATCAACTTCATCCAATCACAACTGAGCCCGCGAAGCTACTTTGCCTTTGCAAAGGGGGGGACACAGCTGGCTCTCCCAATGGGAGCGATTGCCACAGGATCTGTGCAAGCAGACCTTACGAGAATCCCCCTCCACTCCCTTCCGTTCTCATAAGAGCAGTCAAGGACGAGAGGAAAATGTCGTCAATGTTATCACAGTAGCTTTTTCAGTGGGCGTCACCTTGTGCTTATTTTAATTTTTGATTTATGATTGAATGGTTGTGGTTAGAAGATAAATTTTTTCACTAAAATTCTTTTTTCATTTCCATCTAACAATTTCGCATACAAAATTGCAATTTCGGTTCCGAGTAAACGCCCCCATTAGGGACTTGGTGGTGACGTGTGCTAGATCCTGCAAGATTAGTTCCTAGTAGACTCGGGGTCGGTCAAATCCACATGACAGTGGCACCCGCAGCCCCACGAGAACTGCCCTGGGGAGAACCAAGAAAAAGAGAGGAACCCACATCCTCAGCGACTGGCCAGACAGTAGCACTCAATACAGTGCAAAGTTAAGCAAAAGAGACTGAGCAACTCACCGAAGAGCTGTCGGGGGGGGCAGCCTTCCTTCCAGGTATCCTTCGGGCACAAAGCTCTTGTAATTTGAGCGGCAATGCTCTCTCTCTCGGCCAAACAGTTCCTTCGACCTTCTGACCTCGCCTGCCCCCGCTAATGCTTGCTATCATCTGCCTCCGCTGACCCATCCTGGCTGACTCCTAAACAAGCCGGTTATCATGGCCAGCCGGCCAACCTAACCAGATGGGGGAGGGGGTTGAGGAGAGGAAGGGAAGTTGGAGAGAGGGGGGTTGAGGAGAAGGAGGGGCAGTTTTTATCTACTCGGAACCCTCACGCCTTGCTAATGAAAGCTCACTATCCACACAAAACCAGCCAGTGAAGGCAAGCTCAGTGTGGTCAATGAAAAAGTGAATGTTACACCTCCCCCTTCCTTAAAAGAAAAAAATTATATCCTACATAAAATTTTTTTCTAAACAGGCTTCAAATCTTTGACATGCCAAGGTAGAGAGTAGTTTTGTAGTTCACTTTGGAGTGAACTATAAAAGGACCCAGATATTTTGGAGCTAATTTGGAAGAAAAGTAATTAGTAGCATTGGACTGAGCAAAGTTTCTCCTTAAAACTTTCCTTCCTGGCTCTATATGTACATCTCTTCTCCGCAGATTATAGTAATGGGAATTCCTTTTATAAGCTTTTAGTAACTGCTCTGCAACTTCCTTCCTTATTTGTTTAACTCTTTCTAGGTGTTCCAAGTGCTTTTTATGATTCTGAAAATCTGGAATCTCTCTTCTGCTAAATTTTGTGTTCCTCAGTGTCCCATTTAAGAAAATTTCTTCCCCAAATATTAACTTGTGAGGGCTACATCCGGTCACCTCATGATCTGCAGAATTTATGGCGTAATTTATTTTAGACAAGTTCTTATCCCAATGACGATGATTGTCGCCAACATAAGCAGCTATCATAGTTTTTATTACCCTATTTACTCATTCGGTGGGATTATTCTGGGGATGTTATTAAAAATTATACAGAAGTTTTACACCATACTTCTCACATAAATCCTTAATTTTATTACTCTTGTATGGCACACCATTATCACATAGTAATGTATGCAGAGCCCCAAATTTCAAGAACACATCATCTTCTAAATGGTTTCTAACATTGTCGGCAGTTGCCTTTCTCAACGGTTTCAATATTACATATTTAGAAAACATACAACAGGTCACCACTAAATACATGAATCCATTAATCAACGTAGGCAAAGATCCGATTATGTTGGATGATATGATTTGAAAAGGTTTTGTAACAAGTCGTTGATCTCCCATGAATCCCAATGCAGTGGCGGATCCAGGCCCATATCTCGAGGGGGGCAATATCTGCCAATATGCTATATGATGTATGTATTGGTGGTATGGAATATCACCTAATTGTGGGGGGGGGGGAGGGGTTCTCACACAGAAAATTGTAAAAATATGAAAAAAAGAATGGTGAATTTGCATGCAAGTTTTTCTTATCTTCAGAATGTTTTCACATTTTAAATTTTTATACTATTTGACTATTGCCTTATGACTTTGGCAGCAAAAAACTTTGGTTTGCCTTCGTTTAGAGACATTTTGATTTCTTTCCTGAAAATCTTACTCTTACTTGTATTTAATATGACCAAACTACTACACTGTTTTACGCTACTCTGAACTACTTAAAAAGGTATTGTCATCGAGAGTAAAGTACTTTGAATTTTGGAAAGTTGAGCGTAATGCTTTGTGATATTCACTAAAAAGCAAAATAGCATGATTATGAGAATAATTTGTAGTTAATAAGAACTTAGGACAAAGGTTCTGATATAGGTAATAAACCTATCCAACAACGATAATTTACAATTATGCCCAAATTCATGAAAGATTAAGAAAGTAAAAGCACAAAATAATTAGTTTTCAGAAATTTAATTACAACTCTTTTACAAACTACATGCATTCTAAATAATTACCTGTAACTGTAATCTTCTGTTTCCTTGTTAGCGTAACGTTCAAGCACCTTGTCAACATTTTCATCAACATCTTTGTGGATAAATAAAAGACATAAGCCATTCAATCTTTCCTCAACCATTCGGGTTCGTAGCCATGATTTAACAAGATTAAGGCTGCTGAATGACCTTTCAGCACTTGCAACACTGATTGGCAGTGTGATAAGAATTTTCAATAAATTTCTTACGGTGGGAAAACATATCTTCATCACAGCTCTTCAACCACTTACAGTAACCGGAATTTTCTTTCCTTCCTCTTTATCTCTCAACCACTTTGTTTTCCAAATATTTATTTCCCCATCGATTACAGCTTCAGATTGAACAGGTAAAAGATGTTTGAAGTTTCTAACAACTTTATGAAGCCTATCTTTGACATTTACTTTTTCATTTGCAGCAGTGGTGTTGGAGTTCAGAGTGCATACAGGCAACAATATATTTAGATCAAAACACATTAAGGTGTCTTGGGAAAACCCTGTCTGAAGATCAACAATGACATTGCCCAGAAGTGGATTGTACATGGATCTTCTGTAGTAATCTAATATTGTGTCAGCATCATGGCTTTCTCTGTGACGTTGCTTCTTCATGATTCTTGGCATTACTAGCTGCACTCCAATTTTCGGCAGTGGTTTTGGCCTCACAATATATCGCAGTTTTTTCGACTGTCCTTCAAAGATGTCAGAGTATCTTGTACCGCATTAGAAGCCTTGGTTAGGTCTACGGCTGGCATTTGCAGTAACTTACTCAGAGGAAGCATTCTTTTCAAAATGTCAATCAAACACATGAAAAAATAAAACCTGTGTTAGTCACTGAGTTAATGTATAGTGCAGCCTTTTTGGCCGATTCAGACTCCTTCCATTCACTTATTTCTGTAAATGCATCTTCTATTTCCGGTAAGGCAAAGTAAAATAAAATTACAGCATTGTGCCTTTCCAACCATTGAGTTTCACATAGACTAACAAGCTGACCTCCTAAGAATGAATTCATAATGGCATTTCTTTTGGATGACTAATTGAAAAACGAAATAACTTTTTGATGGTTTGGATTTTGGTTGACTTCGAAAGAGAATTATTCAAGGAATGGTTGTAGCATGGTAGCCGTTTTGCATTGACCGCCTCTCTTTAGATATCTGTGATACTACCGACTTCTTCCGAAGTCAAAACAGATGCTCCATCTGTACCGGGTCCTACACAGAGGCTCAGATCTAAACCCAGTTCTTTCACATTTTCTAATACTATTTTACCAAGAGTCTTCCCAGTAAGTTTTGTTTCCGTCTTTTATGTCAGTCGCACATCGGTCACATCTGCAGCAGACTTCTATGCAGCAATGAATGTAATGAAATCTTCCCTCATAGTTTCTTTGTACAGATACCTTACAATTGAGGCAATTTGTTCCTTGCGAGACAGAACAGGTGTTTCATCGAACAAAATTGACCAATATTTAGCTTCATAAATTCGTTTTAGGATTTCTTCCCTTATTTCTTCCCCACAACATTCTATCAATAAATTTTGAGTAGTTTACTAATATAGGTACCACGGGAAGATGCACTTTTTAGGTGTCCCTAAAGAGTTTGTCACCTGCATCTACCATGAACTGCAACACGGCTTTGAAATTACCTTGATTTACAGCTGAGGCCACAGGATTAATGCGGCCGTCATCCCTATGATCCCTTAGAGGGGTGTTCTGACGTAAAAGCAAGATAATGGTTTTAATAATAGGCCTCAGCCTTTCACGATTTTCGGTAACTTGACGAAGACGTTCGGTATATACTTTATTGACTACCTCTTTCTTTTTTTTTCTCGGGGCTGGGGGGGGGGGGGGGGGGGGCAATTGCCCCCTGTCCCTGTGCCCTCCCCCCTGGATCCGCCCGCCACTGTCCCAATCCCCGCCACTGATCCAATGGTGCATTTTGTGTAACCTTGTATTGATTACAAATTTGACATTTTTAAATATATTTAACAACATCTGCCCTAATCTTAGGCCAGTAATATAATATTCTCAATCTATTGACTGTTTTCAAACACCCATAATGTCCTGCAACTGGGTCATCATGACATTCCACTAAGACCTCCTTCCGCTTCTCCTTAGGGATTATTCTAACCCACTGATGAGGTTGGCTCCAACCTGGGTCAATATACTTGTAGATCTTATAATCCTGGACCTTAAATTTTGGATATGACTCAGGTTTATCTATTATTCATTTTCTCAAATTCTCATACCAACTATCTTGACTCTCTCCCATGATCGTAATTAAATTTAAACTTATCCCATCATTCGGTAATGGGTTTCTAGATAAAGCATCCGGAACAGTATGTTCCTTGCCCTTTCTATGCACAATCTTAAACCTATATTGCTGCATTCTGACAGCCCATCGACCCAATCACCCTCTCGGGTCCTTTAAATTATTTAACCAAACTAAACTAGCATGGTCTGTTACCACAGTGAACTCATAACCTTCAATATATCCGCTCAAATTTTCAATAGCCCATAACACTGCAAAACACTCAAGTTCAGTGGTACAGTATTTTTTTCTGCTTTAGAAGTGCCCCTACTAATGACAGTAATCACCTTTCCTTCTTGGTACAAGATGGTACCCAATCCTTGATTGCTGGCATCACAATGTGACTCAAATTCTTTTGGACTATCTGGACATGACAAAATAGGAGCGGATATTAATTTTTCCTTAATGACCTTAAAAGAATACTCACATTCCTCTGCCCAATCATACTTATTCTTTTTGGAGGTTAAAGCATGTAGCGGCTGCATGATACTGGAGAAATCTTTAATAAATTTACCAAGATACCAAGAAGCCAGCCCTATAAATCGTTTAAGCTCAGTGACATTGGAGGGACGAGGAAATTCAGCTATGGCTTTAACTTTCTCTGGATTCACTTGTAGTCCATTTTCATTCACTATATACCCTAAATACTTTAGTTCATTTCTACAGAAACAGCACTTATCTAAATTTAATGTCAAGTTAGATTTTTCCAAACGATCGAGTATCTTATATAAAAGTTCCAAATGGTGTCCAAATGAAGAGGACACCACTATTATGTCATCTAGATAGCAGAACACATAGGTTTTAAATCTTCTCCTATTACCTTGTCTATAAGGCGCTGCCAGGTAGCAGGACTTGAGTTCAAACCTTGAGGCATTCTCTTAAATTGAAACAAGCCTTTGCCTGGAATCATGAACGCTGTCTTTTCTTGACTCTTACTCTCTAAGGGTATTTGAAAAAAAGCAGACTTGATGTCTAAGGAACTCGGGTACCTAGCATTCCGCAACTGAGTAAGAATATCTTCGACTTTGGGCAAAGGGTAAGCATCTGGCTTAGATACCTTATTCACCTCCCTAAGGTCTACAACCCATCTATAAGAATCATCTTGCTTTCTAATTAATATCACAGGAGAAATCCAGGCACTGGTAGACTTGTTTTATTGGAGGTGAATCACCTGTGTCTATAACATGTTCTACCAAGTTGGTACACCCTATTCCTTTATTACCTATAGTTTCCCGAAAGTCCTTAATCAATTTTTTCAGTTGATTTCTTTGGGGTTGATTTAGCTTTCGCCTGGAATATAATACCTCCACAGAATTTATACCGATGGGTTTTGTAAGTTTACATGTACCCTTTAGCATATTTGGTTGCAAGCCCATAATCTGCCAAAAATCAACACCAAGTATGAATTCATGCATATGTAATATCTGGGACCACCAGAAATTCACATCCTACAAATACCCTCTACCTCCACTGGTAGTTTCACTAACCCTCTTATAGAACATTCATGCCAGTTGGCCACTCATATTACAATGTATGCTGGATGTTCAAAAGAGTCACTTTTAATTTGGCCAAAGTTTTCCAACCTAAGTTTCCAATAACTGAACGAGTGGCTCCTGAATCCAACAATCCATAAAATCTGAAGCCATAAACTGATATTGGCAAATAAGTTCTATTATCCCTTTCTACTTTTAATCTTACTAAATCTAGGTTCAAGTAAGGGGGGACTAAATTATTCATAGAGTACGAGGGCTAGAGCGAGAGTGGAGCTAAGTGAAAGTTTAGTGCTGGATGGGGTTCACCATTGGTCGTGACTTCTTTGAAGCCCTTTCTCCCTTGCGTTGCCATCCTTGATAGACCGCAAGGGCTCAACATGTAGTACCTTGAACCTCGGTAAAATTGTCATGCAAATTAGGGATCCTGGGTAGCGTAGTGGTCTGTTCAGTGGCCTGGAAAGCCAAAGGTGGTTTGATTTTCAGTCCAGGTGAATTTTTTTGCATGGCAATGAATGTGAATCTCCCATATTGGGGTATAACTCCAATAACTTCAACAGAAAACGAGTTTGAAATGAGTAGTGGCCCGGAAAGCCAAAGGTCCGTGGTTCGCTTCCCGGTCCAGGTGAATTTTTTCTCATGGCAATAATTGCGAATTTCACCACCGTTCATGCGGCTGGCTTGAAATAACCTACAGAATGGCTCTTGCCTGGGATTTGAATCCGGGACACTCCGGTCAGTAGCACAGTGCTCTACCCACTAGGCTACCACGACCCGCTATAAAATGCTGGCCATTTCTTTTCTTTCTCTGTCATCTGGTTAGAAAAAAAAGCCAAAGGTTGCCAAGCCTTATCTAAAAACTGCTGCAAACATCCACAAACTGAATGACTTGATGCCTCAGCAAATAAACCAATTTAGTCACGAAAAGGCGGCTGCTTACCGATGAAATGCAATCAGTTGATTGCTCATCTTGTTTTCCTTGTAATTACATGGTGCAATGTATTTCTTCACCTTTTCCTTAATTTTGCATGATACCAGCACCAGTCATTGTTGCAGCATTTTGATGCATTTCTTGACTGTGATTGACGACCGCTCTTGGAGCGACTTCTTGTGAATGCAGATAGTTTGGCTACTTGCTTTGACAATGCAGCTATCACCCCATGCAGTGAGTCTCCTTGAGTATCTAGAGTATTTGTGTCCACAGCATGAATGGAGAATGGACCCGGAGAGACTTAAATTATTTTTTTGGCCAGCTCTGCAACCTTATCCAGTTGTTGATCGGCTTGAGTAGCCAAGATGGCCTGCACGTTGGGTAGCAAACATTTAACCCACAATTGACGCATTATCCTGGAGATTCATCGTGCCTGCAAGCGAATGTAAATGTCTCAGAAATTGCGATGGTTTACGATCATCGAGCTCTTCATCGGAAACAAGTTGTGGAACGCGATGCCCCTCCGAAATCGACAAATGCTCGATCAGCTTTGTGCATGTGTATTGATTTTGAGCAGAAGATTTGGTTATGATATCCTCAACTTTGGCTGCGATTCGGGAATCAATATGCGAAGCGGCGTAGTGAAACTTCGTAGCCTCTGTTGTAATGTCGGATAAAATGAATCGTCTTGAGCAAACAACAATACAGGCTTGTCGGACCAAAAGGGAGGCAACTTCACAGTGACACACCGAACAGCTGGTACATCGCGGACGACTGCTGCTGCGTTTTCCTCGCGGTTGTTTTCGAAGTTCTGCTGCTGATTGTGGGACGCCAATTCTTGCAGTCAGTCTGTCGTTTTCTTCTCGAAGACATTGAATCTGCAGCGCAGGATCTTTATCACTTGGTAAAAACCATAATAAGCGTCGGGGTCACCAATTAAGAGAATTTATAGCTGGTATGTGGGATATACCCTAATAACTGAAGATATTCTCTATTATATAATTTATAGATTTATTGGACTTTCTTCCAAAAGAGCTTATTACCAACTGACTGACTGACTTTGGATTGTTCATAAACACCATTACCAAAACAAGTAAACATAGTAACCAAAACAAGTAAATAAACATTGAATCCATACATTGAATTGAAACAAGTAAATAATCAAACAGATAACGAAACAAAAATATGTACACCCCACATATATAATGTATTAACTTTGTGAGGAATATATTCCTTCTTCTTCTTCTGAGGATGACTGGAGACTTTCCAGAACACTTTCCAGAAGCTCAACACAAGATTTGCCCCTCAATGGTGAGAAATCTGTTTCAGGGAAGAAACCATTTTTCTCACAAAAACTCTCCACTTTCCATGATGTTGCATGTCATGTTTCCTCCTTTGGTTTTTGTAGTTTAGTAGGTTGATTAAGACTTTTGCAGTCCATGTCTGAGTGATGTGTTTTTTTGGGGTTTCTCCGTGATTATGTGGTTCATTACTTCATTCCGATTCTCGGCTCGACTCCATTACGGGCTTCATTACCCTAAAGAGGCCTCTGGTAGTGGAGGGGAAATGTTGGTAGACAACCACGTAATCATGGAAAACCCCCAAAAAAGCCACATAACTTTGTTTAGTAGGCTTTTTCGAGTGTAAATTCTGCTCATTATGGAGATCAACTATTGAAATTTCAGAGTTCTATTGGAAATCATTTGGGGTTTCATCACCAACCCGACTCTATGAAACAATCTTTACTCTTGTATGAAGTTGTCTGCTACTCTATTATTAACAAGTACACCTGTGGAGATAACTGCAGATTCTGGTATCTCAAGATAGATAAAATGTACATCATCCATGTCTTCAGTTTTTGGAAGCTCTGTTGCTTTGCACAGCATAATATCTCTGACATATTGATGTCACGAGGTTTATAATATTTAACTCAAGGAAGATTCCAAGGTAAATAGGTTGATAAAGCTGAATTTATTGATGGTATGGCATTCCATGAAACATTTGGCAAATATACTGAAACTTCAACATTGGGATTTCTTGCCATTTGGTCGAGATATAAAAACATTAAACTATTCAGGAAGGACACCAAATAATTCAGGCCAAATCAAGACACCACTTTCCCAAAAACACGCTGTCTTTCTTTCCATGATTCACCGCCTAGTAACTATACCCATGTCACATAACAGCACTAAAAAAAAACTTGCATCCATTAAATTCATAGCTAAGAATAACGGTTATCCCCCACAGCTAATCGAGAAATTGTGTCAGAAAAAACTCAATAAGATAGCCATAAACTCCATCTATGGTAGTTCTTCCTCAACAAGTGATATGGATGCAAAGTGGAAGAGAATATGTTATCTCGGCCAGTTATCTCATATAGCCACGATAGTCCTACCATAAGATAAAATAAAAGCAGGTTTCTACAACAAAGCTAACTTGCAGAATCTTCTGTCCAAAACTAAGGATGAAATCCTTTTATTAGAAAAGAGCGGAGTGTACCAGCTAGAATGTGAATGCTTGGCTGTATATGTTGTCGGCCAAACAGGATGGCAAATCCAACAGAGGTTAAAGGAACAAGAGGCTTGTTTTAAAAATTCAGATGGTACGTCTCATTTTGCAAGACATCTTTTGGAAAAAAGATATGTGAGTGACCTCACCCCTAAAGTTCTGCATTTAGAAAGGAAAGGCCTCTGCCTGGATGCTCTTGAACACCTAGAGATTATGAAAACCGTTGGTTCAAAGGGTGAAATCCTTAATGACATGTTGCATGCCTCCCGTTCACCCCTCCTAGACCTACCACTGTTCAGGGTTACAGAGTCACTGTTCACCTACCATAACGACCTAATGCGTCACACGAGGCTAAACCTTTTCCCTCACCTACCACCCCCCTTTCCCCGTCCCTTTGACATTTCTTGCCCCTACCCCCGATCCTAACGAACCCAAACCCACCCCTCTTCACTATTTTTTATCTATACTTGCTGGAAAAAAATGTTTCTGTAGTATACACCTGATGATGACAAAACGGTCGAAACCTGGGTAGTGGAGGAAAAATAAAATTGTGGAAAAATCAAGGTTTTATTTATATTACGATTTTACCTTTGTCTTCTATGCTAAGCATGTTGATGAATTCCACCTGCCTGAACATTGAAGTTTGTACTTGAGATATTTCATTGATTGTAACATGTGGGACTTTACATAATAATCAGTTGAAATAACTGCTTTTAAATTTCAGTATGACTGATGGTGCTCAACAAGCATTGCGGCGTACTTTGGAAAAATACAGCAGTACAACTCGCTATGCTCTGGCCTGTAACAATTCAGAAAAAATAATTGAGCCAATACAATCAAGATGTGCTATGATTCGGTTTGGCGTGTTATCGGATATGCAAGTTTTGGCTAAAGTGCTGCAAGTGTGTCAGACAGAGCAGGTAAATAATTATTATGTAACAGTTCTTTAAAGGTGAAATTTTATTAGTATTTTTAAAAATTCCTGTGCTCATGATATGGAAACATGGATTAATATGTAGTTATTAAGTATGTATTAAGTTATAACTTTTCAAAATTATTTGGGGGTTTCATGCTTTGTACAAGTTTTAAGGTCACGAAAACAATTTAGGAGTGTTGCTGCATTATATATTAGTGATGGACGGATCCAGGCTTTTTGTCAGATCCGGAACCGGATCCTTGCCTGGGTTTCGGATCTTTATCTCGGTTTCGGATCCTTAGTTTCAGATACTTGATTCTGAATTTCATTCATTTTCTAATCCTAGATTTTTAATAAAAATGTATATAAATACAGCAACAATAGAATTACTGAAAAACAAGTAAATTTATTGTAGAAAAAATCAGCTTCCTATCATCTGGATAATATTTTCCTGGATCAAGATTTACAGATGCAATAACTATATCTTATTACTTCTAATATAAAGATGACCTTCCTTATCACATACTCATCAAGAAATACATTTTGGAAACCAGTACAACTATTCTTTAGAGTGCAGTTAAATGAAACATTATAAGTTCATTTTCGTTAATAAAGGAATTATTTTCTAATTATTAATAAAATCCTTGAATGCTTTCAATTTCTCTTTTAGAAAAACAAAAAAATTTTAATGTGGCCAAGAGATCCCATCCCAATATCCGTGTTTCCATTCTAAGACGAAAAAATTATTATAGAATATTTCAAGCTGCTAAACTAGTATTTTTGCAATGTCTTATTAATAATAATCTTAAAAGTGAAATTTGAGAATTTTCCACCCCTAAGGAGAGGTTGTGTAACTCTGATCTTGAAATGAGATTAGCCTTTTTTCATACTACTATGAGCAAAATTTAAAAAAGTCTTGGTTTTTTTCTCCATTGGCCCGGGTTTGCAAGAAAATAGTAGAATGACATGTGGAGAGCATGTATTCTCCAAAATCAGGTAAGCCGACCATAGCAGAGTGGGGAAGTGGACTGCAGGTAATGAAGTTTGATTCTCTTACAGCTGTTTAAAATTTTCCTTTCAGCCATTGCATCAAAAACTTTATCATCCTTCATTTCCAACCTTTGTGTGTGGATACTGACTTTTTTGTACTTCTATTGTTTAAACTAGATTTACGAATGCATCATTCAAAAATACATATTAAAATTAACGAAATGATTCCACGATTTAATTCAGCAATAAAAAATTTTTCCTATGATTTCACTAACGCCAAATTTTATTATTTTTTTGAATTATAAATTGACATGTAATTTCTGATAATCTACTTTTTTAACTTCCTACTTGCATTACCCTAGGAATACAGTATAGCTTGTATTCCTAGGCAGTGTTAAGGATCAAACTCATGACCGGCAGTACACTAGCCCTTGTTTTTAACAACTACGCTGTCATCTAAGGTTCAAGGGAATCTGGCGAATGCAGGCGAACCGCGTGACATACGGCTTTATTTTTTTAATCGCACATCCAGGCCTAAGGAGAAAAATGTCACGACGTGTATTTTTTTATTTTGTTTTTGTGGCACGGAAAAAATCTTCTTCTCATTTCGTGACCAAGTTACACAACCTCTCCTTGTCAGCATCTACCATACGTACATTCCATTTGCGGGGCGCATCGATCACTAAGCTGCAAAATTTTAAAATCTCTGATCCAGATCTGAATTTTTACTGTCTTCGGATATGATTTCAGTAGAGAATGAAATGAAAGACCCGTGGATCCGACCCGACCATCCTTAATTTATAAATGATACATTTTAAAATATAATTTAAGCAACAAAAGTATAATAAGGTGAGTATTCAGATAAAATGGTTTGAAACTGAAGATGATAACATTTTTGATGCAATGACTGAAAGAAAAAATTAAACTGCGATAGAGATCGAACTTCGCACTGTACACTAGCTCTCGTCATCCGCCTGATCCCAGTGAATGTAGGCTACCCGCGGTACATCCACGTATTTTTTCCCGTGATAATGGGGAAAAAAGTCATATTTATTTATTTTGCTTCTAGTTGCACGGGAACATTTTCATCTAATTTCGTGACCTGAGTTACACATCCTCTTCTTGTCAATATCTACCGCACCTACATTCCATTCACGGGGCGCTGTGATCGCTAAGCCACAAAAATTTAAAATCTACAATCTGGATCTGATTTTACTCCGTATCTTTGGATCTGAATCTGGGACCGAGTAAAATGAAAGATCCGCGGATCTTTGGATCCGACGGATCCGATCCGGCAATCACCATTATGTATTTTAAATGCATGGATTCAGGGTGGCCGAGGATTAAGTCATCCATTATTAATAGTTTTGCGTTGTAATGTGGTTGAAAACTAACTTATTACTTACTCATTCATTTCAGTCATAGTTTCATGTAGCTTATTTATTATTATTAAAAAATAGTGTATGCCACACTGACTCGTTAATGGCCAGTTTACTGCTATTTGTGCTTTTCCTCTGGGTCATTACCTGGCAAGAAGTTGGGCAAACTTTCTATCTGGAATTTTTCCCCACTTATGAAATCATAATGCTAAGGAAAATATCAATTGATGCATGTGGTTCCCTCTAACTTTGTCAATTTTCATGTATCTTTGCGGAAGAACTTTTACACAGTATAAAAAAATTAACTATAGTATTCAAGTTTTAATAATGAAATCTTTGTGCTATAATTTTTCGTGGTAATGCATAATCATTGTTGTGTTTACTTTATCATTTTCAGATTTCTTATACTAATGATGGCCTTGAAGCTATTGTTTTTACTGCCCAAGGAGACATGAGGCAGGCATTAAACAACTTGCAGTCTACCTACAATGGTTTTGGTCACATTAGCAGTGAAAATGTTTTTAAGGTATGACAGTCCATATGGGCAGATTAATGCCAGATTTTCACTCTATGGTGAGGCCTTAAAAACTTGATTTTACCATAGTTGAGGCAGTAGTCTATTTGTCTGTATGTATATAAAATAGAACAGTTGTTTTTGTGATCCTCATTACTCCTTAGAGGTGAAATATCCCTGCTGTACTTAAATTTTGTATGTTTATTTTGTGTAAGGGCTTCTTATCTTATCTTTATTCTCAACTTAAAAACAGTGTAACAGTTTTGGAACCGTTTCTGGGGTTGAATTTCCATTCAGGTAATGGGAGGTTGGGCGGTTTCAAAAAATGATACGATATTGTATATCCATTAGTGAGGAATTTAATTCAGTTGATGTTTATAAGATAAAAAATTGTTGCTAAATCAGAAGAAAAACTAAACGCAAAAGTGCAATCCCTCTTATGAATACAGTGTAGATGAAACTGGGGTCTTCTGTCAATTACTCCGAAGAAGAATGGTAGACGTACGGCATATGGTATAATGTCCCTGCTCTGCCGTATTCCATACCCCTTATCCTCAGTCAATTGCCATTGCTGGAACTGTAGCCAACCTAAGAGCTCATATTGCTTTGCAGCTGTGTACATCACCTAATTTGCTCAAGTAAGGTATCTAATTTTGAACTACACAATGGCACATACTGCTTATAAAGACCCTAAAAATATGTTTGTAACTTATTTTGCATTGTCACTTGGCATTGTTGATGCTTTCATGTAGGCCCTCCCTACTCCCTTCTGCTCCCCTTGCCTGCAGTGATGGCTGGAGATCTATGTTAAACCAGTTAATTGAATACTAACTACTACATGACATTAAATGGGGCTTGGAAAAACTGGCCAGAATATATTTAAGTTTGTGTTTATGAAGTAAATACATATTTGGCTTCCTTAGCTTCATTGTGGACTGGATTGGCTGTATTGAATTTTCCTTCTAACTAAGCTTGTGGCAACAGTAGCTGATTTCTGTTTTTAATTTCCAGCCAAATTTCTGATTTCTGATTATTTCAGCTTATATGTTATCTCTTGTTTTTAACCGACGAGAGGAATAAGTGGAGTCTTGATTTTTAAGCTCAATTTATGCGTAGTGTTATTCCTACATAATTACTTTACAGTGTTTCCCGAATGAAATAATGATTTCACAAGAAACGCTCATCCAGGGGACAAAATTCTTTCCAGGCTCGGGTGAGATAGATGAGGTCAAATAGAACAAAAAACAAAAGTATATGAATCTAACTAACACCAAACAATGTATTTCAACAAATAGACAAAACAAGTACAATTCAACAAATGAAATATTCTTCCCATTTAGGGAAACCCTAGCAACTTGGAACAATAGACCATGGCCACTCGGAGACCCTCGAAAACGGCGAAGTCTCACAAAACTAACTCAAGACCGTCGCATATGCCCAGCAAGTGAACAGCTTGCCGTCTTAGCTCGAACAGAGCACGTGAGAGTGGAGGTATTTTCTGGCTTAAGGAGGGGGTGTTTTCGGCAAGGTCAAAGTGGAATGGGGTTTAACGTGGAAATAGTCGATAGGTAGATTTTGAGGGAAGGAAAAGTGATATGGGTAAAGTGGTCTGGGTGGAAGTTTATCATTGGAGCATCAGGAACTGTTTTCTGACTCTGGCGGTAGCAGACCAAATGACGGCTTGTGCAATGGCCAAACTTCTGGTCTTCTTCTGCATTCAGGGGGCTATGTAAGTGAAGGTGACCCCGGTGAGGTGGCGGTGTGGTATGGCGTCGTGGTTTGGCAGCACGCTTTGTCTGAATGCTGCAGTCGGAATCAATGCATTTTAGAATCATAGGCATTGTTGGCATCATTGGCTCTGCCTGTCATTAGCTATGCCTGTCGTGCAAGTCCTTCGGCTAATTTCGGAGGGTAAATAGTCCACCGAAGGGAAATTTCCAATGAGGGGAGAGGGGGGGGACCAAAAAATTGCCACAACTTCCATTGCATGGAACTGCTGTATTGTCCTTCAAGGATGCACTGATTATATTACACTTATTTATGTGAGGAAATGTTTGAGTTGAATTTTTATCTTAACAAAAAATTATTTGATCCTACAGGATCTAACAATTCCACTGTATATTGCCTGAAACTTCTTTACTTCTGTGAGAAACTTTTTTAATACCAGAACACTAATCCAAGTTAACAGCTTTGGGCGTGACAATATGGAAATCTTTCATCATGTGAACGAGGAAGAAAGATATAATAAAGAAACAATTGTTGTGATAAATTAAACTAAATGTAGAAATTGCAGCATTTCTCTTTCACCCTTCATTCTATTAATCTAAGGTAATGTTTTTGCCCTGAATTCAATTCAAAGAGTAAAAAATATTTACCAGAAGTTGCTTAATGAGAGTCCTGTGATGAGACAGGAACCAATATATTTATTTTAAATCTCACTTATTTTAATTTTAGGTTTGTGATGAACCTCATCCACTTCTTGTGAAGGACATGATCAAGCACTGTATTAATGGGGACATTGATTCTGCATACAAGGTACCTATTATTTATTTACTGCATTAATATTTTTATGAAAACCTGCTATTTATACTAAAAAAAACTTTTAGTGTTGTTAAACATGAAGAAAAAACCTCCTGGTACTGTTGACACATATCTCCTTCTATGCTCCTGTTTGCAAACTGTACCCATTAAAAGTCACTAATGAGGATCTAGTCCAAGAGATTCATTGTAAAAATAATTGCTGAGTTTTTTATTACTCTTGATCCATACTATAAATGACATGCAGATCTGTATTGAAAAGTAATACATTCACCTACAGCTCTTCATACTGACATTCAAAACCGGGGATCAGGTTTTGTGTGTTAGCTTGAGTAATGACTGCCGACACTGAGCATCTTTGTTTAAAATAAGCATTGATGGTGATTACCCAGGGTGTCCGGCAACCTGGAAAACCAGGAATACCCAGGGAAATTTTCATCATCATCATCATCAAGGGTCAACAATCCTAGGATTGGTTTGACACAGCCCTCCACTTGATTCTTCTATCAGCCAATCTCTTCATATTAACGTAGTTCCTCTCTTTCACGTCCTTTACGACCTGCTCCATGTAACTCATACGAGGCCTACCTCTTCCATTTTACCCGTTCACTTTTCCCTCGACGATTGTCTTCATCAGGCCATCGTGTCTTAAGATATGGCCAATTATGTTGTCCCATCTTTGTTTTATAGTTTTCAGCAGACCTCTTTTCTCCCACTCTTCTTAGGACTTCTTCATTTGTCACTCGGCCGATCCATTTTATCTTCATCATTCTTCGATAGCATCAGATTTCGAATGCTTCCACCCTGGAAAACTCGGGGAATATTTGTATTTTTCTGAAAAATCGTGGAAATTGCATGCTGGCCAATTAATTCTAAAGCAGAGCATCCTTGCCATCCTTCTGGCCTGTTTTGCCTTTCAGTCCTACCCAGCCCAATCACATGCAAGTTCTTCTTACCGAATGAGTCACGTGGATTATATGGTTGATTCATTCGAGAGTCGATTTGATCATCTGCACTGAAATTGGGATCTATGTTTTCTCATTTTCTTTGATTATTCATTTGTGGAATATGGAAGTTAAAATACGTTGACTTTTTTCTCATACTGTGTTCTTATTGTTTACCTGCCTCTTATACTTGACAAGTTCGCTTATTAAGCTGACATTTCAATCAAAAGTTGTCGGTAAAGTAGAATAAGACCCTGGAAAACCCAAATATTTACCTGGAAAACCTGGAAAACTCAGAGAAAAATAGATAGAGATGCACCAGACACCCTGTTACAGCATTTTTCAGTAGATAAAGCACACCTAATGCATAAATGTATAATGCACAACCAAAACTAATTGTACAGTGGCAGCAAAAATGATGGCAAATTTTTTTGTGTGCCAATGTGACATTCTCAGGAACTACTAGGAAGAGCAAAAAAGTGGCAACTCTGAGGGAGAAACTTCCTTCAAACTAAATGTTGAGTCTGGCCGTGCCGAAAAAGAAACCAAATCCATCAAAATTATATATACAGTAAAGTTAGTTTGAACCCTCTTAATTTGACATATCGAATAATATGAAGTTGTGAGCAGTCCCTGACTAATGGAATAGGAAATTGCACACTTGATAGTACGGATAATTCGAAATACGCTTAATATGTGATTCAAAGGTGAATTTCGACCTGTGACGCCCCCCAGCATATTGTTTATTTCGAAACGATTCCCTGGGACAGCACCATTCGATGGTAGTGTGCTTATAGTCGTTGTGATTTTGGTATGCTTTATTGAGCATTCGTTACTTCAAAGTGCTTACAAGCCATTTTGAACATTTGTTCGTGCTTATGATGTGTCGTGCGCCAGCACCGTAAGAAGGCATTTGCTGCGATTTCAAGTGTGGAAATGGCATTACATGAAAGACTGAGTGCTGATGGCAATCTAGCGAAAGCTATGGGCGTTGTATGTAAACACATTCACGAACTACACGAAAAGAAAAGATGCGATGAGCAACATAGCTGCTTCTTGGATGAAGATTCTTCCTCAGTTGTAGAAAAATGCTTCCGAAAAGCTGTTTTGGTGAAGGAATTGCAGCCAATGAAAGTGACTTCAGTGAAGACTTCGACTGGCCCAAAATTCATGGTGAAATAGTGTCCAACCACTTTTTCGGAATGTGTCCATTTTGGCGATAACGTGACCGCTACTTCTGAAGAATGCAATGCTGATGAGAGCACTTCTGGGAAGAAAGTGGACCTTGATGGCTCTGAGCACGGGGAAGAAGTGAGTGATTCAGGTGGGGAAGAGGAGGCAGAAAAGCAATTCGAAAGTACGCGATTAAACCGTAAGAAGGCATTTGCTGCGATTTCAAGTGTGGAAATGGCATTACATGAAAGACTGAGTGCCCATGGCAATCTAGCGAAAGCTATGGGCGTTTTATGTATACACATTCACGAACTACACGAAAAGAAAAGTAAACAAACTACTTTGGATTCATTTTTTTAGCAATAAAGATATTCAAATACGTTTACAAGTCATGATGTAAGTTTTGCAACTAATTTATATCCATGTCTCTCAGTAATAAATAGCCTTTATTTCTCTGTTATGAAATTTAATGAATTCAGCATTTCAGTTGCCTTTTCCACCCCTCAGCGACGAAGGTAACGTTATTATGTTTTAACTACTGCAGGAATGAGAGGTAAATCATTTTTTGGCATGGTGCATCATTAACGATCAGTTAAAAATACTCAGGAAATACGATGAACAAAAATTTTAATGTAGCTTTTTTTTTTAGATTATTTCAAATTGAACACTATGGTATCTCGCTGGAAAATTCGGGCATGCTGAAATTTTTCGTGGCCTTCACCTGCTGTAGGCGTGGTGGTGTAATAGTTTCTGGATGGTGTGATGTCCTGTACCCATTTTCCCTGCGTAAGCACTTTTATCATTTGGTAGCCGCTCCTCCCATCTCGCTTTGTGTGCATCCCCAGATTCCTTTGTTTGCCCCGAATTGCTGACGAGTTAAGGTTCTCACAATCAGCTTTGTTTATGCTTTTCCCATTTACTCTTGTCCCATCTTCCAAACTGGAATGTGAATCATGAGGCAAGGAAGGCAGACGATATGGGGACTACTTTTAGGTGGTCTGCCCGACACTGTGTCAGCAATTTTTTCTTTGGTTCCCTCGAGCTTCTTTGGGAGGGTTAAGGGATTCTGGGATCGTCGTCGATATTGACGTGATGCTCCACCTCAACCACCGTCTCCCCTCTCCCAAGCCCCTCCACCATTGGATGCCACCTGAGAAGATAGGGTGTGGGAAAGCGATGAGTGAAATGTGATACTTTTGGTTCGCGGTCCTAACTGATAAGGGACTTAGAGTGGGGAAAGATGATGATGCAGCAGTTCATCATCGTAGAAGTCTTTTGGGAAATGAGATGATAGCAGGCTGGTAAATTTAAAGGTCTACAGCAAAACTTTTGGTGACCTGGAAAATATACCTAATGTTATATTACTGGGCACATGCCCCAAAACATTCATTTTATTTTCTGCGTGATTGCGTCTGATAGAGCGTACTTCTCCAACTAAAATTTGAATTTGATAAACGCGAAGAAATTCGGCAATTAACTCCTCATTTCAGTGCATATTCTTTGCCTTTTTATCGAAAAATATAGCAGTACGGTGATTATCTCGGAAATATGGGATATTTTTCGTTAATTTTCGGAAAGTTCATTTAGTTTGAACACGGATAATTTGAAGTCCCATATTTTTGGTCCCTTGAATTTCGATTTAATGAGGTTTTACTGTACATCCCGTGGTGTGTAGGATTTTGAAGTAGGTTCATTTGAAGTTGAATGTGGATTCTCTTGGTGAGAATTCTTTTCCACATATTTCCACTTCCATAATTCAGTTTCCTGTATTTACACATTAAAATTGTAAGATAATACGGTAAAATTCTGATTTCAATGTTTGATATTCTTTCACGTATCAATCTTATTTATCAACATGTCCTCTGATAGTACAATAATAATGTAATAAAAATGACATTCATACATAACCAATTGGATCTAGAACAAACTCTTTCTTCTTAAATAACAGGCAAATTGTACCCCAATGAAAAATTTACCTATTGTGTAATTTCATTAGTTTCATTGGAGAAAAATATTTCAAAGGGGTCAAAGCATGAAAAAGATGGCAAGTATTATTACTAGACTTGGGCCGATACATATAGCGAGTATCGGATATCGGCCATTTTCCCGATACCGCGATACTTTCGAGGATTTGTTTTTTTTCGGATACTTTTATTCGAAAGTATTCGGTCGGTGAAAATCATCTAAAAGCATACAACTTTGAAATCCCGCCTTCTTCAACTAACTTATCAATTTCGTATATTTGTTTACTTATATAGTTGCGATCTTTGTGGCAATAAAAGTGCTTAGAAGTGGCTATGGGAGAGCCTGAGGTGAAAAGCTCACCCTCCTCCGAAAAGGAGACAAAAATCTACATATGGAGAATGTTTGTTGAAATAGCGGCAAAAATTAAAGTTCTGCCAACAACTCAAGTTTGTTCCTCTCAACGCATACGTTGTTCAGCATTTCCGCCCACATTCCAAGCTCGTTTTCTTAAAATAGAAAATTCAAATATCGTGGCACGGTCAAGTGTTATTACTACGTTGATGGATTCGCATTAGAAATTTTAAAATGAAGACTAAGGTGTTTGTCGCATGCCTCCAATGTTCCATACTTATGGAGAAAACCAGGTTTCCTAAATTGACTAGAATAACTTGAATGAATATAAGTAAATATTTGAACCTTAAAGGACGTCACGGCAGAAGTACGATTCATATTCTGTCAAAATTTCCTTTCATTTGTGCTTTTCATATTGTTATGACAATCTCCAAAGTGACGCTGGCCTGTGCAACTCTAAGTAATGTGCCATTTTTAATCCTCACTGAAAAAAACATGCCTCTAAAGTAATTATTAAAAAAAGTCTGGTATTAAACGAAAGGCTTAAATATCTACACGCTGATATGCTCTCTATGAATTTCGTTTCTCCCTTTTTTGGGATATCAAACCTCAAAGTCGAGTCCATAGATATATACTTTTTTGCGTGAACTGTATACACAAAACATGCTACATATTAGGTATTATAGTCATCATTATTGAGTGCACATCAACGTAAGATATTGTACGTATCTTTTGGGAGACGTAATAATTGAAAATGAAACTTTGTTACTATAAATTAATGCCAGCAGTGATCTAATTTGATGGCACGCGGTGTGGTCCCGGTTATGCAAGCTGCACATATGTATTCAACGTAACCCGAGTAAGGCCTAACCTGTTCACCAAGTTTTCCTCGTTACCATGTTCAGGATTTTGGGTCCCTACAAAAATGTGCTAACGAGAGTCCACTGTATTTGGGTGTACCTGCAGGTTTAGTTTCCAGAGCAAATGTTTTCAGAAACTAGTGCTGTGGTCCCGATGGAAGAACCCTCTTAATTGGTGAGCATGTTCAGCAGCCATGTCGATAATATGTCAATGAACGATACATTCAAATATGAGCTGCTGAGCATGTTCAGTAGCTCTTATTTCTTAAAAAAAATTTTTAAGGATTCAAAATTCCTGAGGCCTTAGAGTCTGAAATCTAATTCCAGTGATAATTGTAAGAGTAGCAAAATAAAAGAGTTGTCACAATATTGTCATTTCTATCAATAATTAGGTACTCTTTTATAACTCTAATGATTACTGAGTTGACTTCATGAAAAGGAAAGCTCTTATCAAATGTATCAAATATTTTCAGAAAAATAAGTAAGGTATCGGCAAAGCATTGCTATCGGTATCCGCTACTGGTATCGAAGTATCGGTCCAAGTCTAATTATTACATAATTTACTCTGGAATTTAGACTGGTAATGTACAGTGTCAGGGAAGGATTCATCACATTAACTACAGGGAGCTCTTGCAAATGTAGGCCTTAAATATATTTCTATTTCTTTTAATGCATAAAATGTATTGCCTTTATTGTAGCGTTTGAATATTCCCAGTTTTGAAATGGCTTTCTCAGTGTTGTCATTTCATTTAGTTCCTTCATGTGCTGCATTGAGATGCAAAACACCTTCGCGATAAATATTTCTGCCAATGTACATTAGTTTTGTTACATTTGATATACCTCTTATACCTTTATTATACATGCAGTGCAAGTTTTTTTAATGCATTTATACATTTTTTGTTTCGATAATCTACACGTTAACAAAAGAAAAATATGGTATTAGGTGAATTTACAAGCAAATCCACAATGCTTGAAGATTTATGAATGATTCCAGGGATTTGTGTAATCATACTAATGGAATTCCTCTATATGTAGACCCCACCTAAGTTGTACTTAGATATGTGTGTTCTCATGCTATATTTATTATCCTAGGTGTATTATGTGCTGGGAATCATATTTTTTAGGCAGTTTTGATACTGCTGTAATTTTCATGTAATGAATACAGGCAACAATGGTATTTGTCGTAGTGTTTTGAAGGAGAATTGAATAATGTTGAAAAAATGCCTGCATACTTGTTCATTGGCCAAAAGAGAATTAATGCGAAAAGTTCAAGGTTGGAATTCTTCTGTTGAATAGAGAAAAAGTATGTGTATCTGTTATAAACTTGATGGTTTCAGGCTCAACTTTATGGAATTTCATTGTGTATCTGTTATGATGAAAGTTATTCCCAGCATTGTTCGTGATAAAGGGAATATTTAAATATAAATTTTAAAAAATATTTAACTCATGATAGCAAGATTTCCACAGTGAAACATCATCTTGACCTGATATGAAATTGGACCCCCTGATATCAAGACAAGCACTTAGTCAGTTAAGATATCTAGGTGTCTTCCTTCCTTGTGAATTTCTAGGGAATTTAACAGAGTTAGAGTCAAGATAAACTGCCACACATACAATGCCGCAAAGCAGTGTAAATGTATCCACTGCCAATATTTCTACCTAGTTTGGTGCACATCTACCATCTCTTGCTGGGGCATACAAAGATTAATTTATCCTTTTGAAGGTTTAACCCCAAATGGAAATTGGACCCGCGTAGGACTTTGTAAATAGTCTTGTTCATGTTAGTTGTCAATCCACCAATTAATCAAGTTAGCAAAAACTGAAATGGCTGCATTGATGTACCTATTAATATTTATGACTTGAAATAGTAATGATTTGACTGACTCTTTTGGAATTTAGCTGTCAAGTGACTAATGCTGAGGTGCTAAACAGTCATTTGATCATTTCATGTGCAAGCAGTATAAAATTCCACTTTTGGTTAATAAATCAAGACTCCCTGACCTATTTGTGTATTTTCTTTAGTATGTCAATGTTTCTCATTTGAATTATCCAGGAGCATCCACATATATTACTGTACTTGGTGGTAAATCTCTGTATTATCAGCTGTGTCATGTTAATAGTTTGTGGAATTGATTGTTAACCATGTAGTCTATAAGCCATCATGACCTTTTCTGGGTAGTGAATGTTCATTTTTCCAATTTCCATTAAAAACAGGATTTTTATGTTTTTTTGTGTTTGTCTTTATAATTTTTTCTTCATGTGTATTCTAATTAGCCATATTTATTGTTAAAAGATATTACATCACCTGTGGACTTTGGGATATGCATCAGATGACATAGTGGGGAACATATTTCGCGTCAGCAAAAACTATGACATGCCAATCAACTTAAAGCTACATTTTATTCAGGTAACATACTTTTTGGAGGTGTTATATTAATTAATCAATTTTATTTTTAATATTTGACAGTTTGGAATGAGTTGAATTTGTTTATCCTTATTATTTCTTCAAATTTTATTTCACAGGAAATAGCCACTACTCATCTCAGAATTTCTGAAGGTTTAACTACTCTCATTCAATTATCAGGACTACTTGCTAGAATGTGTGACAAAGCAAAAACTGTCCAATCTTAAAATATAATTTATATTCTGCGTATTTTAATATGTCCAATTGTGTTTTCATGTTTGAGAGTAAAATAAAAATTTTTAATTTTTTACTTTTTTGTATTTTTGGAATAAATTTAATGGTTCTGCCCTGTGAGTTTGAGATATCTTTTGTAATTTTTTGGAGGCTGCATTGTTCGATTCTATACACTTCCTCAAATGATGTCTGGTGCATTTAGGTTTTGACTTTTTTTGTGTGTGGTGAGCATAGCATTGGTTTTTGATGTGAGCATGAACTGCATCATCTCTTTAGTGGTAGTGAGGTTGTATTGTTTCAGTTTTAGGATATTATGTTCATGCCCGATATCACTAATTAGTATTGAAAATTTAACATTAGCTTGGCTATTCATGAGTTATTTTCTTGTTGATGAGTTATTTTATATCTTTTTGACTGCTTTTTCAGTTCTTATTCTCTAAAATTAATTTTAATACTATGCTTCATCTCATCTCACTAATATTTATCAAAATTTCTGGCTGTACAAGATAGGTGTTAGAAAAAGATAACATAAATAAATTCAATTTGTAAAATTCTCAGATTTATTAAAACCGACATTCATTCATTCACACACAGTCATTATCAAGATTTTGATAATGACTGTGTAAGTCAAAACCTAGGTCGGTTTTAATAAATCTGTGGAATTTTACAAAGTGAATTTATTTACATTATCAATATGTGGTTCCGCGAAGTCAAGCCTAGCAATTTGTTATATGTTGGTAAAAGAGTCAATAAGTGGCACTAGAGCGGTGCAAATGACCATTGTCATAGATGCACCCCAATGTTACCTGCCTGTTTAGCTAAGAATGTGATGTTTTTATTCCAACTTGTCACTCCAAGGATTTATTCTACCATTTTACTTTTATTTTTCTATTTTCCATTTGAAGACATATATATGTATGTAATGCTATTGAGCCTTGGTGATGGCAAGATCAAGGGAAATTAAGTGTGCCTGTCATTTTCTCTGGGAGGAAGGGACACTATGTTTTTTTTGCTACGTTTTCGAAGAATTTTCTATGCTTTGCACATTATTACCTCCCAATTAATCATTAATTATGTATTTTTTATTAGTCTCATTACTGTTGTAAATCCTACTTTTTATTTTATTCTTTAGATTCCCCAAAAAATGCAGACGTCATAATGGCAGCTATTGATGTCACCTCCTTTTATGCCTCCATCCTCAACATTGAAGGACAAGCATCCATCCGCCATTTTCTCTTTATTAGCCCTACTCCTAACCTTCCACCCAGAGACATCCTTCTTGACCTATCAAAATTCATCCTCACCATCAAATGTCTTCTCTTTCAATAACAATTTTTACCTCAAAACCAAAGGTGCTGTGGTGGGAACTAGAATTGCCATGTCATACCTCAACCCTTTCATGGGCTGTCTGGAAGAGAATTTACTTTCCTGATGGATCCGCATACTTCTTGGACTCGCTGAAAAGAATATCTTGTCAAACTCCCAATGGGTCTTAACTATTCTATCGCAATTAAATTTATGTATGTAATTGATCTATCCTTTACATTGATATTGTCTTCCAAAATAGTAAGTTCATACCCTCTGTCCACAAAAAGTCCTCCAATTCAGAACCACCCAATCTACATTAAACGCTCAATCCCAAACTCACCTACTACCGAGGTGGAGTTAGGAAACTGCTTTGCGTAAATATCTTGTTACAGTAAACTCCCAATTTTCCGTGCTAATGTCTGGTAAAGGGTGCATGGATAATTGGGAAACACAAATAAGCTGCTGTTTGGTTCTTTCCGATTCATTTCTCTACGGAGTACCACCAAGATAAATAAACTCCCTAAGAAAATTACAAAAACTTCCAATGAAAAGACCCTCATTCTACATGCTATCATTTTATGACAAAAAAATCCAGTAGAGCTGTCCTGGCAGCAATTAAATGTTCGCAAGCCTCAGGTGGCAGCAGGAAGCCTGGTGTAAGACAACGGACCAGTCGGTATGGCCGCAGTGAAAGTCAAGATTGGAGGAAAATAACAAAAGTTTACTTACTTTTGAGACCACTGATGATACACTAAGTATGTAGTTTGGTGACGGACTGATAATCCACAACCCAGATAATGCACGCACGGATAATTGGGAGTTTACTGTAACATATGCTGTGTGTTTCATAAACATGGATATGAATAGAGATGATGAACTCTACAGAAAGAAAATGCTTCCCTCCTTCCTCTCATGGCACCCAAATTTCAGCACTGGATACATGCCACACTATCCATATACCATTTTCTTCCCTGGGGCACAAACTAAATTTATTATTGTTGTTATTAGTTTTCTACTGGTGAAGATAGGCGTAAATGGACATTAAATAATTTCCATGACCCATACATTTCACATGATGCCCTTTTTCAGCCCCTCGTACTTTCTAACTCCCATCATTCCATCTAAATTACCATTTTTCCTCTCCCCCTTACCACTCTCCCAACATTCTTCCCTCTTATCCCGTCCTTCAAAACACCCTCGCCCTTAATTACCTTCTTCTTCCACACCCTCTGCCATCTCCTAATTTACTCCAACAACTTCCTTTCCTACACTGCCTCCACTTCTTTGTTTGTCTTCCTTTCAACCCACCTTACATTCTCGATACTTCTCCATTCCCTTATTTCAAAAGCCCTAAGTCTGTATTAAGCTTCTTTCCTTAAAGTTCATGTTTCCACACCATACAGTGCCACCCTCTACATTAGATTTCTCACTAGTCTTTAGTTTACGTCCCTACTCAATGACTTATTCATTAGTTTTCCCCCATGAGCAAAAGCTTCTTTACAACTCCAACACCAATTGCCAATGTAATTCTCATTCTGACTTCAATGCTGGTATATGTACTCCATTTCCTCAGATATGCTACCAAGGTACCTAAATTGCTTCACCTGCACCAGCTACTGACCTTTGAAATTTAACCTGGCACTTTTTGTTCCTGAAAATATCATTACTTTCTGGTGAATGCTTTTGGATAGTGGCATAGGTGTATCTAGAAGCGTCTGAAGGTGGGGGTCACCACCTTCAGAGGGGGGAGTATGGAATATCTTCAATGTAAATGGGGGGTCCAGGAATAAAAAAAATATACATCTTAAAATGAAGTTTTGAAGGTGTTCTTAGCCTTGAATTACCCTTAGTAATTGCATGTTTTGAATCCAAGTTTTTTAAAATTGTTTTTAAATTAAGCCACAAAATTGTGAGCTGTTATATAAATTGCCAATTTTTAAAAAACTTATAAACTTAAGTGTGTGATATAGTTGCACTATTAGCATGTATTAAGCACATCATTTTTTTTTTTTTTTTTTTTTTACCAATGGGGAGGTTACAACCCCCCTGGATACACCTATGGATAGTGGCCCCAATATAAAAATAATAATTTGGTGTTGACAAAGCAATGTGGATAGTGAGCTTGTTGAGAAAATATTTATTTACACATTGATGAAGATGAAACAAAACTTAATAATCTTAACAATCGTTTTTGACACTGTGCACTTGTTTTCTTGTCCTGTGAGAAAGAGCCTCGAAAAGTGTTTGAGAGTCCATGCTCAGCCGATGTGAGCTGTGGTGGTGCCGAGAAGGGGCTGATGACACTGA
Organism: Platycnemis pennipes; assembly: GCA_933228895.1. Classification (NCBI taxonomy): domain Eukaryota; kingdom Metazoa; phylum Arthropoda; class Insecta; order Odonata; family Platycnemididae; genus Platycnemis; species Platycnemis pennipes. The sequence continues at coordinate 77,536,421 of OW121851.1, read as the reverse complement.
GTGACAGGAGTCTGCACGTGAGGAAGCACGTGGAGGGGGCTGTGGGGTTTCGACAAGCAGCACTGGGGGCTCGCCTCTATGGTTCCTCTTGGTTGGTTTGCGTGTTGCCAGAAGTGACGTGTCAGCAGGGAGGGATTCCACTGACTGCAGGCTTGTTGCACGTGGAAGTGAGAGCCTAAGTGGCTTTTTAGGGGGTACGGGAGGCCTTGGAGTTGAGGAACTGCCTTGCAAAATGGGGGCTGATTGATTGGAGTGGCTGTTATGATTCTGTGCTGTCACCTGTCCATTTTGGTCACTGCTGTTTATATGGGCTGGCTTCTCCTCTGATGTCCTCTCTTCCTGTTTGCATTGGTAGTTATTATCAGAGGTGCGTGAGGAGTGCGAACTATGAGGGGTTTGGCTAGCTTTCCAGCTGCCTGAAATGGAACTCCTTGATGCATCACTGCCTGAGGCTGCTGTTTGTAGTTCCACTACTTGTTCCTCAAGGTAAGATATTCTGTGTGTTAGGCGAAGATTCTCACCCTTCAAAGCATCTCTCTCTTTTTTCAGCACTGCCACTGCATCGTCACTCCTTACATCTTCATCTTTTTTCAAGCTGGTATCTGTCCTCCTTGTGGGATTAACCTTTCTGAGCACCACTACACAAACTGTTCCTGACACAGATCCCAGTATCCTTCTCATTTCTTCCGAACTGCTTCCAATGACAGATTCTCCATTCACCTCAATGATCCTAAAATTGAATTATTTTACATAAGAATGGGTTCTCTTGGATAATTTAAGCTAACAAATTCCATAATGTAATGTATGAAAGTTAAAAAGATATTTTAAACTGAGTTTAGCTACTTATTGTAAGTTCTACTGAGACAAGAATTTTAGGATTCATATACTTTTGGGCAAAAAGCCTAAATTATTTAAAAGAACAAGATGATGCTTAGCATAGCAATAAGAAATCAAAGTATCACCCCATACCAGAATGGTTTTTCTTTTGAAAAAAAATGGTGATGGGGTCACAACATGCAATTACCTACCTAAAAACCTGAGGACATGTGATTAAATTTTTATGTAACTGAAAAAGATGGCTTTTCACTAATAGATTTATCTATATAAGGAATTAACTGTTTTTTTATAAATATTTTTCAAGATCTATGCCTATTCATATTTCATCTTAAAGTCTCGTGTGTATGTACAATGCAGTTACATCTAAGCATAATAGTAAGTATATCAAGGTACCAACAATATAGGATGAGAAAACTGAATGAACATGTAATAGAAACTATGAATTGACAGGAGGGAAATGCATTTTATTGGATTCATTGTTCAGTAAGTACAAGTAGGTTTGTCAGCAGTGGGAGGAGAATCTAGATATGTTATCTGTAAAATGCTATGGAATAATGCAGGGCTTCTTACTATTATGGAAAACATTCTTAGTGTACAGGATAAGGAGAGGCACAGGATGAGCTTGGAGTAGGACTTAGTAAAATCATATGAATCAGTGATTATCAAATATTAATCAGCCAGTGAAGTGACTGCACATCTTATTAACTTGCTTCAATTTTGTAAGAAAAGTATAGGATAAACATTAATGACAGGAACATAAAGCAATTAAATTTTCTGGAGGCAAGAAGGCTACACCAAACATAAAGGTTGGAAGACATGAGATATCATCAGAGACATTCACCTATCAGGGTAACATCTTGGATAAAACTGGGATTAGCTATGGAAAAAGGTTATGTTAGTTTAGTTAGGAACTAATGTGTACAATCTACTCCACAGGTATAAAAATAAGATAAATTAGAGGTGTGGGTGGGGACCTTCTGGAGCCCCCTGGCACTTAGACCTCTTTAGATCCATAGTGCCAACCCTAATTTAACCTGCCCGCCACTTGCAAATGGGAAAAGAGCACCAAGGTAGACGTATGGAGGAGGGTCACCTATCCAACTTCAATCCAGGCCCAACATTGCTTGACTTTGGTGATCTCACGATAACCAGTGTGCCAACGTGGCTAGGCCCTTGCCCTTCTCACAGGTATTATTCAAACGTTGTTCATTTTGATTGTTTCAATAAAATTTGGATGAGTACTAATTGTAAGGTTTGTTCCATTATTAATGATTTCCACCATTTAGTGCCTAAATTTGTGAATTGCATAAGTTAGCAGAAGAAATGCATAAAATAATGGGAATAGGTGAATAGATTTTTAGTAATGCGCTGAAGAAAAGACGAATAAGTAGTTACAAAAGTACCTACTTACTCGTCACCTACTCATGCGAAAGTATGGCATTAAGTACAGACATGAAACTTGGTTTGGAGTAATGCAGATGAGCACAGGTTGGAGACACTGAATTATGGCTTTGGTGGAGGATTCTAAGGGTAGGCTGGATGAAGGGAAAGATAAGTGAAGAAATGTCTTGCATAATGGATGAGGAAAATGAGTTTTTGGAAGAAATTCCTAAATTAGAGGAAAAGTAGGTGGTAGTCCTGAATGGTGGGTAGGTAAGTATGGGCTCTTGAAAGTTGCGTCGGGGGAATAACAGTTGTAGAGGAAGGAAAAGCAAAAAGGAATTCTGAACAGCATGTTTAAAGGTATATGATATTAAGAAGAGTAAGGGATTGATATTTTGATTTCGGTGTAAGAATGTGCTGGGGTAGATTTGTACAAGAAACCATGTGGCATTATGAGTGATAATATTGGTAATACTTTCAGTACTTTTTTCTATTTTGACGCTTTTTACAACACTTTCGTGTAAAAGTAGAGGAATTGAATCACATTTTCCCTTGGTCCAGAATGGCAATTGTATTTAAGTTTTTCGAACTGCCCTGGTTCATACTTCGCCCAAGATGTACCTACCTCGATTTTCACTCGATAACAAAGACTCGTGAGTATTCAGAAAACATTGTAAAGTACCTATCAAGTTATATCGCGGGAATTTTTTTGAAATACTTTTTATTCATAAAATGTCAACTCCGATTTCTTTCTTTTGCCGTTAATTCAATGAAAAAATCCCATTTACGCAAATGTTTAGTGTCTAAACACCTCTGAGTGAAATTTCATGCAAAATAAAAGTTGCAAGGATAATCAGATTCGGAAGAATTATTTGGAACTTAACGGATAATAGTCATAACCGTCATAACTAATCTTTCAAAAGCCTCGCATTTTGTAACTACGCATGGGAACAGGCAGTTGTTTAACCCAGCGAACATGCAATCCGTTCAAATAGCATTTTGATGAGTTTCTCATGGTCGGTATATCTTTAAAAAAAATTTAAGAAGCCCTCGCATTATGCGACAGGTAGTTATTTAACCCAGCGAATATGAATTCCGTTCAAATAGCATTTTGATGTGTTTCCGGCAATTTTCCGCCAAAGACGCCGTTGTATGGTCTTTGTTTATTTGTAGTTGGATGTCTTCCTATGTACCCAGTTAACTCTTTATCTCTTCCTCAGATCGATCCCACTCATAACTAGAATCCTTAAGTCATGTAGCATCTCGTTTAGCAGTGAGACAATAAATGAAAGCCCAAGATGTATGAGAAGGATCGTGCACTTCAGGTGAGCACAAAAATATTTTCTCCGGATACAGCGCAGATCTTATTCATTTTTTTATTTAGCGCAAAAACAATTATTATTATCTTAAATGTTGATAAATAAATGAATTGTTGGCCTTAGTGAAATTATGGGAATATATTTCTATACTCACAGACAGTAGGTACCTACGCGTACACCGCGGTGTATGTATATGTACATATGTGTTAAGGGCTGTAGCTTGAACTGATATGGGGTCTCCTTCACAAACAGCAACAGTAGCTAAGTAACTAAGTTGCTTCAGAGGGGCTTCTTCAGGATTAGGTGCCCTAAAGCTTATGCGTCATCAGTTTTATAGTAGATCCACCAATGTTTACAGGTGGAACATAATTAAAAGGAAATTGAGTATGGTGACCAAGTTTGATCTCAAAGTTTTCTCTTTATCAATCTCAAGTTTGATCTCAAACTTTTCACTTCGTCAAATAATTTAAAATATGTTTCCCGCAGTGGGTTATTATATTGGGTTTTATGCGAATATCATTTAGCTTATAAATAATATCAGTAAGACCTGTTACACAGCTTACCTGTCTCCATGGGAAAGAGGGCAGGCTGACGATGCCCATTCAATGAACAATCCTGACTTGTTTCCATCACTGCTACGCCGTTTTGTCACAACACTAAAGCTTGGTCTGCGAAGATCAACACTCACTTCTACGGCCTTGACTTCCAAGCGGCCATTACCACTTTCTTTCAGGCACCTGTAAACATTATTTTACGTGAAATTTTAACAGGAAATCATAAAATTTAATTTAAAGTTTTTCTTTGAGATTGTTTTTGGAAATGGCAGTACTTTTATTCAAGTCAAAGGACTGAAGAATTTAACTGACATAATGATCATACATTAGAAGTGATAAGATTTCTTATTTATTTTCCCTTTTTGTCTATGACTTCATCCTAGAAGTCTGATAAAGTAAAGAATGAGAGAAATTGGACTCAGAAATTTACCTGCAGCTCTGACTCTAAAGGACTACAGGGTGAAAAAAACATGATGCTATTTTCAAATTTTATAGAACTACATATATTATATGTGCACATAAGCATTTTCAGTATACCATCTGATTCTATGTATACTTATATTTTTCCCTAAGTAAGCTCTATCAGCAAAAACAATCAATGCATTGATCAGTGTGATGAAATATGAAAGACTGTAATGGTCTCAATACATACTATTCTTATTTGGGCATTGCATTCTGTGATTGGTAAACGTGTATTATGATCATATGCAGGTGATAACATGTTCCAGAGACAGGGTTCAGTTAATTCCCTGCGATTGTAACTTGATTTCAAAAGATTTATGAACTAAAAAGATCATGTACTGTCATCAGAACCAGTCACCAATCAACAGGCATTATTGCAAGCTCTTGTTGAATTTGCATATAGGTACTTATCTACTTCATACAGGAGAGTGTACTGACATTTTTATTGTTATGAATTATCACAACAGCAAATGACAAAGGATGCTAATTACCCATAGAAAAATTGAGGTAACATGCTATGTGTGGATTAGCTCAGTTTCTTTAGTTTTCTGTTCGGTCCATCAAAAATCTTAGATTTGGCTGTACTTGTCTCTTTTAATAACTACAAATATGAGGTCCTACCTACATCGAAATCATCATTGTCAATGGTGAATATTTATAATTTGTAAGAAATATAAACAATTAAGGAATGCAAACCAGTATAAAGAACTGCTCCCAGGAATATCCCTTAACTGCTGTCTCAAGGCATGAGAATTTGCAGCCAGTAGGATTTCTTCTGACTCTTCAATGGCAGCTTGAAGGTTTCGAATCTGCTCTAACAATGTTAGAAGTTCCAATTCTTCCCGCCCAAGGCTGAACTCTAATTCTGCCTGTTGTATTCGCACATCAATATTGCTGTAGATGAGAAAATTTTAGTCAGAACTTGAGTGATTTAAGATGGACAGTTATGGGGAGTCATTAACAATTCTAGAATCAGTCAAAAATTTTAACAATTTTTTCATAGTTCATGTAAATTGATTATATTGCTTAAGACAGAAGTTAATGCATCTGAAGCATTTATATGCCATTCTGTTCATCTGAGGACTCAGTGTGGTCTACAGTGAACTCAAGAAGAAAGATGCAAATGATGATCTGGTATAGTAGTTTCACAAACTGGAGAAAGCTTGATTAAAATAAGTTCTCTCCCATATCCCAATTCAATCTCCCAACTTGGTTGAGAATTAAAATATTGTTTGGAAGGGTGGTTAGGTTCAAATAGTTTTCTGGATCATTACTCAGTGACATGCAGTGCTGAGAGAGATGCCTGCAGGCCTTGGATATTTCGTCGCCGGGCATCCACATCCTGTCTCAGATGACGCAGCTTTCGTTCAGCTGCAGCTCGTTCTTCCTTTGTAAGAGGTGATTTCCGAGCTTCGCCATTCCTTCCTGTAATGTTCTTCAAGATATTTGAGCCTTTGGTTCCATTTGTCATGGGTTCCCACTGGTTGTGCTGGTGATTTGCTGGAGTTTGCCACCGCCCCAACTGCTGCTTCAAACTACAATTCATAAATATTTGAAGTAAAAGCTTTGGTTCATTGCACTAGTCATCTTTTAATCAATCACTCAATTTTTTTACATAATAAAAAAAATCCTCTGAATATTTAGCGTATAACCTTAGCCTAGCATGGTTTTCTTCCTGGATCCCAAGCAGCATCATATCGGCCCAATATCAATTTTACACCGTCACATATCACTTATTGGTCAATCCGATATTGGCTACTGATATCGGCAAATGTCAAAAGTGATAACATTTGCCATTATAAAAATGAAATTTGCAGATGATATTGGGCCGATATTAATTTGATGATAAAAAGACATCTTTCACCACCATACAGTGGCATAAATGATATTGGGCCGATGTATGTTTGATGTTACCATTGACTGATTTTTCATTAACATGATATTGGGATGATTTAATAAGTGAGATAGCTAAAATGTATCCTGGATAAACATGTTAAAAATATTTATACTGAGAGACGATCGTACAATAAAACTGCAATGGAAAAAGAAATGTCGAGAGGTAGCTTTGAACTTAGAATGTTCACATTGAGAAACCTGAACTTTAACCCTGACCCAACTCTGCTTGTTAAGAACTACATGATTTTATTTAATTGTTTATTATAGTACTGACATTCCTACTTTACTCCTGACCAAACTTCCCTTATGGAAGATGCATAACTTTAAGCGTTATCATAGCAATAAAATATTTCAAACTCGTTTTCTGTTCAAGTTATTGGAGTTATAACCCAATATGGGAGGTTTTTGCCATTAATTGCCATATGAAAGAATTCATGACCGGAAATCGAACCACGGGGCTTTTTTTTTCTTCACGGACCGAGATTTTGAGCCCTCCCTGTCTATCAAGGATGGCAACGCAAGGGAGAAAGGGCGTCAAAGAAGCCACGACCAAAGGTGAACCCCATCCAGCACTAAAGTTGCACTTGGTGGTAAATGTAGGATATTCCAAGCTGGCCGCTTGAACGGCAATTTGTAAGCAAATATCGAATCCTTATTAATACTAAAGATTCAGGCAATATGGAGTGGAAGCGAAACATGAAAGCACAGGCTCGTGTTTTTCTTTCTTATTGAATCCTTAAATAATCATATATCTTATTTTATATGCAGGCCTCCAAATGGTTTCTGATGTTCTGACCAATCACGAATTTTTTACTTTCTTCTCTCTGACGTCGGGGTAAAAAATGTGAATACTCAAAATTATAAAATCCAGCGACCAGAAAAATATGATCATTTTTATGCCCTTTATTAGTCGGCTCAGCTGACATCATTTTTGCTTCGGAAAACGATATCTATTTACTATCGCTTTAAGATACGATCGATGGCATCATTTTTAAATCGGAGAAAGATATCATTTATATGTCATTTTTATATCGGTAATATCAGACGATGTTAAAACGACATTGGTGACATCAAAATGACATTGGGCCGATTTATAACTGCCATATGATGCTGCTTGGGATACTTGTATTCCACAGAAAGTAGCAGTATATCTATCTTTATATCATATGAAGTTATGAAACTGACAAGTTTTGGAGCATTTCAAAATTATATCATTGCAGTTTCCAGTGGAAAATTGCTATTTTGGGCCAGAGGGCCAGAATAAGGTGTGATAATAGGATGGATAGTAAGCAAAAATGGCAAAAAATTAGTTTTTATTATTTTATGGTATTGGTTTAGTATTAAAGGCTGCCTCAAAATTAGTCCTTAAATTATGGTATGTTTTACTCAATAGCTGAAATGAATACAATTAGATATGAGACCAAGGGGTGAGTCGATCCCTATGGTCTTTATCCTTCCCAAGTAGCCTACCACATTGGCCCAATATTGCACCCATATTGGCCCAATGTGGTAGGCTACTTGGGTTGTGTCATGATTCCAAATTCTTCATCTAATTCTTTTGAGTGAAAAGCTTATTACCTGTGTTTTGAGAAAGCTGTGAAATAATTTTGGTTCCAATGTTCATTTGTTCATAGATAAAGCATGATGATCTCGGTTGTTCACATTAGCTGATCACATTGATCTGCTGGATTGATCATGGGGTTTAAAAAAGAAAATCCTTACATTTAAATTGTGTGGGAACAGCGTAATTAAATTGTGTGTGTGTCCTGTAAGTTAAAAGAGTGTACATACATTAAAAAAATGGTGGAAAATTATTGTTATTAAATTTAATATAATTTATTGCAGAAGGATACAAATTCATTAAAAATGCCTGGGCATTTTTGATCCAAGTAATGGATGAAGCCAGTAATATTTGATACATTTTTAATGAATAAGCTCTGATGTAATTAGAGATATTCAGCCATGTTATACGTAGTAAATAGTGTTAATCATCCTCACCTAAAAGCCTTCTTTTGACATAATTGTCATTAAAATTTGATGAATAGTGTAACACGGTAAAAAAATGGATGAAATTTAGGTTTCTTTGTATTTGTAATTAGGTTAAATTTCATTTTTTTTGCATTCTGGAGGGGGCTGTTTGAATGCAAAACCTAGGTGTAGTGATTTTCTGGGTACTACATTTCTCTTGGAAACCACAGGCATCACGGAAAGGAACTGGCTACTCTGTCCTGAATTTCATGTACCATATGCCTTAGCACTTGGTGAACTTATTTCCCCAACCAACCTTTGGGTTGGATACTATGATTGAATATTGTGGAATTTTTGGTGTGGTAGGTGTCTGTTCATTAGGTACCTACATTCCATTTAAACTGAATCCTAATTGACTCTATTCCTGATAGTTAAGTATCCATTGTACAAATGGTATGCAATCGAAGCATTTTTTTCTTGATTGAACAGTTGTGGTTGACTTAGCTCCCAGTTTTTTGTGTCTTATTGTAGCACTAGTTCATAATAACTTCTCTATCCATGTATTTAATCTGGAGGTCCCAAGATGAATCAATCCTAGGGCCACCTGTCATAGATGGCTCAATGCATTACTCACTGGGATATATCACACTCAACTACACTCAATCTTAATGACTCCAGATAAAAAAAGGCATATGTAAGAGATTTTAACACCTATAGTCCTTGATTCTTTTTTTGACTTATATATATTCATAAAAGATTTTCAGTTATTATTACACTGTAAATTAATGATTTCCTGGTTATTGCATCCCCCAAGGTTCAATTCCTAGTTTTCCAGACACAGGTGAAAGATTAAACCTAGAAAAAGGTTGCTAGTATGGATTTCCTTTAATTTTGGTACATTAATGATGCAGAGAAGGCAAGTGCAGCACTTGGTACTGCACTTGTGAAGCACTTAAGTGCTTCATCCATCTCTCCATTGCCCTTAATTTGGGGACCCCTTCACTGAGCCATAAATAAATCAGAACCACACCTCCGAGCTCGGTCTCACCTCTGGATGATGCTTTCCTTTTCACGTAAAGTTTTTTTCAAGGCATCCAGCTCAAGGGGCGAGTGATCGGAATTATTGTCGGGGGCGGAGATCACTGCTTTCGGTGGCGTCGGCGGAGACATCGGCCTGATCACTGGTCGCGGACTCGGTGACGTCAGAGATGACTTGGATGGATAGGATCGGATTCCTCGGTCGCCGAGAGGGGTCGCCGGAGCCGAAGGGGTGCCCGACACCATTCCCGACTGACTCGGTGTCCTTCGCCGCCTGGGCGTCACCGACAGGGAAACTTCAATGCTCGCCATCTGCAATGGAGGAAACAACGCTGTGAGAATACTGATTTTTATCCTGATATTTACTCATTGCTCTGGGCCGTTTGAAATGCCTTATGATCGGAAGGATTTCATGTCAATTAGAGATTGTCGTCACTACCGCGACTTATTCTCGATGACTCCTCTGAAGCTCAGTAGGAGGATGTGTCATTGGCAGTACGATTGGAACGTCCCGTGTCCGTTTTTTTTTCATCCGTCTGGATCATTCAGTGAGACAAACATGAGCTTATGTCGCAAATAAAGAGCGGTGTGCGGTATAATTGTGGGCTGGAAGATAACATGGTCCATTCCTTCTCTTTAGCCGTTGTTTGGTAAAGCAACATGTGGCGAAAGGAAAAATGAAATTTCATCCGACGCCTTTAGAAAAAGAGATGGGCTACTTGATGCTTCATCCCTACGGAGTTTATCAGCTGAGTGATGACTGAAGAACATGGTTATTTTATTATTAGCTATTGGATTTAAAGTTATGGATCATGTCCAGTTACCCACACTGAAGCACATATATTTCCCATATATGTTACATATATTTCCCATATATGTCCCACATATAGTCTTCAGAGTGGATATTTATTCACTAGCTCTATGTAATTGTGTAAATAATGACTCAAACTTTTGAGCATGAAATACGTTCAATTTAAGTCATCTTCAAACTTTTCCAGTGAGATTTACTGCATGAGATACTTTTTCTCTACGCGACAGCCCATGCTATGTTGACTTCCTTTTATAAGTGAATTATTCTGTTCATAAATCTGCATGAACTCTCACTCCCAGTAGGAAAATCTCGTTAAGTTATTCGAGTTTGATGTTAAGTCAACTCACTGTTCATTGAAACATTTTAATTTCTTTCAAGGTCTAGATTCTAGATTACTCACGAAAATCCTTAATGCGCTTACCGCTGATGTGCGCATTAGCAAGATTTCCTCGAAAAAAAATATCCATCTTGACCAGGATATGAACCCGATATCAGGGGTGTCCGGGCTCGAATCCTGGTAGATGTGATGATTGTGTTTCTCTGTAGAATTGTAGCTGATTTTCTTAATTGTTTCATGTTGTGGTAGTATGCACTTTTTATAATCTACCTTTTCGTTTGCAAGCTCAAAAACGCGCTTCGTCAGTACGTGATGGATGTGCTTCTTAATTTATACTAGCTGTTTTAATATGGTGTGCGTTATCACCAATTACGCTCGCGTTAAAAAATTACTCAACACAAACAGAGACGCGTAAATAATAAATGTGTATATGCAACATATATATGTGCCTGGAGATATGTTTTGTTCACTCAGCTTTAGCGAAAACAGAATAGTTTGATCCCTAACTTTTTACTGGTAAATATTGGGAAACATTATCTAGGAAAGGCAGCGGGAGCCCACGGTTAACATCGCGCACATGATCGTTGAAATAGTTAGTCTGAGTTAACTGGAAGGCTGTGTAAAAAGCGATGGAATTTCATTCATAAATCTTACCTTTGCCTCGAGAGTTTCCAGCTGGGCCATCCTTGGCTCCAGTAGGATCTGCGTCGGTGGTCCATAGCAGGTTTGCCCTGGATGCAAGGCGGTCTGTAATAGAAGCGTGAAGTTTGAGTTATGAGCTGCTAAGCCATATAATCTGCGAGAGTAAGCGTGGCAGTGTTTTCATTGAAGAGTTGCGGTTTTGCCAGGCTCTGATGGGTATAGCGAATCGATCTAATAAAAGTCCTTACCATGCATTGCATTCATAAAGGATGGTTACATACGCTTGCATGACTGTTTATGATCCCATTGAGATGCTTCACAATTAGGAAGAGTGCATTAATTGTCAAATATTTGCTGTTAATTCCTCAGGTATTGTTGTTGATAATTGAAGTGATACTATTATTCTAAAGGGAATGCAAAAGGTGATATTGGTAATATATTAGTCAAGCCACCACCACAGTGATTTCTTCAAACATCGGCAAATATTTTCGCTCGTAGTATTTTTTCTAGATGTGGTTTTTTTGTGTCAAATCTTTTAAACAATTTCAATAATGTTTGATATTTTCACACAATATTTGGCCGACCACGGTAGACAGGTTGGCAACTCACTTGCCTGACAACCCATATAGCACGCAAGTTTGGCCTTTGCTTGATTTTCACTTGCCAGACTTTCCTGGCTTTGATAGTGAGCTGCAAGTTTGCTGCAAGCAACCATGTACATCTCTGCAACTATGCACTAGACTTGATTTTCAGTTGTCTTGATAGTGTGCTTGATAGGTTTAACCCAAAGGTCACGGGGATGGTACTAGGAACTAATACAGGTTGTTTGTAAGAGTAAGTTACTCGAAAAATTCAGTTGACACGAATTCGCATCTGACCCTGCATACATATTTATATCCCCATACTACACCAGCAGAACAAACAAAAGCGTGAAGCTAATAAAAATCAATGGTTGGACTGATCGTTACTTGAATACGTTTTTTTGCGCGAGCAAGAAAGTTTTTGTTTAGTTTTTCAAATACGTTGCATGCCACACTATATCAATTAACGGTTTCAATTTTATCAATCAATTTTACAGTTGGTGACCTACCACCCTTGCCACACGTTTTTACAGCGGCTCGTAGGGGTAAATGTGGACATGCAGATGTCTGGCCCTCGTGCTGGTGAACTTCCATTGCATAGTAACGTTGTTCGAATAGATGCTAACAACCAAATTGTAAAGTAGCAACTTTCGTGAATCAAGCAGCATGAGCTTCCATTGCATTTTTCAGCTTATATATGCGCGGGGATGTTGCAATTGAGGTACAATGTATGTACTTAGCAGATGCATCCTGTACGAAACGCACGATTTTTTTCTGGCAGTTTTTCATTTGGCATCATCTAGGAAGGGCATCTACTAAATTTTGAAAAAATAAAAAAAAGCCTCTCTAAATGGTGTTCCATGGAATTAGCAGGCATAGTTGGTGGGCGGGACCAATGTTGATTGGACTGTGAAAGTTGTTGTAGATTGAGTTTGTTGGAAACCGGAGAAAGAGAGGAAGGGAATTGGTATTTTTAAATGGGTTGACAAGTGGTACAATGGTTACTTATCTTGAGAGAGATATATTTTAGGGAATGAGAAGTTCAAGAGTAATGGGGCGAGAAATGAAGGAGAGTAAGATTAACACCTACTTCAACCGGTAGAATAGAGTTTATCCAATTTCTACACAAAATGAAAGTTTTGGGGTGGTGGCCTCATAAATTCCATTAAAATATGAAACTAGAATGGTTACCTACGTTATTCAACCAATTCGTCCGAGCTAAAGTAAAGAAAAAATTAATGTGAAGTTCTTTACAGTAGTTTATGCTGGATTGTGACATTCCATCAAAGATTCGCAGACCTCTTTAAAGTCTCTATCGCGCGTGAAATAGAAATGCTTACATAATTTCATTTACCGTTGGTGCACGCTCGTCGTCATGAGTGTGTGCAAATTCTACCTTCACATCGCTTTAACTGCTCTCTCCTCGTTTCATTTATAGTGAAGAGGATGTGAAGGACTCAAAATTAATATACCCCGTTTAACTTTATGACCTTGTTTTATGATGAATGGCCATTTCGCCGATCACTTTGTAACGCAAACGTTTTATTTTAAAGGGCGTGGACTACTGGCTTCATTATCATATTCCAAACTCCTTTATTGGAGCTCTTGTATAATTCTGTTCATTAGCAGCAGCACTTTCCGGAATGTATGACAAGTTAATGTAGAAAGCTGAGCATACCTGCACATATCGTGGGAGGGGGTGGGGGGGGGGGGGGGGGGGGGGGTACGCTCGGCGGCGTGAATTGTATAACTGAGACAGGCGTCATTTGTATTTTCCGCTGATAGACAAACGGGGGCTTTGGCTAACATGGTTAGGGTCGTTAGTATCTTCGTCGTAGTGAATACCATTAAATCGTTACCCAATACGAGGGGCATGATGAATATGGATCCGATACACCTACTTCACCCTTTATCGCTCCGATGTGTATCTTCCGTCTTCATTAAATTGCGCCGAATGTGATTATTAGCGGGAGACAGGGAAAGGGGAGGGAAACCGGACGCAAGAGGGGAAGGGCACGCTGTCTTCCTGGACATCGACGTCCGTTACAGACCCCACGGTCAGCAAGATCGGATATCAGTTCCGCGTCAATTATTTATTTTTCATTCCTGAAGACGTTCCCTCCACCATCGCTGCGGACGCGGGTGATATTAAGCATACTTGATACTCCCCGCGGGCGACCCGGTGGTCGTTAAGGGGGATTAATTTAATGGGTTATTCTCACGCATTCATGTGGAAGCGGGAGTGAAGGAGGTAGGAGTGGGTATATTTCTCTCTCTGTCTCTCTCCGAGTCCAGTATCACTAGAGAATCCGTGCGCTTTTGTTTCTTCTTCCCTCCACCCTAAGTTCTTTCCTCCCACCTCTCCGCCCCTGGCTTAACCGAGTCCACCTCCTCCATCTCCAGAGGTTCACTTCCGTTTTTGCGATCCCTCACACCCACCCGGCGATACAAGCGCCCTCATTTGTTCGATGCGCCGCGTTCGCAAGTTTTTATTTTTTTTTAACCCATCGTCTTCAGGAGCAATTCGTTTTGCCCCCCATGCGGAAGAATGAGAGTCAAGGCATTTGAGTGGAGGCACTTCCATTTAATGCGCGATCTCCCTTGTTGTGAGGGGGGACTGGATTATTCCTCGGATAGAACGTGGGGCCCAAGTTCTGACGTTTTTGAGAAGGGAATGTGACGGTTCTGGCACAAAAAAATGCGTGAAATTTTCGGCCGGGCCGAGGTTGAAAAAATAAAGCGTCGTGAAACGCTGCAGGCGGCTTTTTCCTGTCGAAGGGGCGAGGCTACCGCCGCAGAGCCACGTTGGCTTGCCGTGTAATTACGTCTTTAATGATTGTGCTTTTTTTCCTAGATAAGCTCAGCCAAATTATCTCATGCACGATTTCATTTGACCCGTCAGGTTATGACAACTGTTTGAAGTTAGATCACCCTTTTCTTTTTACGTCTTATCCGAGAAGTCACCTCGTTTCAAAAATTGAACTCATTTAGGTTAAAATGTTATCAGTAGATTTCTTTTGGGTTGTCAAGAACCGTTAAGGGGTGTTTGGAAACCTCAAAGCTGAGTGATGGGGTAACATTCTTTGAAGCTCATTTTTCCGTTCGTGGATCAAAATGCTTTATAAATACAATCCAACCGTAAGACTACCACAGAAGGATCTCTTTCTACGATATTAGCGAGTATTATTAGGTGCGGGATTGAATTATATCTGGAATGGCGAACTTGGTTAAAAGCCGATCAAATTTGTCAGCAAGCTTTTCAAACAAGTCGTTTCCAGGCTCTCTCAATGACTGTTGTATATAGATAGATAAAAAAATTATTTACTCTGGGACCATATAGTCCCATGGAGCACAGGCACATGGCACATACATTGATTTATATTTTCAGCTACCAGTACTGTATGATTTACGAAATGAAGTGCAGTATTACGGAGTTGTACGGAGAGTAAAGAGCTATCTTCAATACTACAGTAATATCACCCCTTGAAAATAAAAAGATCGTTTATTTGGCGTCAACATGCAAGAAACTTTACGCTTTTAATGCCGGCATTCAACGAATGCAACGAAAAATTGAGGAATAATATTAGGTAGCTTTCAAATGTGCATGAAATGTGCTTATTTTTACACGATAATTAGCTGAAGGTGCCCGTTGATATTCAACGGGAGGGAGAAATATAATAAATACGAATTGTATTAAGAAATTTAAACATTTTTCATGAAGGGGCGAAAACAAGCTTGTGCTATGGAGTTAGCTTTGGCTCCAAGTCAGTATTGGAACCATCATCATCGGTCAACAATCGTAGGATTGGTTTGACGCAGCATCGCTCTTGGACGAACGTTTTTAGCATCATTGAACATCCCACGGATACGTAATGAGACATTATGCTCTATTGGGACTTGAATTTTACTCTCTGGTTTTTGTTAAAGCGACAGATTATCGTATCTACGCTTAGGACAGACACCTGATAGAAGCTAGGGATCAATTGCATAGTAAATAGTGAACGCTAAGTTTGAAAGGCGCAGAGTTTTTTCTTCTTCGACGACTGCTACAATCCTCTTCAGGCCTTATAATATGAAGCACAGAATTACACAGTTTGAAGTAATGTAAAATCGTGGACATTACATGGAAATATAACGGGTTGTTTTCCGCACAACCGTTCATGAACTTGGGATGTTTTCCATGTAATTTTTTGGTTTAGCGATGCAATTTTCATTGCGCTTCTCTCCTTTCATCAAATTACGTACTGATAATCCTGGTGATAAACGGCACTAACCATTTTTGATTCTTGCAGAGGAGCAGAAGAAACCGTAAAATCAGTGCCGAGGGGAAAAGCATACTTTTAGTGATTCGACATCTCAATGAGAGATGAATCAACCGTATCACGGGCGACACGGCTCGCATTTAAATCGTGCGCGCTCCTCAGAATACTCTCAACTTAATTTAGGCTTTGCGTCTTCAGTCTCCCTCTCCCCCACCAGAATAATCCACTCGTGCATTCATTTTCTTATTGGCCGAAGCCTGCTTGAGGACACTTGATTTGTGGTGCGCTGCGCAGGGACGTTTACTGTCCGGTGAAATATTTATTGAAGTGTCGAAAAAACGGTTCTCGAATCGGCGTGCCAATAGGTTTCGAAACGGGCAGGGGCGAACCAGAGCAAAAAATATCAACGGGCTTCTTCAACTACATCTCTTTCTCGCTGAAAGGTTGTTTGAACTCCCAGAACCGGAAACATCCATTAGACGCGGAGCATAGGTTACGCGCATTACGGCGGCCTTCCGAGAAATATGTTTCATTAAGCTGTCGACATACCCGTCGGGTTATTTACATGAACGGAAGGAAAAATTCTGGTGCTATGAGCAGCGTTCCCTCGGCCCCGTGGCTGGTTATTTTCAGAAAGCCATCCCTATTCTATATGGCGGAGAGTATCAGTTCCACGCAGATATTTTGAAGTGCGTCCGCATTCGACGATTAATTTTATTTTAAAAAGGGCTATTAATTTTATCTCCTCACTTCAGCGATGTCTTTTATTTCGATACCATCGGAAACGAACAGTTAACCGCATATTATAAGCGACGGACCGGACGTACTAAAGGGACAGAAGATCAAGTAAATTTTCGTATTGTTAGTGCAAGCAAGGTTGTCTCTCGAGAGGAAAGTGGGGGTGTGTCACTTGAAAAGTAAATGGAGATAAAGTTAATTTTATTATTTTATATATATAATATTGTAAATATATGTATATATATAATTATAAACAATATATTGCATATAATTAATTAAATATGGGAAGTTGGTGTTAACTGGATTTAGCATCATGAAAACAATCTAGTGCCTGCTTTGTGATATCTGGTAAAAATAGATATACTAAGGGTAGGACTTCTTATTTTCCCGTGCATGTCTTTCATTTGAGATTTTTTTGCAACAAAGCTGTCGATAACAGTTCACGTCTTAATTAAGTAATCGGGATTTATCATAAATATACTTTAAAATCTACATAAATGTGTTTAAATCCAAGTGCTTTGGCTTCTGACATATTAATAGATACAAGTCGTGCCAAATAACCTACATTAGAAATAAGCTGATAGGGAATTTTTTTATCCCGGTTTTGGTTTGTTTTTCTTTGAGTGCTTTTCCGTTTGCATTCAAAGAACACACTTGGGCTAGGGATTTACCTCACAGCGATCAGAAATGAATCATTAATTAAAATTTGACAGATTCCTAAAAGTCAAAGATGGTCGTTGTACTTCTCTGTCACTTAACTTATAGGAGCAAGGCCATGCTTAAAATTATGCCTACAGCGCGGTCTCTGATGAGCTTTCCAGTCAAATCAGCTGTGTAACGTGACATTGGTTTTATACTAATTGTAGAAATTCTGCGAATTGCGATATAACATATTTAATGTATGTGATGTAATGAATAGTTACCGAAAACTTAATCCACGGTGTAAACACGTAGTCCGAAACATAAGCATGGATTGGTGAGATGGCTACGCTCCAGATTCCTGACGTGCTTATTTATCTCGTGTTGGTGGCCATTCGGAAGGGAATTTAATGAACTATTAACGTTTGAGCTGATAGCTTCATCCCCAATTAAATTAAAAACTTTGTATACTCCTCACTTGAATGAAAAGCACAAAACACGACTTGTTTCATTCACAAGAGGTCCTCGTTTGATGTATGAACAGAAACATCTCAGTCCTTATACACTCTTGGTGAAGTGAACGAGGGGGCAAGGATAGTGGAAGAGGGGACTTAAGTTAAAATATAAGGAGCATAGGAGAGGTCAAAGTGGATTTAAAGTAGTAGGACTGTCAAGTCTGGGGGAAGGTCCTGAAAACATAACGTCATCCACAATACGACCATGGGTTGAGTTTTTCTTAGTCTCCAGCTCCTCTAAAATGTCGAGCTTCTTGCCTTTCGTCTCGATGTGAAGGAACTTCGGGGTGAAATCACACGAGGTGTGAAATCACTCCTCACACATGTGTTACGCGAAAAATGACTGTGCTGTGTTCCCCGTCACATAAGATCTTTTGTGTTCTTTGGTTCTAATTTTAAAAGACCTTCCTGTTTGAATCTTTATGTCGCGTCGTAATCACGGCTTTCTAGCCAATATACCTACTGTACCTAACAAATTCTAACAAGCATTAACAAATTTTATGTACACTCACCTGATGATGTTCTCTTTTGTGTTTATAATTAAAGCGTGGAATATACAAATGTTTTGATTTAATTGAAGATGAACTTCCACGAAGTTGAGCCTAAAACCATAGAGTTTCTGATAGCTTCAGTTTGCCTCGGTGGCGTCATTTTCTCTAGCCTATAAAAATTTTATGGATTTGAAACCACCTGCTGTCATTGAGCAGGGACAAATTGGTGACAGGCCAGGCGGTTGAATTCCACCAGCTGTATCATTATTGCTTTTCATTTATATTGCCGTGAAACGTTGTAATTCGCGGGATCGTATCATACTGAGTTATCTTTTGTTATTCGGCAAGGTTTCCGCGCGTGGCTCGAATATAATATTAAATGCTCATCGTCTTGAGGGAGTAGCTCCTCTCTTTCATCGGAAAGAGCTTGGATATTGTTCTCAAAATCAGGAAACTTCAGGGAAGTCCGCCGAACAAAACTCGCTCCCTTTTCACACGTTTCTCCCTCTCCTCGGTCCCCCGTTCACGCCTTTCCCGTCGACGATCGAGAGCAGCACGGCAATGGTTTACAGAAGAACGAGGAAAAATAAAATTCCGGCGAGACCACCCTCCTTTGCGTCTCCTCGGGGACGCTGACCCCTGGTTGTGCCGTCGCAAAAAGGACGACGGCGCTCCCCTTGCCGCACGGCTTCGACCTTAGACGGCCTGGAAGGGCCCGCACGGCGGCAGGCGGCCCGAGGAATGCCTTGCCACGGAGGAAGGGGCTGCTCACTCGACCTCTCCCTGCCTGTCTCTCCTTCCATCTCTCCTCTTTTCTCTCTCTCTCCTTCTTTGCCGTCTGCCCTGTTTGCCTCCCCAAGGAGTCTCTCTTCCGAGGAAGGGATTGGGGTAGTTGGGAGGGAGATGGCCCCCGGAGGCACAGGAGATAGCGAAGGCGTGGCCGTACCTGTGGGGATGACGGGACAGGGGGAGGAGTAGAAGGAGGGAGAAGAAGAAGAGGAAGAGATATGCGCGGCTGGAGAGGGAGGGACGGGTTGTAGGGGAGGGTTGGCAGGTCCCTGCGGGTGAAGTGGGAGGAGGGGGAATGTCGGCAGGTGGGGGAGAGATGGGCCTTTTGGATGCTGTGGCTGGAGCCGAAGGGTGAGAGAGGAGGTTCCCGAGGAGGGAAATGGATGGGGAGTATTTAATTCAAAGTGCCCGTGGTGGAGACTGCCGGCGTCCTCGCGTTCTAAGTCGGGGGGCACTCGTCTGGATGCCGTTTGGTTCAATCAGAGATAGGTGGATGATGAGGGAGAAGGTAGTGTTGTTGATGCAGAAGGTAGGGGAGAAGAACTCGGCGATGCATTAGTCAGTATCTACCTCGGGGATTCAGACTGGCCCTTACTTTACCTCCCCAACCAGTGTACTTAGCAAGTTTTCCTATGGGAGGCCTGCCTATCCTGTTCAATTTCCAACCAAAATCTCGTGCGAACAGCGAGATTTCGCTTCTGATTGTTTTCAATGCGCACCACTTACATTATGGGAAATCAGAGTATCCTGAATTCGCAAATTTTCTCCATGCGTGGTCTATCTTTTCTGCGTCCAAACACTCCCGCTCCCATGAATATCTATGAACAACTCTTCCATTATTGATCTTTTTAACGATCGCTTTAAGCCTTTTAGAGTGGACGGACAGACCGCTGAATCCGTCCGATACCATCAGATATTTACTCAAAGTAACCTCCTTTTCTCCTCTCCTGGTGTATAGTGAAGAAATTAAAATTTGAACATATTACTTGAGAGTGTGAAAGCTTTAATGAGATTACTCAAAGGCCTTGGAATGTATGAAAAAAAGATAATTCGGGGTACCAATGAAATATCACCTACTTGTCTTGGTCTTGAAAGTATTATGCTGAAAGGGCATTCTAGATGACGAAAATTATGCATACTTGCAGGTTGCATACGTATAAACGAGTACTGGCGACAACTGACTGCTCTAAATTACATCGGGGACCATCAAATTGCGACAGAATTGATATAGGTATAGGTTTCATTTGCCAATCGCTGAGCCGATGGTAAATAAAAATCAGAATAGTTTATGGCGAAGAATTAGTTCCAGCTGTTCAATTAGCGGCATCTCCGCCCCTTATCTGACTTAGCCGTCTGCTTCTAGCGACATGAGAGGCAGCGAGACTAATATCGCTTGATCTTTCTTATACCCTCATCCTACTACTCCTGGTTCTCATTATACTCAACTTTCTAATATCTTGAATGATGAAAATAACAATAATGTCTCGGCATTTTTCTCTCTTCGATTTTTTTTCATCGCTCTGCTGATTTGAAAGAGAGATTTGCGCTGGAATAACCCCGAAGCGCGCGTGGAAAGTATTTTTTTCTGAACATTTCAGCTTAGTGATTCTTTTAGATTCATAAGTTTTACTATCCTTTAGCGCCTCAGTGATCTGGAAATATTTAAAACGAAATGCCCTGTTTGAATTTTATCCATCGTTATGTACTCATATTATCACTTCAATCCAACCGTGTTATTAGGTCGGTAACGCGCCGGTCAGATGACTCAAAGGTCTCGGATTCGCATCCCGCCCGGGAAATGGATGGTTTGTCTTCATTTTAAGACATAACCTAAGACCTCAGTTTGACATAACCTAAGTAGGAGGAGTTCTTAACAATCGATTGCAATATGATATTACTTAAAGAATGATTTGATTTAGTAATAAATCACTCCGAGCTGCGAAGACAATCGCTCGAGAGATTTGTCCATTTTTTTGTTCGCAGGACTGGTCATCATCTCGATAACAAAATAATCGGGTAACTTAAAACAAGGGACCGTGCTTAAAACCTTCAGCACATGGAAAACAAATTAATCGGTTCTTTTCTGCTTCCTTTCCCATCGTACTAGAGGATAATGCGAAGCATCGTAAACTAGATTTACCTCATTAAAAAGTTCCCAAAAGCTCTGAAGAGTGATATTCACCTTGTGGGGTGATTCAACCGTCCAGCATATATTTTTTAGGATAATTCCGGAGACTTATTAATATTTTTTATCTCGATCCACCTATAGGGAATATTTATTTCATACATATGGCATTTTGGATTTTTTTGTAATACACAATTGTAATATTTTTTCTTAAAATGTTGCTTTGCGCACTAAATTTAAATATATTTTGAGCTCAAATGTGACTTAAGAAAATTTGTTCATATCGGATGTAAATCTGTGAACAATAAATTATATTATATTATAAGTTGCCATTAGGGTTAACTGTGAATACTAGCTGGTAGTAACCGCGATGGGTCGAGGGAAACTTTACCGTGGCGCATGTTGTGGGCAGAATATCCATTCAATCCCTCTCATTCGCCTCAGCGCGAAGAAGTACGCCCACTTTATCTTCGGCATCCTCGGTCCAAACTACGCCCCGAGGCTCCTTCCTATATTTTGCCGCTGATTGATGTCAAGGAGTCCTCATTTGAAGGTGGATGGGCGGAATAATGATGATGATTGATTCCTCCTCATCGAGCTCCGTAATTTGAACGCGTTGCGTAGTAAACAGAAAAGGCGAAGTGGCTCGAGACCCCTGAGCAAAAACATCCTCTACTTCAGCAAGTTTCATTCCTCGGAATAGATGTCATTGTGAGATAAAACATAAAAAAAAGATTGATTGATAGCATAACGTGTTTTATTTCGAGTTTGTCGGGCGCCATTTCCGTTCGATGTAAATCAATTACTCTCGTTGAATTGAGTGCTGGATAGAATGTCCCGTTAGTACATGAATTTAACGTTTTCGCTCTACTCGTTGAAAACATTTTATTTTCATTCTCCCAGTGATTTGATTTCAAGCTTTTTAGCAAGAATGAAATCAGTGGGCAGCAAGTGGACTTCGTTTCGCGGTATAATATTATGTGGGAATATGATGTTAATATTAACTAGCTGCTTTCAACTAATGACATTTGTGATTAGAGGAATATCACAGTACTTGGGAGTATTACGCTTGTATAATTATTCCAAAATGGTCTTACAGTTTTCATATGTGATTTAAACTGGCATGCATGGCCTATTCGGGGTTAAATGTACGTACATACATTATGGAGACCGTGGAAATCATGCAACATGACTTGTATGCGCCACTTTACAATCCTTCTCAAGTCAGTAACCAAAAGGGTAAAAATTACTTAACGACATTCTGTTGTTACCTGCCGTCTTAGCCATGTTAGTAATTCACTGGCGTGGCAACCCAAAGGTTGTGCGTTTTCGTCCTATCAAGGATATGTATGTTGTGTATGTCCTAGGATTAAGACCCAGGTGGAATGGTGCGATGTAACCTCAGCCGTGGGAGCATCTATAAGCCAAGACTGCTGTATACTTCTACTACATACTGTTAATTTCTTACTTGTCCGTAGTATTCAATCGCCCATGCTCACGCTAGGACGATCTGTACGGTCAGTCCAAGAGAGCTTGTGAATTGATTCGTAGTTCCGAGATACAGGCCCCAAGTGGGAACAAAACGAAAGTTTGTAAACCAAGGTGAGATAAAGTCTAGAGATAATTTCTTGAGGACGGCGTTCGACTGGAGACGCCCCAATCCTTGTAACCATGTTTGATTTGTACGGCGTGGATGCAAATAGTAGTTTGGTCGGAGATGTTTCAATAAACATCACCAATCTCGAGGTTCGAGAGAATAAATCTCCTCGGGGCGGAGTGGGTGAGTGGTCTCTCCTCATTCCCCGCGGACCGGACGATTCCGTCCGTCTCCTCACCCCTCCGATCCTCCGATCGCGCTAACGACGGAGCAGCTCGGGAAATCGAGGGACGTTTTGCCCGCCGGCGGAACGCATCGAGAAAAACCCTCCGGCCCGGATCGCATCCAGCGGCCTCGCGCGGGTAGATCTCGGCCGCGTTTACGAGGCCGGTGAAAATCGCCCAAATGATGCCGTTTCCTTCGTGTCCGTTGAGGGAGAGAGGCGAGAACTCTCCCGTTTACCTTACCATCCGTCAGGACTAGGGGGGGATTGGGGATGGCCACCGGCGTCGCCGGCGTGTTCTCGCGTCTCGACGGCAGATGTTGGCGGATTCTCCCCGATGAAGGGTTCCTCCCCGGCGCCGCTCGAGATGACAGCGGCTCCAGATCGGGGTGGGTGAGGGAGATTTGCAGCAAGTTTTGCCATGATTGTTTCTTTCCCTAAGTATACATCGGTGGATGTTTTTTTTGTCATTGATAGTATGTAACCAATATTTCCTTACTTTCCTTCAAAACGTTGTGTGTTTCCTTCGAAGGATATACTTCCGACGACCGGGGTAGCCAGGGCGGTAATGGGCCGTGTTAGTGATCTAAAGGTCGCGGGTTCTAATTCTGCCTCGGGAATGGGTGTTGCTTATTTTAGGATTAAGAGCGTAGCTTGAGCGGTGCGAAATAACCCTTAATCCTAGGAGCATCTATTACCGCAATCTACTACTAAGGATTTTCTCCTATTTTACCATCCCGGTTACTGGTAAATTCTTTGGACTTGGAATCGAGATTTAAATGCTAGGAGAAAAATTTCCTATTTATAAGAGAATATTCTTTTCAACTGGTATACATATTTGTCTTAAAAGAACTCGTAATCCATGTATATCAGCTGACAGTCCTTATTGGTTCATATTCAGATAGGTAAGGAACTTCCATTATAGTCGGCCTTTGTTGCTAGGTCGGTAACGCTCTGGCCTGGCAACTCAAAGGTCGCGGTTTAGAATCCCTCCCAGGGCATGGGTGTTGTGCTTTTCTTAGGATTAAGACCGCAGGTTACACGGTGCGTTATAACCTCAGCCGTTGGCCACGTAAAATCTAAGACTACTGCTAACTTGTGTTATAAAATTTCAATCCAATATTGTGCGCATGCGTCCTCGACCTTGTGGAATTCAGCCAACAAACATTTTCACGTCAAATCATGCTATTGCCTCGACTTCAGACCGTATATATGTTTGAGATCGACGTCTCCTCTCATCCACAGCATAGCTACGACGTTATTTCCGATGTCAACGATCGATGATTTTTTTTGACGCTCAACCCCACTCGTTGTGCATGCGAGAGGAGGAGAGAAGAGGAGGGTGAGAGGATCAGTACCGTATGGGAACGTGCGGGGGAGGGCGGTGCGGTAGGTACGAGGCAAGGAGAGAGGGTGGAGATCCAAGTGCCAGAGAGGGTGAGTGAGAGGGTCGAATAGAAGTAGAGAGAGAGAGAGAAAGTGAGGGAAAGAGAGAAACGGACCAGTCTCCCCCACCCGTGTGGGTGGAGCGGGTGGGATGGGTCGAGGGAATCGTTTGGATTGGTTGCGTAAAAGTGCCTTTGCGAGGAGATCCCAACGGGCGGGCTCGTCGGGTCGAGGGGCGGTGTCGGGGTGGTTACGAGAGGTGGTGGGTGGGAAGCGGGAGGGAGGGAGAGGTATTGTGTTCGCGGTGCCGGACTAGAGAGACAGTCCCGGGGGAGGAGGCGAGAAGCTGGGGGTGAGGATGGCGGGTGGCGTCCCCACCGTACCATCCTCCTCCCCTTGCGTGAGAGAGGCTATTAAAGGTGGACGAGAGGCGCATGGTTATGTGGCGTCCCGTGCAGTGGAGAGTGGCCCGTTCGAGGTGGGATGGGACGGGGGAGGAGTGGGAAGGATGGCTCCTGGAGCCCGCCCGGCGAGGCGGTCGCGGTGTGGGATTACTTCTTCTCTCGGCGCGAGAGGTGAGAGATAGGGAATAAAAAAGGCAAACGTTTCGAAAGAACACTTTAAGCCCTTGTGACAGGAGCGGATTTTTGCCGGCTATAATTCCTGCATATTCCCTCGGCCGCCTCGTAGCATCAGAAACTAAGTTTTCTTCCGAATCAACCATTTTACGTGTTGGAATTTCTGGTAGAGTTGAGCCAATGCCAATGGAAGTGAGAAAGAAAGATAAACAGTCTGAAAAGCTATGCAGTAGGTTGCAAGCTCCTGTGTATGAATTGCCTTATTTATCTACAAAATTCAGTTATTGAGGATGTGGTCGGTGTGGTGGATAGACTACTTCCCATTTCAGAATCAGGATACGTTAGCTATTGGGGGAGATTTTTTTGCAAATGCACGTTAAACAGCGTCCATTTTCTCCAAGAATAGATTCATGATTGTCTTACACCCTTCTCAGTTCCCTGGAAATCCTTCCTCTATTGACCGTCTACCTGTCCGTGATGGATCAAATTATCTTATTTATATGGGCCTCTTTAAACTACTGCTACTATAAGCTGGAATAAATTTCATCTTTGATGTTCTGCTACCAGCAATTTATATTACTTTTCAGATTTTTTCTCAATATCTTCTTCTATGGTACACTACATTATACACTTGTGTTAGCCAGCAAAAAGTCTGAAAGGCGAGGCTCCGTAGTGAAATTGCCGGTCACTGCTGATTGATGATCGGATAGTAATTGCAAAAGTAAGTTCTCGTTTCTTTTGCTCATAATAAGACGGAAACGCACAAACAGGTCATTTGGTTATTGGAAGACTTTGGTTGAGAAATCCCAGAGACTAGAAGATTGTTCGCAA
Organism: Platycnemis pennipes; assembly: GCA_933228895.1. Taxonomy (NCBI): domain Eukaryota; kingdom Metazoa; phylum Arthropoda; class Insecta; order Odonata; family Platycnemididae; genus Platycnemis; species Platycnemis pennipes. The sequence goes on along the minus strand of OW121851.1, from coordinate 77,510,419 downwards.
GATTCAAGTTACTCGAAAAAATTATATCGCAAGAGTTCAAGGCTGACACTGCAGATATATTTACACCCCCACACTACATAGGCAGGATAGACACAAGCGAAAAATTGAGAGATATTCACAGTTGGGACAAAATAAAAGAATTGGTTTTTCCCGTGCATAATACACGACTGCAACGGGAACAAAGTATAATTAAAAAAATAATACTACTCATGCTTAATTATTTTATTTGTTACAGTCTAGTAACATCCACCTCCAAGTCTCCGGCTAGCATCAGGTTTCGTTGCCGTCATAATTGCCGGAGACTCGAGAGGGGTCGCGCCTAAGGGTAGCCACGTTAGCCAAGGGTAGCCATGCTTCATTATTATTATCAAAACGCTTTTCTTAATTTTTTCAGTAAAATATAATTTTCACGGCTGGTTACCTACCACCCCCCGCAACACACTTCACACAGTTCACAGGGTGACATTTAGATGTTAATGCAAATGCGAACGACAATGCTATTAGGAAAATCCTTCGATTCATTTTCGTTTCATGCGATCACATCCGCTGCGCCGCATTTTCGCCAGCGTTCAAGAGCAAGGCGGTATTTTATGACGGGTTTGCTTCAAAGCTCTCTCGCTGCGCGGACTAATCCTGGATCGCGAGGCTAGAAGGTGGAAGAGGCATCCCGAGTGGTAATTCTCACCAAGGAAACGGAGCGTTGTCCCAGGAAATGAGCGGACGGGTCTAGCACGCCGGTGACCCCCGGCCGCCTGCCCATTCGCCCTCCCTCGCTGACCTCGCCGTCCTCGGCCGACGCGTCTATCCTCTCGGCATGGAAGTCCGAGTAGGATAGCGCGCTCTTCTTCGACGACCTGTGTGGGAGAGACCAAAATGTTATGCATTTCATCGCGTGGCAATGACGGCACGACTGCGCAGTCCGATTAGCAAGCTGAATGGCGCTTAACGGCCCATAAAATTCCTTCGTAGTTAAGAATGAAATGAGAAATAAATGTTTTATTTATGGGCTTTCAGCATTGCTTTCAGCAATCGTTTATTACTGCTTAACAAGTCTCGTGAGACTGTGATTAATGGCAGCTGTTACATTTCGAGAATATTACATGCTAATGACTGGTGTATCAATTTCAGATGACATAATAAGTTGTAATTAGGTACTCCGAAGTAAGGTTCGAAAATGTGTTTTTACCAGAAATGGTGATCATCCAAAAATTCTACCACAGTTTATTAAAAGGAAATATTGGAATGTTAGATTTTTACGCTGGATGGCAAAGAAAAAGTTTTATGAGCTGACTGAGGGTAAAATGTTGGTTGAGCTACAAAAAGGGATTTCTCCAAATGAAAACAGATAGGATTTTGTAATGGGACGAAGGGAGGCAGGACAAATGTGTGGCTAAAGAAGAAAATAAAATGAAGCACCTTCAGTTCAAGTGGAAGGTACACAATTGTCTTCTACCCGTCTAACAAGTGAAACAGGTGCTAGAGTAAAAAGTAATGAGTGAATTCTGTGCCGCATACGTGGTATCTCCTAATTATTAGCCGTTGTCAGAGATTCAACTCTATGAGCTCACGCTCATGAATTTTACTTGATGTTAAGGTCTTAACTATTCATGGGAAAGTCAATTAACACGAAACGGTAAGCTCTTCTCATTTGGATTGTAACACAATAACGCGTGAGAATTCAAATGTACCGTTAGTACTCCATGAAAAAAACATCGTTTTAGTCACGTACGATGTCTTTCCGCTGTTAACTGTTTGATGACGCATTGGTTGATGAAATTTTAATTGCATGAATTCGGCTATTCACAATACGTATGAGGAGAATGGAAAATGACCTCGAAGGTTTTGTTCCTCGGTACCCATTACATTAAAAGAAAAATACGCTACAAAATGGGATAGTTTAGCAGCCGTGGAATTGAAATCACAAAATTGAAACAAAAATCCCGATACTAATTTCCAACACGTAATTTATTTATTACCCTTACATAGTTTACCTTATGAGAATTATCGTTTTCATGGACACCGTATAAATCAAGGGAACATAAATCATGAAATGTTATTATTTACGAGGATGATTGTTTTTTTTTTCGTGCAGAAGGGTGGAGAGGAACCCGAATCCCCGATGGCATTATAGCTTTTTCCAAAATCTTCGAGAGAGTCCACAATTGAATATTCTGGCTAATGAAATGAGATGAGAAAAGAAGTGTCCTCATGCAAAACATCTAAACACAGTTTTACTGGAAAATTCATGGTGCAGGTCCAATTATCAGTCAGCATCATTTAGTTCACATTAATTGCCATGCGAAAAAATATCATCAGCTTTTCTGATGCCTCAAAAAACTCTATTAAGTGTCATCAACGGCCCATATTTCTACTAACAGGATATAAATGTACCACTTGGTTGTGTATCGTGACTTTGTTTCATAGTTGTGGTTGGGATTCACGGTGTGGTGTGCCTCGGGTTTTAAGGAAAGGTAGAGGGTTGCAAAGTTGGAAGGGCTTCGGAACACCTGTCAGTACGGTTGGATTCCGCCTTCAGCTTCCAGATATACAAGCCGCCGATTTCGTCTCGAATTACGAAAGTGCTGTCATCCGGAAACATATCCATTCCGCACGACTCGGAAACTGGTATGCTAATATCTTCCTTTCTCAGGTGTATATTCCAAGTGGAAGATAGGAGTTGGAGTTATACTAATGTCAACCAAAGGTGTTGTGCGAATCTTAGAACGGAAAGGAACTCAAAGAAGTATATTTAGAAATTAGAAATTGCATAATCTGTGCACATGTTTCCTATCCTCTTGAAAGCACGATGCTTCAAGCCCTCTGTCGAATTTTTTACATTAAGTATTTTCCTCCATGGCGGAATTAATCACGGCGACTAGCAATTATTATGCACTCTTTAACGGTTACAGGAGGTGCTGATGGAATATTGGTGGTAGTGTATGGAAACATTAGTGCATAATTTCCTCCAATGTCTTCATTTCCTCCTCCACCTTGTCCAAAACTTCTTCGCTCGACTTCCCATTCGTCCATTACACTTTCTCCATCCATGTCAACATCCATATCTCAAACGCCTCCAATCTATTCTAATCATCCCTCCGCTGGATCCCGATCTCGAAATAATCTTGCTCCATGCTCCATATAAAACTCTATGCTAACCTTTCCTCTAAATCTTTGCTCGAGGTTTAGCTCATACATTTTCATGGTGTTTTCAAGTCTGTTTCCGCACTAATAGGCGCTTCAGACCGGGAGGAAAGGTATAAGGATAGGAATAAATTATTTCCAGTTGGCAAACAACTCTCTAGCTCACGCAGTCACCCTCCTAATGTTTTTTAGTTTTAGGCCCGCCTTCTTCGAAAGTCCCGACCGAGAAATCGTTCTTCGGGCTCTTTCTATATTCATGTTTTTATTTCACTTGTTTTTTGGAAACTTCCTCCTCGTACATGTTGAAGAACAGCGGCGACATATGACAGCCCTGCTACACTCATCGGATTTTTCTTTCCTCCCAGGCGATATCTTTCGCTGATACTAAAACAGGCTGAATGTACTCAATTTTCTCTTCTATCAGCGTTCAATGATCACATTAGCACCATAGCATCATGAGTTGCCCACCCTTCCTAAACTTAGACTGATCTTCACTGAAGGACCTTCCCATCCCTCTTTTTGTTATTCTTAGCACTACATTCGCTGATTTTAAAACAATACCAACCATTCAAAGCTCGCGAGCTAGCCGCGAAAAATTTAGCGGAGTTACACGCTGAATTGCAGGATAGCAAGCTATTCCACTGAGAAAAAAATTATTCCGTCCGCGCTTCCGTCTGCCTGCTCTTTGTGCGTGTGATCAGGAGCTCCTACATTTTAGGTTACGTGCAACATTTCTATTTATCCCATCGACGAGCACCATAATTAATTTCGACATTTTAATTTCGTCATCCGGCCTGTTTTTTTTGGAGCAAATGAGTTTCCCTGTGATAGAAATCTTATTTACGCAACAACACCTCGCGCAAAAAATTGAGCGGCATGAATGTAATCATAAGTTATCTCTCGCCATCGACCACCGAGAGGCGGAGTCCGCGGGGCAACAATGCTTCGTCCAGAACGAAGAGCGCGGGATGTTGAAGGTGGCGTAGTCTGCGCGGATTGTGAGGTAACTCGTCCGCTTTCGCTCGCTTGAGTTTTCCGAATTCCCAGGGTTAATGTAATCCATACTCAGCCTGAACTCCTCTTTTTTTCTCAATTCCGTAATTCCCGTATTTGTAGTTAGTAATTATTTCAGAGAGGCGACCGGCAACTTCATTGCGCCATTTAGGATATATGGGCAATGTGATAGAGATAGTTGTTTTTGTGGAAGAAGGGTGTTCGTAATTAGTGTTCTCTTAACGTATAGCGCCAAGGTTCCACGTTTTAACGTCCCGTCGGAAAGACGGAGTGCTAAACTCGAAATGCTTCCCACAAGGTATTCAAGTGGGGACCAGTAAAGCAATGGAAAATCTGCCCCTGCCCGGATTTGACTGCGGGCCCTTGGGATGGGAAGCCTATGCTCTAGCCACAACGCCAGCTCGACCCGTTGCACATCCACCGTCATCCTCATTTTCCTAGCTTCCACTTAAAATGTTGGAGCTTGTTGTGAGCTCTCGTACCTCGCTCAGGCATCACCCGGATTACGGCCCTCCCGACGCCTACGCTGGATCTGCGAAGCCCATCTTCCCTCGAGGGATGTGCTCAGCTCCGTTGGGAGGAAGTTACTTCCCTTGAGTCGACGGGCTCGACCGTATTTTACGCGCCAAGCAGGGACAGGGTGGAGTTGGTCGTTTTTATCTATTAATAAAGGCAAAGCACCCGAAGGAATGGCGCCGTCTCAGTCACACATGTGGGGGACTCAGTGATGTGTGCAATTTCCGGTTTACCATGCATGACGGTGGTATGTAATAACCGCATCAGAGCGAGTCGACCGTAGTGCTCTTACCTGACGACCACATGGTGGTTTTATAACGATGGAAATTTTTAAATAGTTAAATTTTCGGAAAAAAATGTGATCCTGGTGAGAGGAAATTTTTCTTCACGTTTGGTCGTGGACTTTTTTGTATCATCGAGAATACCTGAATGTAAACATCAATATTGGAGTTCTACAGTTGCACGAAAATTCGCGAACTAAGCTGGAGTGGGCAAGCACACATTTTTTTTCAGCGACTTACTCGAAGACCGTATTTCATCATCATAAGTCATCAATCCTCAGATTGATTTACCTGATCATATTCTTTAAATATTCTAATCAGAGGATCGCAATTAATTCAATGAAAGTTCATTATTTTTCATTGGCAACATTTATTTAGTGACAAGGAGATTAGATTGTGATCATATATTTTACAGGAAACAATTAGCGAATTCTGATGACTAGTAATAGAATGATCACCTTCAACGGTAACTACCTTTGATTTTGAAGTTAGAAGTAATGTTTTTAAATATTAGTTTTAATGTAAGATTTGGTGTTTTCCCGGCGTATTAGACGAGTGAAAGTTTCTCGGATCTCACATCTCATATCACAGCCCTGAAAAAACGAGTCGTTTTCCGAAACGTCGGCAGAGATGGAGCCTTAGACCCGGTGGAAGACCCGAGAAACTTTCACTTATTAGTTTTAAATTAATTATTTTAATGAATGACTGATTAATGATCGTGTTTCTCCAGTGGGACATACTATATTTCATTCTAGTCTGCCATGGAATTTCATTGAAAGATTCAAATTAGCAAGCTCTACTATTCCATGACACTTCAGATAAATAATTCATATTTGCTCAATCCCCTGAGTAAACGGCTCATTTTCACCTCCTCTGCATCTGGCTCCCATCCAGTAGCGAACGTGGTTGTCATATTAATGCAGAAGAAATGCCTTATCGTAATGAGTTATTTTTCTTGAAAGTACTACATAGTTTTGGTAGATCATTCATATTTTAATAACTGCACAGGAAACTTATTTCTTTTTGGAAACTCTCATCCGGACCAGATTTTGGGCAGGTAAATGGCTTTTTTTTTTCATGTATGTTGAGATCTTTTTCCTTCGTCACGCATTGAAGTCTCCAGGTTTCCGAGTCCCAAAATTCTTTCCAGGATCGGACACTACTCAATATTACTCCTAAATTAGCGGTTTCTTGAGGAGTAAACTCTATCCACACCCGTTTCATTTTTCGAACGCCTTAAACTCGAGGTAACTGAACTGCGGCTCTGGGGAAGGAGTGAGAAGAAAGTAATTTTCAAGTAATAATGGGTAAAATAACGGAAAATCATTAACGGCATTGGCATCATTATGCCCGATTCCATGGGATTCGCAATGGATTTTTTCCTACGGTGTAAATTCGTCTCTGCGAATCCCTGGTGGCTGTCTACAGCACTTAGTTAGAGTGGATGAAAAAATTCCAGTCGCGATATTTTCTTTCATACTATTAATGAATACTGACCCATTAACTTGCTTCAAGGTTCGTGACAGAGTGGTTGATGATTAGTTTAATTAAGGTTAGCTCATGGAATACACGCAAAATTTATTTTTGTGAAGTCTTATATGATTTCGCAGATATTAGGGGAAACAAAGGATGATGTTTGATGATGCAAAAGAACGAACAAATCTGTGAAATCTTTTGTTTTTGCTGATGGGTTAAGAAAAAACATGAGAACCCTTCTCCCTGGGTCGATGAACTTAAAGATAGTTTAATGATACTATTACATGTAGATATAACTTAAATAGACCTGCCTGTACTTTCATCCTAATTTAAAGTGTACTTCATAGAATACATGTTATATACACGCTCTTTTTGCCCGCCATTTGATAATTAAAATAATTACTTAATTGTAATAGAATTCTATTTGACCTCAGTCTTTCACCTACTTAACTAACTATTTAGCCCAAAACCTCTTGAATGAATGCTAGTCAAATGTTTTCAATGCTGAGTTATAATTGTTTTATCGACTCCATTTTTTCGTATGGAAGCAATTAATGCATCATGGATGGATTTGTAATCATGGAATGAATAAATATTAGTTGAAATGAAAGTCATTAGACTTCAGTATGGTGACGCTTATTTTAATAACTGACCAAAATTGTTTTGATTAGTTTTCGCCGTCTCAACATTGTTGATAAGGAATACAATCCATGTATTTTTGTCCAATTTTGTCAGCAATTACCCATGCTTCCATTTCTCTACATTTACATGTGTTAAGTACCCTGAAAGCCACTTTGAGGGTGAATAGCAGATGTGAATATTCACTAAATATGTCATTAGTACAGGCTACTAAGGAATTAAGAATTACGTTGTTACTAACTCATGTAAATGGTTATTAAGGAAGTTCAACTCTTAGCATATGCCTGCAAAATAAAAGTCTCCTAACAGGTATTTTGCAAGCTTGGATACCTGCGTGCGCTCCTATCCATCCGGCCGTGGTAATGTCCATTCCAATGTCCTATTGTTCTCGGGAGAAAAAAAACATTTCATGCCTATCAATTACGCATTTATTAAATTCTACAATGTTTTCTGATCAATAATATGGAGTTCTTAAATTTTTTATAACATTGATGGGCCAGAGATATTATTTTGTCACTTAAAAGATTTAACCTTAATGTACCTTAACAGTAACAGATTCTTAACAGTATTTGATCGCAAGAAAGGGGGTTTTTGAATATCTGACATCTTTGTTGTCCACGTTCTAATTCGGTAGTTAAGGCGATCTTGTACGAATACCGAACAGCGCTGAATCCTAGTCGACGGTTGGTTGAGCACTTACATGGATGAGTTTTCTCACCTGAGGTCACGCCGAGGCATCCGATTATACTACAGAAGTTTTCACGTTTATCTGTGGTGCCACGAGATGTATAGCAATAATATTTTCTGAATTAAATTATTCTACCTTGTAATAGCTATTGGCTCATCGGTGAATTTTGTCTCTTGGAGTTCTTTGCATTCTTTGATTTTGGACCACATTGACAGATCCTCGTCAAATGGGTTGGATGTCAAAATAGGAGTTCTTCTCGAAGTAGGGTACGATAGTACCCTCTTAGGATCTGAGACTGGAATTCACGATTATATGTACGGTCTTTCGGTCATTGCGGGCTGTCGCTTCCTTACTCTTGAATGCTAATATTGCCTTACGCATATTCTAATGAGAAACGAAGCATAATGGTATATGTATGTTCATTATTTGACTTGGAAGTATTCTGTACTTTGTGAAGCAATTATTCAAGTATTTGATAATTTATATTTATATCGTGCAAATGACTTCTGAAAATTAGCTTTCTTTCTGCGTGAATCTCTTTCCGGGCGAGAGAGGCACAGTGAAAATATACTTATATCTGATATCATTTTCTTTCTTGTTGAATTCGAAAAAAAATTCTTCTAAATGACCGTGTGGAAAATGTAATTTTTAGTTATCATTGGATACTTTTAATTCCTTTATCCGGTATTCATAAAAAAATAAGCATTCATAAGTTTTCTAAGACAAATTTTCTTAGAATCAAGTAATATTTTTACTCAATAAATCATTAGTATATATGGGTACGTTTGCAGCACGAGAGAATGGTTGGATATTTTGATAGACAGTTGGACATTACCATTATTGATAATTATACCTGTTTATTTCTTTAAATACCTGTAGGGAATCAAGCAATGAACGGCATCTCCCTGCTTTACGGAATTAAGATGAAGCGAGTGTTCTGTAGGTTGGTGATGCCTATGTGGTGCAACTAAATTTTTCCTTTCCCTGCGTCTTAGAATAACAAGTCATCCAGTTTCACGTTCATTAGCTTTGTAAACTTTGCTGATGTTTAGCTGCGACATTATTCAAATTTATGAGTGGGCGTTCGCGTGTTTTCAGTATTTAAAGGTCTTTGAAGATTTTGCCAATCCAACCGTGTGGCGAAAGCATTGATAGTTCTCGAAAGCCGTCCTTAAGGCTTATTTAAATAGACATTTTTACTCACTCAACTAATCTCGTCACTAGCAGAATATCGTCTTGCTGGTTTGAAGTTGTGTCTTGTTTGTTCCTTTTAAAGGTGCAGAGAGACTGTCCTCTAAGCGACGGGGATAACGGCGTATTTTTTCACTTGCATGGTGATCTTGACGACGTTTTATTTTGTACTCCAGGAATGTTGAATATGGAGGTAAACATGCATGGTCGAATGTATGACTACCTTGCGTGCACTGAGTCAGTAAATATCCTCCTCATCTTTTATTAATATTAGGTACTCTTTATTGATTATTTCAAAATAATGCGTAGTCTCTGAATGTTATGCGAGTCTTTTTCAATCTTAAGGAAGTCAGTTTGTAGAATCAGGCAACTTCTCCGAATGGAGCCACTGCACATAATGGAACGTTTAACACGGAGTTGTGGGAATGATGCAGGTAAAAAGTCCTTTGCGAAAATGTTAGAAAACCCTTTCTAGGTCTTTATTGTTCAGAGGAATTTGCCGTGATTTATTTCATGGTACAACTAATTTATGGCAATGAATACTACACATTTCTCATTTGAGCTTGGGATATTGGTTCTTTCACGTGCCATTTTTAATCGTTCTGTTTGCATGAGAAGATAAGGGTAAGTTTTGATAGAGCATCCCAACTTTGCTTTGTTTCACATTTTCCAGACAAATCCTTTCCTACACATTTTTTTCTCAAACTCAGCTTATTTATTATCTCTTTGCGAACTAGCCAAATGTACAACTTGTCCTTCTTCCATCCTTAAGCAGCATTATCAATGTGGCCTTCGTAGTTCCTTTGCCCCGAATCATTTTTTTCTGCCTACCTTCTCTACAGCCTTCCAAATTTTGTGAACAACTTTAAACTTTCTTTCTTCTCCCACAATGCTCAGCACTTCATCATCCGTCCTCTTTTCGAACGATCGTACCTATTTCATACTTCTCCAGAATTATATCTCAAAAGACTCCAATGTATCCTCACCATCTCCCCTTAAAACCCTGGTTACCAATTCATGCAATGCAACGCTCTCTATGGGGCTATCAGTCATACTTTTCACCAATCCTTTCTATGGATCTTTATTAAGAGTTCTCGTCATATTTTTTTCTCCTGTTGATAAATTTCTTTTCTGCCAAAGCTTCAATACTTTTCTATGTATCATTAATGCTTGTGCTCGCCCGCTTTCATCTCAAGTAAAGAAATATCTAGCTGTTTTGGCCGATGCCTTCGTACTTCAATGATCAGCTATTTCCTTCACTCGTTGGAATTACCAAGCGTTGGGTCTTACGTACACCAACTGTACAACCTTGTCGGTGTCGAACGTTTTATTCTGTTAATGTTTGCGCGGGGGCTTTCGCGAGCTGTCATCGTTTAAACTTTCCCAAAGGATTTTCACCATCCATCCCTGATGCTGGGGGCTGATAGCCTTCTGGGGCAGTTATCGTCGAATTGCATCGAACATGACCACCGCTCATGTCGGGAGACTGGAAGAAGCTCTTAAGAACAGATACATGAACACGGTCCTTAAAACCCCCCACCTCCCCATATCCCTCTTGCCAAGGCAAAGGTGAGGCCTACGCGAGTGGACCCCATCCTCTCGCTTACTCCCAAAACGGAGGAAGGGTGTAGCGGTTGGACTCTCACCTCCCGAGGGGCCGTCCTCCGCCGAACCTCGCCGCCCTTCCGCCGCCGTGCCCTTCGCTGAGGTGCGTCGGCGACGGCGCGGCGTTCACGGAAGCGGACGATGCCCTGCCGTCTGCGGGGAAGCCGGCGCCGGACGGGTCACGGCCCCGCTCCCGCATCACAGGATGGGAGGCCCCAGCCTCTCGGCCCCGTCCCTGGAAAGAGATTGATGCGGATGCCACGGTCACTCGAGCTGGAAGGTGTAGGCGGAGAGATTCTTTTCGATCGAAGGGCGAGGTAGCCAGTCGTCCGGCCGGTTTCATCTTTCGCCGCTGGAATATTTTGATTCATGGGAGCGAAGTCCAATCAGCGTGTGTGCGTATAAGCACGAAAAGATGCATCGTTAAAATGTATGATGCGTTTTTCGGGGATATTATAAATCGCAATGCTCGATATGAAAGTCAGTCTGGGTCAGGGGTCGGCAAACTGAGGCTCTCAAGCCACAAGTGCCCCTTTGTGTCCCTGTATGTGACTATACAGTAAAACTGAAGGAAATTTGAAGGAAATGGATAAAATAGCTTCATTCATAAAAGTATATATTGACGGCAGTAACTGAAACTATTATGGTTGCATTTTGTGTTGGAGTCGTGCATCAAGATAAAAACGATTAGTTGCTAAGTGGATAAATAAAAACTTTCTCAGGAAATTTAGGCTCTCTATCCACACTTAAAAACCGATGAGATCAAGTTTTTGTGTGAGATTTTTTTCGTTTACCTAATGAAATGACAATCGTTTCACTTTGTGGAATATTTCCATGATTGGATATATAAATACTTCTTAATAATTTTCACACATTAAATTGTGTTTACAAATCCAATTTCTTCTCATTTTCATGCAGATATAATTAACACTATTACTTGTCATAAAATTAATTTAAATTTTACCAAAAAATAAATTTATAAAAGTAATAAAACCATAAATACACATAAAAATATATATAAGGCTCTCGAATCATTTGAAAATGTTTGTGAGGCAGAGGTTTGACTCGTCAATCTCAGAAAGGTCTGGGCGGTGTGGGTAGAGTATGAAGTATGCTTCCTTAACGTATGCAAAAAAATAACTCGAACGCGATTGCGCGTAAATTTTAGCGCTCTCACGGTTTAATTTTCTCTCTAGTTTGTCAATATAGAGTCTATGGAGGTTAGTGACAACACTTACGACGAATTCGAAGCTTTGAGGTCCAATTTACTTGAACAATATAAGCGAGTCGCGGCATTTCCAGCACACGGCGTTAGGTACCGGACCCTAGACGCGCAGTCGGAAAACCATGCGTATTTTTCGGAGTCACAAACGGATTTTTCATTTCTCCTCTGTTATATCCTTATAAGTCTTCAGCGAATGCTCAGATGTCAGTCACACATTCTCTACTCTATGTGAAATTTTGTCTGAAAACAGCGTCGGCCATTTTGTAACGTAATAGTACACAAATGTTTCAAAAAAACTTTGAAACTAAGGAGTAGTAAAGGCGAAGTGCTGCGTTAATAGATTATGTGATTTTTTTATTCGATCAAATTCCGCCCACAACGTCACCATCAACTTAACTTGAAAGAAATTTGGATGAAAATTAAGTCTGGAGTTTTTTTTTGGATATTTGATCATGCTTGAGCCCCTGTATCTAACTAACGGGTGATGATAATGACAAATGACGTTCTATTCCTCAATTATCTTCTTTTTTGTATTTGTGTGAAGTTTCAAGTTTATATCTAAAAAAGATATTGACTTTTGTCCATCCTTTCCGATATCCGAACAATGTGCGGCGTATGAAATTCCCTCTTTTTGGTGGGGGTTCATATCATTGTGCAACCTATGATTTCTCAGAAAGATCTTGTTACGAAAAACGCAGTTTTGTGGATGCGCCAAAAGTCCTATCATCGATCCGATCCGTAGAATTCCGGTCAGTCGATGGCGCTTTACAGTAGGCTACTACGTCGTCTGAATAGTGCAAACTACATACTAGCGAAAACAAGTAAGGGGATTTCTTCAAAGTACCATGCTATTCCGAGGTTGTGAAAATAAAACTCACAAAATTAAAAAATAAATTATGCGACTGATCTAGAATAAAAATCTGCCCAATTTTAATCCACGGTCGTAGGCGGGCCTGGTAGTAGTAATGCGTAAGTGAATGGAGAGAGCAATTCGTGTTACGGGTGCGCCGTAGTACATCTTGCTATTTTTGCCTGGCAAAAAACATTGTGTCCTCTGTGATGCGGAGAGACAGTGCAACGCGATGAAAAATGTAATTGCCCGTTGTTTAATGATTAACCTGCTGAGGATGCTCGTTAGAATTCATCTTCGAGGTAGTTGGAAAATATTCAGATATCATTGTTCCGCCGAGTAATTGGCCGTCATGTGCTGCTATTGATTTACTGCCATTACTAATCACTACTAGGGGAAGGTTTATTCGATAACGTCCTCTCTATTTAGCCTCTTCTGGGCTATTTGTTGCTGGGCTTCTGGGTGTCTAATTCGATACATCATTTCCCTTAAAAAGGATGCTTCCAGGAAGGAAGGAGTTATGCAAAGAACATCTTATCAAACTTCTCTTTTTGGTAAAGAATAGTCAATATGCCGATTTCATTTTAACAGGTAGTGGACAAACGGTTAGAATATGGAATTATTATACTGCTGGCAGCGGTAGCAAGGCCAGTAGCGTGCTGTCTCCGAAGGATTTACGTTTTACTTCCCTTTGGGCATTGATTTCGTATTAGTACTAGTAGGTATTTAGTTTGGGGTAAATGGTGTTGTATGACCATAAGAGTTTTGGAGCATGTTGGAAATATTATTCTACAAATATTACTATAATTACGTTTCAGGTTTTATCTGTTTGGTTTTATCCACTTCTAATCTTACATTTTCAATGCGAAATGAAATACTTCTTTTATTGGCCCATAGTGTGAATTAAATTATATTATTAATATTTATCGAAGAGCATTTTCTTAAAATAACCACGTACACATTTATAATATTCTTGGGGGTGTGAAAGGTGGAATGAATTTTAATTAGTTTGCTCTCAAATGCCCCAAGACTTAATCAGCACTTGCTTTTTGGACAGTGGTTTACTTCTATTTAGTTCCAGGGATGGTTTGATTATATTGAAAAATTTTTTGCGAATATAATAAAAATATGTTCTCAAAATTTAAATAAATAGTTTATAATAAAGTAATTATAGTAAATAGTATTATATTAGGATAGTAAAATAATTATTTTGTGAGTTGATGGGAAATAACCAATTGGAAGTTTCGACAGAATTTCATTAAAAAATAACATGCGTATGATCTTTTCATAAAAGAATTAAAAATTACAATTCATTTGCAATCTTGTAGTGAGAACTTCATATTATATCAGATGTGAAAGTACATTGGGAAGGAAAAAATCCTCTGAGCTTGAATCAATATATTTCGATTGGAACTAATAATTTTCAAACGGGGTCAAAGATAATTGAAATTGTAAACGGCGCTTTTACCAAGAAAAAACCATGAACTTTTTTAAAAAACCATGAACTTCCTTAGAATCAATTTAAAATTTCTGGCTCACTAGAGGGTGACAGCCAGACAGTTGTGCTTTGATCATACCGGTGTAGGTATTGACCTTTATTTAACAAAATTTTAGCAGGAATAAGTACCTACGCATCTATTGAGGAAAGTGTAAGCGCATTGCCCTTGTCGATGGGATTAATCTTTCATCGTCGTCAAAGTAAAAGAGATGTTCATGTAGAAGTACAAGTAAAAGATATGCCATATCGATGCCTCAAACTATCTATCCTAAACTAAATCCTATTTGAATTAGAATTCGACGTCTCATACTATCGACGTATCGAATATGAGACGAATGTCTTAGTTAGTTTTGAGAAACTAACCTTGCATTGCACACCTATGTTGAAATTAGGATTGGGCGCCTCAAAACTCTACCGCTAGCGACCCCGTTGCCTTTCATATTCAGAGCTACTTGCGGTTGTCCATTGGCATCAGCTGTTTTCCTCTCTCCATGCTAATGATTCTGCCACTAACAACTACTACAATTTACTCGCGTCGTGCGCCAGTACTCTCGGCTCATTACCGGACGGTGCTCAAGAGCCGACCTTTAAAGAAGTCCATTCATGCCTTCGCTCGTCCCCTAGACTGATTAAGAAATTAGAGCGACCATGTGGAGGAGCCACGGAGGTTGAAGGCTCGGCGCTGCAGTTATCGTCTCGCAGGGGGAACCACGTCCGTTCGATCGCCGGAGAAATGATGCACGACGAACGAACGTTTATGGCCATTCAGGCATCCTCCGCTCGCTTCAGCGGCAATAACGAGGCGCCTTAACTGCATTGCGGAAAGCCGGCGTGGGAGTCCCGCTCGCCGGCTCCGCCCATCGGATCAATTGACCGGAGGTAAACGAGGGTGAGGCGATGAAATGTGTCCGCGCCAAAGGATCCGCTTGATCACCGCGGTGCTGGTCACCTCTCGGCACATTCGTCATCGCCCTCCGTGGTTGGCGAAGGACACTCCGCTCATCACGTCTCGACCCGCGGACTGCGGGCATCGATGCGCATCGTACCTTGCGCGGCCTTGGTAAAAAGGCATTCAGGCGATTGACCGAAAAAAAAAGCGATTCAAGAGTGTGGTCTGTCAGTCTGAGGAGCCAAGATGCGTCTGAGGAGCCAAGATGCGTCTACGCTTTTCGTTTTCCTTCGAGGCAGGAAAAGGTTTGCGATTTTCGTTTTAATTTTTGCTAGGATCCCAGCAGTATCTTTTCTGCAATGAAGAGCTTCCTACAGCTCTATCAGAGCTGTGCGTTTCAATCCATGCGCCTCCATAGGAGACTCTCATTATTGTTATAGTGCCTATATTTTGTCGGATGAGTATAAAACCCATAGTTTTTCTGTTGTGCCTGTTGTTTATTTTATTCCTTGTTGCATTTTTTCCCATAACGACGGCAGGTTTAGATGATCACTTGCAAGAACCGTCGTTAAAACAGTATATTTATACATCGATCAACGAGTGACACTGGCCTGTAAGTAATGTGACATTAATCAAATTTTCGAATAACCTAAAATGCTTACTTTTTCCCTTCTTCGGTTAACATATGGTTATTTCTAATGTGTAAATTATTTGGTCATTGAGCTTACGTCATACAACAACCGCATGTATTAATGCTTTCTTTTTCGCTGTTCGACGTATCTGCTCTGTCTTATGAAATTAGGATGCGATTAAATTAAATCAGGCGTGAAAGCGGTTTCGCTCCGTCTCGAGTACATGTGGGGGTTAGGTTTAAAAGGTCAGCATCATGTGCCTATCCCTAAGTGGCCCTAAGCCGATATACTCTTATAAAGTGGTTTATAGAAGAGGTAGACCAAAATTGCTTAACAGACCCTAAATTCGAGCCCTTTGTCATTGGTAAGGAATAGCGGCAAAGTGCTCTTATTTATGCTTTTATGCCTCGGGTGTTTTCGTCTATTAATCCACAGTAATTAATATCTCGTACGAAAGTACATATATTTGGTTTCTTATTTTTATTTTACCATTCCATAACACCATAGTTGTCTTTCAAAAGGTTACTCAATTCACGAATAGGTTTAAATGTAACAGTAAGTCACGAAATATTTTTTTAACGGCATTAATGTTTGGTATTTTAATGTCAGCGCAAGAGCGTCGATTTTACGAGGCATCCACGGGTATTCCAAAGTGATTGCGTCGTAAAACTTATACGAGGTTGGTTGAAGCTCTGAGAAGAGTAGGTATTAGGTCAATCGAATTACGAACGAACTATCTCCTTTCCCAAGCGAAAAAATTTCGTGTAATTCATGAGATATTTTGTGTGAAATGAGGCGGTTTTCATATTAATGTCTCTCTAAAACCACATTTCTCGAAGAATTACCAAAAGAATAGTCCCGAACATACTTTGAAAAATCTTTCACGTGAAACTTGGAGCGATTCTCATTCTTCACATGGCCTTTTCACGATTCAAGCTCAGTCATGAGACGTGAGTTTACAGCAAAAAAGCAGAGTCTCTCAGAATATTTTCACTCATTTCTCACAAAAACTCTCATTTATTCTTCGCACTCATTTCTAGAGAGATCATCGGAAAAATTCTCTTAAGATTTCTCAACTTAGTGGACCACGTTGATTACAGGCTACTGTCATTACTTTAAAAACATCCTAGGAGTTTAGCGTTGAAAATTGCGTTGGGGTTCGAGTGGTAGATATTTATATATAGGTACTATTTGTCAATTGATGAACATTTTCCATGTCTGAGTGATGTTTTTTTTGGGGTTTCTCGGCGATGTTTTTTTTTTGGTGTTTCTCCGCGATGTCGTGGTTGTCCGCCGACGTTTCCCCTCCGCTACTGGAGGCCTCTTCAGGGTAGAATGAACCTATCCTGAATTAGTTAAATCTAAATTTGAGCACTGACTAACTTTTCTAAAACGACTTATCTATATACTTATTCTCTGCAGGGCCTTATCTATATGTTTTTTCCTTTGGAGGCCTCTTCAGGGTAGAATGAATTTAACCCTGAAGAGGCCTCCAGCAGCGGAGGGGAAACGTTGGTAGACAACCACGTCATCGTGGAGAAACACCCAAAAAAACCACTTCACCTGGGTACTATTTGTTATTCTATTTTGAAAACCGCTGAGAGGAAGTGGAAGTAAGCAATTGATGACCTGAAATTTCAGAATAAGGGAAGTTGTATTTTTGCCTATGAAGCCAGCTTCGTAATGCATGTTTATATTGCAGCATTTCTGATTTCATCAGTAATAATCCAGGTTTTAGAACGAGTGATTTTCCGTGCTCTGTCATTGACTTGCTTGAAGATAATTTGAGGGACATTTCCGGTAGAGAAATCTCATTCATAATTGCAATGGCTCCTGTTGAATACGTTCTTTTAACTGTTAAAAAAAAGTTTTAGTGTTATGATCTTGTCATTGAAATTTATTAAAATATTGTCGTTATTTTACGTTAGGCAATAAATTCTATAGATATAGGCAATAGATAAGCCGTTTTAAAAAAGTTATTCAGTCCTTAAAATTAGAGTTAACTAAATGTTTAGATGATAAAAGTTGAAAAAAATAGTTTCGATACTAGTGAATGATCAACGCTAGAAATTTCTCTATTTTGTTTCATTCAGATTAATTGGTTATTCGCAGAGCTCTAAATTAATTTTATACGAATACTGAGAACTGATGAATTCTGGTGCCAATACCCCTCGCAGTTTATCATTCATTAATTTTAATTGGATAGAGTTATGGGTGACTATATCTGAGGGCAGTTATGGTGAGAGCTATCAGTAAAAAAGTGCAAGAAATTAGACTAAGGTTGTGTTGGGCGGAAGAATTTTGAGCGGAAGAATAAGCAATACTTGTGGAAGAGGAGGTGCGATTTTAATGTGACAGTGATGAGAAAAAGAAGAAGATCAAAGTTGGGTGGACCGAGTACGTTGGAGTTCCATTGAGAAAGGATGAAGTGGATAGAAAACCCTATATGTACTATATGACGAGAAAAAAACTAAAGATGGAAAAAGTCAACCCCATTTAAATGGCATAAGGTAGAGACGAGGAAGAAAAAGTAGTTATTTGAGGGAGGCAACTGGCAGCTGTCATTTGCGCTATTTACGATTGCCAGGTAATTGGGTAGAAGTAGGAATTATTCAGGGAATGTAGGAAAAATGAAGAAAAATCCGGCGTCGGTCGCAGTTTGCTCTTAATAAAAGGCGCCAAGGGGTTCACTGTTTAACGTTTAAATCCGTGACCGAGAACTGAGTTAGAAGTGCTCTCCACGTAGCAAGTAGGCACATTCATGTAGGTACGGATATTCTTATGACAAGTTTCTGCCACTCTCGGGATTCGAGGCGGGGACCTCGAGACAAGTAGCCGGTACGCTAACCACCACATTAACCTGATTCCTCCCGTTATTTATTCAAAAGGGTTTAATGTCATATAGCGGTGGAGAACGTCTCATCTATGCGTAATTATGTATTCAATGCCCCGTAATCCACGTAGTCTAAAAAGTCTCACCGGAAAGAAGTTTGGCAACTTTGCTAAATTATGTTTACCACTGTTATACAACCTCATAGCAGGAAATGTTCGTGGTATTATTACGTTGAGGACACAGTTAACGTTATGCTCCGGACATCTAAGTTGTGAACTGCGTGATCCGTTGCTAATTCTGAATACTTTAAAAGGAGAAGCAACCGACGGTACTGTTATCGTTTTCTCAAACTCAAAGCAATGCAATGATGAAGAGAGAAGAGTAAGAGCAGACTATCTGTGATGTCCACCTCGTCCATTTATAGCGTGATGAAATGAGCTGTCTAAGTTTTGACGATTTGGATAAAATTGGATATTTTGGGCGACTTTCTGTTAATTTGTGCTTGATCACGTTGCTCATAATGTATCTCAGCAAAATATCTTAGTCAATAATCGCGTATTTACTTTGCTTGATCGAACTAGATAGGAAATTGATATTAACGAATTAATTCACCTCAGAACAATCACCTTGGTGGGCAATTTCCACGTTTGCGAAAATCATTTAATTGCCACTGCCAAAAAACTACTTTGCACTTCAAGCGCCGAGGGGTTGGGAAACATTCAGTGTGTTTGCATTTTAAATTTCACGCCGCCATAGGATTAAAGAAATGAATTCGTTATTTTAAACATCCCGACCTCGAAAGTGTGGGAAGTCACGCTCGAAGGGCCATTTAGCGATTACCACTTCATACCATCGCAGCTGCCGGCTATACTCCCCAGTTCAGACGTGGTCTTCCACCTTGAATGCCATTGCTTACTACTGTTTTTGGATCCAGGCTATGAATCATCAGCCATTTACCAAGTTTTGGAAATAGTTGTTCTCTCGTACTTTCCGGCATCAGTCACATTCTCTTTTTCTGGCTCGTCTTCCTGAAGGGAGGTTTGTGTGGGGGAGTGCGGAGGTGGCAAGGGCGTTTGGAACGATGGGAAAGAGTAGGGATTTGAATGGGCTAAGTATTAGCACGCTATTTCTCTTCTCCCTGTCGTAAAGTACTATTCGTGACTCGTAGGAAACAGGCCCTCAATTTCGTCGCTATCGTATCTTGTTCTCTCGAGATTACGGCCGTCGATAACTACGCCTCCGTTAGATCTCAAACTTGAGTAAACAATCGCTCTCACCCTTTCCGTCATTTGTAACAATTTCAACGCATTATTCCACTAACCTATCTCATGAAACAAATCTGTTTTTCCCTTGATTCGAGACGCGAATATAATCTTATCGTTATGTCGGATGCTTTAATTATAATCCACGTCGGTACACCTGCCTTTTTTACATGTGGCATCTTGTCTAATTTTACCATTCCCTTGCTTAATCTGTGGGAACTTCATTCGTATCAACGTTGGAGTTTACGGTGCTTGGATCGGTGTAAATGCTGTCTAGGCGTTATTAACCCTTCCTCTTTTAGGAGACGAATGTTGTTCAAGCCTTTTCTTTGTCGCGCACGTCTTGTTTTCTGCGGTTCTCTCCGAAGACTTAGCGCGGTGCGATCAATCATTTGGTTGTTGGCGCTGGGTGTAAACATAGTGACGCAGGAGTCGGTACTCGGTGTTGGAAGCAGGATAATACAGCAGTGTGAAATGTCTGGTGGTGCGATTTGAGATGGTTCAAAACACGTGAGCATAAATGACGTCGAAAATGTTGGCCAAGAAGAGAATATCCCTGAAAGGTCATTTTTCTATAGCTTAGACTCTTATCGATTATTATACTTTTTTCTCTATGAATGTAAACTCCTGATTTACTGCAGATTTTACACTTTGTATAGCGGAGAAATGTTCCCCATGACGAGCCTAGCAAAACAATGAAGAAGAGAAATTTGATTAGATTCACCTCGACCGCTGCGATGTTGGAAATGGTTAAATTAAATGGCTTGAAATCATCCCTATAGTTTGCTGGATTTCAATTAGTTTTCACTCACAGCTTTGTAAATAACTCGTGGTGTGTCGAGTACATTGTCACTGATATTGGAGTTGTGTTTTCACTTGGTGGCAACTTAATGGTGCCTCAGCGATCAATATGTCAGTGCTTTTTCAGATACACCGATTGAAAGTCATAAGGTAACGATAATACACTGAAGCAAAACATCTGGAGCTTTTGATTTTTCATCTGCTGGTGAAAATTTTAAATGTAGGGTTTTAATTATTTCTTATGCCAATTTCTTTCTGGTGCGGTTAGAAGCTTAAGTCATTAAGAGCCGTTATTCAAGGGCTGAGGAAGAGGCACTGCATAATTATGTTATTTCAGTAGTGTAATATTATTTTTAGTAATATTGGAATGAATTTATAGTGAGTGTACACCTGATAGGTGAGTGTACACCTGATAGGTGAGTGTACACCTGATGATGACTTAGTAAGCCGAAACACGTGTTGTGCAATTTTATAATTTTAAATATATTGTGGAAAAGTGATAAAGTTTTTTTACTAACCTATTATGTCTCACTTCCACTACGTGATGCCTGAAACAGTGAACAGTAATATTGGAATGATTCTGATGCTGACTATTTTTTGGCTTGTTGATATGATGTTGGAACAGTATCCAGATAAGGGGCACTTAGGACTAACCATTGCATAATGTGTGATAATACCTTCAAAATAGCCATCATTTTATCGGTGGGCAAGATAGAAAAAATGAACGTTCATGCATTTCATTACTGATTTATTTCGATTCTATATATCGATTCGAGATAAGATATCTATATATTTATCCAGGAGAAATAGTTAATATTACGCAGCAATGCTTTTCGCTTGAAAAAATCATAATGTTATTCCTAGGCTCTTCAGTCTTCTCGGAGGATATCTATAAATGCATACATAACGGATTGATTACAAGCTGGAGAACCGGTTTCTCAGACGTAGATAAATCGGAATAAAAAAATGTTTATTGGTTCCGATCGGATGCATTCAATATTTAAGTTTTCGACTTACTGTACATGCAATCGTGAAAATAAACATTTACTCTCATCGTACGGAAGGCATTTTATGGCTTCCACTGGATCGCAAGTTTAACTTGTGAGATCCGGTAGTAGGAGTTACCCTTACTTTTTTGTAGTTAACATTTTATGCTTAGGCAAGAATGTGAGATGCCTAGGTGTGGCGTAGTGGGTTCACTCGAGCTGGAAACGAATAAATTATTTCCATGGAATCCTTGCCTCACACGTTATATAACATTTTAGTTGAACCTTGAGGCTGGAATTTTTTTTTATTTTACTTTACGATTCGACCTTATATGTAGAACGGTCTGATACATTTTAGGTTAGCATTGGCCAAATAAGTGTGGGAAGATTCGCTTAATGTTTACAGCAGATAAAGTTACAACCATGCTCGGTCTCATTAACCTTAAAAAAAAACGGTTGAACAGTTCTCTGCCTATTAGCAAGATGACCCGAAGTATTTTGGCACCAATGGTGATAATACCGTCCTGCGCAGGTCGACAGAGTATAAAACCGGCGCACACTCGACAGCCCTTTCATCCGAAGTGAGCTGGCTGTGCAATAAATTCAGTTGGAAGAGACAATACGCTAATCTAAGTTCATTCTAATCTAAGTTGCCTTTGTTCAGAAAGCTGGTCTTTGCGGACAGTGGAGGAGATGAGATGAGGATGAGGAGAAGAAGGTGAAAGTTATCTGAAAGTTAGACTTAGGAAATGTGACCAATGAGTTAGAAGGGTATAGGAAAGTAATAGTAAAATAATAGTCATAGCCAGGGGTCGGAAAACTGAGGATCTTGGATACATACATTGAGCTTTTATGTAAATTTGAAGATGAAAATAATGCTGAGTTTCAGCTGTAAAAACACGTAGTAGCATTTGTAAAACGTATTATAGCATAGTTGCAGTCTGGCAATGAGACAATATGTTTCATTACCGGGTTGCAACTGATGCTAACTTGCAATCGTGCTTTAGATTAAATAGACTATTTATAAACCGGACATTGAGACATTTTTTCACGAAATGTACTACGCTCATTGCCCACCGTAGTTAAAAAAAATAGAATATTATTTGGTCAACATTTATTTTTTTTAATTCGTGTAAAATTAATAATATCATTTGTTAAAATATTATATTTAATTTTCCTTATAATAAATATATGGAAATGCTTATAATAAATGATGGAATAAAAGGATCTCAAATCAATTTTAAATTGTTGTCAGGTATAAGTTTCACTCTTTCGTTTCAAAAGTTTGCCGACTCCTGGGATTGCAAAGAAATTATAAAAATGGCAACCGAAGCAGGGGGGCAAGAAAATAAGATGTAATGCAATCTAAATAGCGTGAAGGAAGGCTAACGATGATGATATAAAGATGGTTTTATAATAGGAAACGCTGAATTGATCGGTAGGACGGTTAGAGGCAACCGGAATCAGCGGGGAAAGGCGGGTAGGTATTATCCACACTCGTACAAATGTTGGTAGAATACTTGTCGTGGTCTAACTTGGCTCCAACTAGGACGTGGCTGGCTGCGTCCCTCGTGTCGCGTAGACGCTAGAAGTTGGCCTCACACTTCCCCGTAATGACCAGTACTTGACACGCGGGGATTCTCAGCCGAAACCGCGCCTCTTAAATGCTCTACATCGCGTCCGGGCATTTAACGTCCTGCGTAGACCGAGGGGATAAGGGGAAAGAGCGTGGATGCTGGAGTCGATTCGTGTGGAAAGGGCCCCTCCCATCGTGAGAAAGCGGCCATCAATTACGACATATGGCGACACTAACGAAGCGAATGCGACTTCAAGTGCCGAGCACGTCCGCCTTCCCGACCTCCGGCTTAAACGCTTCGTTCGCTCCCTTTATTATCCATCTCCGCATCTCCATGTACTCGTTCTTCGGCTTCTCGTGTGGCCGGCCATTTCATTTCCAGCGCGCTGCTCGAATTGCCGCCTCCTTTCGTCCTTTTAAAATGACTAATTCCCATAACTCAAGGCGCTCGTCCTCTACCTGCAAAGCGTTTCATTAAGGTCTCCCACACCACCCATTTCCCCCGCCATCTTCTCTCCCCTAATGCCCCATGCGATTGTCCGTTTTTGCTTGTGCGGGATAATTCAGTTTTGATTTGCGAATTATCTCCGTTGGGAAATGCATTAGCGCGTTGGAAGTAAGAAGCGATGAACAATAGTCACTTCATAAGGAGAGTAGCATGTCCAGTGGCACTTTGCTTGGTAAACTCGGTAAACGTATGGTTTTGCATTGCGAGGCGTATTGTGAATTTATTGTGAAATTCTTTCTTTGGAAAAGCGTGAATGTGTAAGCAGCGGATCCACTTTCTTAAGTTTCAGACGTAGACCTATATATACTCATGTGAGGCATGTTATCTGTACCTTGAATGGAATAATCGGTAGAATAAACGTTTATATTCGGACTATGCTTAGTGCTAATTGGACTTTCTTTTTGGTCGGTCGGATATAAACATAAAGGTTGGTATTATCTAAGATGGAACATTAAACTCAACGGTTTTATCTTGCAGCTAACGAGCGGGCCATGAAATAATATAGGCTCCTCTTACATACGGATCTTAATTTAGCTAATTTCATGTCTGCATAAAACTGTGCCGGCTTTCTTGGTCAGAATGCGGGCTTAAGATCGTAGGGTTAGCTGGACAACATTTCACCCAACTAACTAAAATAGGCTGGAAAAGTTTTAATATAAAGGCTAATCGCGACATGATTGCAAGATATCGTGGTTGGAGGCACGCCTATTATTTTCGTGACTTTGGAATTACAACCGTTTTCTCACTTTGTGAGAAATTTTCTGTTAATCCTCATAGGTCATTATCCTAATCGTCCAAATAACCCACCGTTTCTGCGCGAATCCAGTGCTTCAAAACTCATATGTCTCATTACTTGAGAGAACTTCTTCCAAACAGTTGATCTGCCCCACCTAAATTGTCGGACAATGTCACATAGTTTCTTTAACCTCGGCGACGAGACGGGAGTCTTGTAAGTTGAGCGGAGGTGTTGGAGCATCGTGGAATCACAATGATTCTCTAATTTATGCCGTGCCCGCTGCTTGCTGGGTGTCGGTTGACTTTGGAGCCTCCAAGTCTCCACGCCCTTCGGGTCTCGGCGTAATATGCACCGGAAAGATTGACGGGAAAGCCGTTTAAAAATAAATTAGCGATTCATCATGGGCTTCAGCGATGGACTCTTCCGGAAGAAAACATTCTGTGAACTCGACAGTTTATTTCTGTTCACCTGACCATTTTGAGACCCTTCTTTCGTTGGAGTTCGGCCGGGTTTTAGGTAAATTCACCCGTTCCCCGTTTTAGTTCCCGATTTGCCGCGCGAGAGATTAATAGGATCTATTTGAACATTTTACACGCTGTGAATGGGCCGGAAGTGAGTGGTGACCTCACTGCAGCGGAAGTCGTAACACCCCAGCTGCTGGGTCGGGACAGCGTCGCTAGAACTGTGGAAGCTTTAGGAGCTACTCAAATTCTCACTTTCCTCTAAGGGACAAGTTTAGTTTCAAATTAATCTTTCCACAAAGCTAACAATATAAAATTTAGTTGTAACTTTGATAAGTTTCAAATGTGGAAAACAACTTTATTCTACGTTTTCATGTGCAAGAGTTATTTTTTTCTTTAAGATTAGGCTCTTCAGCTATCATGTATATTCAGTCTTCTGAAAACGATATAGAATGCAATGACTGCGTGCATGAAGATATATTAACAACAAATTCAACGGGTTGCACTATATTCGTTTAATTTCTGATGCGTAAAAACATTTATTTGTATTATGAGGTACTAGCAGTGACGTATTTGTGACCTCTGAGGCCCCCGGCGTAATCTAGAATGAGGCCCCCAATGTTATAGTCTTGCAACCTGGCAGTTTAACATAGACTTTTCCTTGCTTATAAAGACAATACATGAGTGCAAATGTCTATAAAAACTAAGATATTGGTGTGCAGCAAGAGGCCAAAACCAACGTTATACTAGGAAAACAGAAACTGGGAGAGGTGAAAGAGTTCTGTTACCTGGGAAGCTGAGTAACCAACGATGGGGTAAGTAAGAAAGAAATTGTCAGTAGAATAGACCAGGAAAAGAGGGCATTCTATCAAAAGAATAATCTACTTACAGCTGGAAATACAAGCTTGGAAGTAAGGAAGCAATTCATCAGAACGTAAATCTGGAGCATGTTTCTTTACGGCAGTGAGGCATGGACGATGACAGCAGCGGAGAAAAAAAGGGTGGAAGCATTCGAAATATGGTGCTACCGAAGAATGCTGAAGATAAAATGGTACGACTGAGTGACAAATGAAGAAGTTCTAACAAGAGTAGGAGAAAAGAGAAGTCTGCTGAAAACTATAAAACAAAGACGGGACAACCTAATTGGCCATATCTTAAGACACGATGGCCTGATGAAGACAATCGTCGAAGGAAATTTGAACGGGAAGAATGGAAAATGCAGGCTTCGTATGAGTTACATAGAACAGGTCGTAAAGGACGTAAAAGAGAGGAACTACGTTAATATGAAGAGGTTGACCGATAGAAGAATCGAGTGGAGGACTGCGTCAAACCAATCCTAGGATTGTTGACCCATGATGATGATGATGAAATATCTATCACTATTAATACTCTGTTAGTAGGTGCCAGATTTCTTATTTACAATATTTACATTAAATTAAATAACTTCCTGTATTTACATTAAAAACATGCCTCCTCGTGACTCTCGCGAGGCCCCCATCGCCTTCGAGGCTCCGGCGCGCCGCGGCGGCCGCCGGGTACGCCATATGGTGAATACGACCCTGGGTGCTAGTTAATATGAAGTAATTTTTCTAGACTAAGAACCTCACGATCCTTCATCAGTAGACTCAGTTTACGTCAATTGTCGTGCAAAATGAGCTTTCAAATACGCCCAAACCCGTTCGAACTCCGCGGTATCGCCAACGAAAGAAAAACATCCATGTATCTCTCCAACGCAACAAAGAACACCCAGTAGCAACCCGCGAGGCTGTTCTACTTTTTGATACAATTTTTCTCTTGGCATAACCCTAAATTTGACCATCTCCGAGCTGTTTTCCACCGGATTATCGACACGAACGACGCAACTGTATTGGATGAGGAGATTTTTACCTGGTCGAGAACGGGCGCAATGCAGGTCGTTCATTCAAACCTATATCTTGCGAAGGTGACGTTTGCCGGGAAGCCACAAACACTCTTTCCGGACGGCGAAAACGAGATCATAATTTTCCCGCTCAGCGTCTCCCTCCCTCTGGCCACACGATAACAACTTATCCAATTCACTCGAACCGTTTGGTGCTTAAAAGGGAGGGTGACCACCTGAGGATGGCGCGGGTGTTCTCTTTTATTTCTCCTCTTCCCATCAAGACAGCTCGGCCGTGCTCGGCCTCTTCCATGTCGTCTCTTGCCCTTCCCTCCCTTAACACCACTTCCCGACGCTGCTGCCGCCCTCGGCCAGCGTTATTTATCCCGGAGGTGACTTCAGGCTCCCTCAGATACGGGTCTGCATAACTTCTCCCATGCGTTGGGGAAAGTAAGCACGTGAAAAATATCCCCAGAAAGTGCATTAAGATCTGAATCACCTTCGTATCTATGGCAGCGAAGACGGACCTTCATGCGATGAGTAGTTGTTGATGGGATAACTATGGGATGAATTCGACATTAAAGTGGGTGGTTGAAAATATAGTAGAAATGGCATTCGTATCTAAATTTAAATTTGGCTCGGAAATTTTATTCGATCATTTCCGGCAGTAAAATTATGTGGCAAAAACCGAAGGAAATACATATATCTTTTCCACAATAAAATATATAAAAAACCGTAATAATTCATAAAACAAAACTTCACCGTTACTTTTACCCATTATTATTAATAGCATAGGCTATTTCATATGTTATCAATGTAGCAACAAGGAGACTTCGAGCACATTTCTCGTGAAAGTTCAAGGACTAGCACGTCGGCCGAGGATTTGTATACCCTAAGTGCAAAAATGCTGTGATATCAAATTGTAGTTACGCTGAGGTGTGTTACTTCTAATAGATCACGTGAAACGTCTATTGCTGATAACAGTTATCAATCAGGGATCTCTTGTCAACCAGTTATTTTCGAAAATTATTCCTAATACCTCGTCGTTGCCATCCACAGGCTCCCTACTGTAAATCATGAATTTTAAGCAAGCTATGAAAAACGAGTTTTACTCCATATAATACCATTTAACAAATACGCCTACCACCTTTATGTCTTGCCTTAACATTTTAATTAACAGAGTGGATCTGATTTCATTGGGTTGATACTGAACTGTGAAAGAAATCCAAAGAAATTTGCGAGACATGTTTGGACGTCGTCTACGTCACTCCGCTCATCAACCCCTGGAGGCTGAATTTACAATGAGGTTAGCGATCCGCTTGCTCTGGGATCAACGGTGCATGAAATCAGTCGTTTAGGGCGGTGAGAGGGGGGCCATATCCTTCCATTTCACCGTCTACAGTTTACCTCATATATATCGCATGAGATACAGAAAATTTGCTCGTTTTGGGTTTCGCCGCGTGTGGCCGCGGGAATCATTTAGGTTTGAACGCGAGAGATCTCGGCAGTCTCGCATTCCCAGCCGGACATCCCATTACACACCCGACCAGACGTTAATTTCACGTATAAGTGATACCTGACGGTGGAGTGAAAATTATGACCACGGTGTAATTAGATTTGGCGTGAAGCGAAACAGTGAATTCTCTACAACATTCACTTTCTCTCGTTAACTCTTCTTTCTAAGGGTGGGGTGAACCTGAAACTTAATAATACTTTTGTCACACACGGGTGATTTTTATTCTTTCCAACTATTTTGGAAGTAATTCTTCAGTCTGATAATTCAAGCAATAGGTATGAGAAAGCTAGGTAACGGTAGTGCAGTGTGAATCATAGAAGTGAAACGAAGTCAGTTTCGAGTGCCATAACTGATAATTAAGTTTCTGACTACGCCAATGCGGTCGGTATTACTGAATGTGTTTTTTATGTATACGACTAATATTTGGGTGCTATGTTGTGTTGAATGAGCTTTTTGCAACCTGAAAATACGGCGAAATGTCCATGGCTTGGTCACTGATTGTGAGTTGATAGAATTGCCTTATCGGAGCAATCTCATCCTCATCTGATAGCAATTTTCGTGGCAAATGGAAATGCCATTCCTTTGAATAAAATTATTTTACCTTTCTCCAGCTTTTTACTATCCCTTGTCTCTCCTTCCCCCTTGGCGAAGTAATGCCGTCAATTCGCCGACAACCCGGACCGTAAGCCGTCGCTTGGCGACCCAAGGTGTCGGCGAACGTGGAAATAACGACGAAATTCCCCAGGACCGGACCTATTTCCACAAAGAAAGAGGCAAGAGGACGAGAGCCAAGGAAGAAAAAACGGAAGGGGGGGCGGCACGCAAAGGGGGGGTGGGAGATTGGAATGGGAAGGGGGAGCGGAGATGGGGTGGGCTATTGAGGTCACCGGCCGGACGAACGCGGAGCCCGGGGAGACTCTCCGAGAGGAGGGAAGAGAGGTTAAAGCGAGGAGAGGAAATTCCACCCAGCTGATGGCTGAAGCTTCGACCTCTCCCAAAAGAACCAACTGCGAAGGAAGGAGTCCTCCGCTACCGCGGCGACACGCCTCTCGCAGTTACGCGTGCCATCGGCTACAGTGCAGTGGACTATAGTAAGGAGTTTATTTGATTAATTCCCTTCCCTCCCTCATTGTTTCAAGATCGAAGGTAAAAAAAATTAGTAATATTTTGTGAAAGATGGAAACCTGCAGTATTTACTAAAAGAGAATCAACTAGAAGGACCCTTCGGATTTTTCCAACTTTTTAATTCGTTATAATCAGATGATTTTTACTCCTCTGTTAAGATGATATCTCCAGTGATATAAAAGGTTCAGGTACAGAGCAAGAACTTCGTTTAATGTTCCCTGGAAAAGGACGATCGAGGTCAATCCCGAAGATGGCGAATTCCCTGGATAACGATTAGTGGCCGATGGCTCTTGATATTTTGTAGCTAGTTCAATTTTATACGTCATCTATCAGTCCTGAGCGGCTACTAAGTTTTTATCGATGTTAAAAGTAAAAAAAAGTAAGTGATTGAGGTGATACATGACGCGTTATTTATCTGTAAATAGTTGGCAATTGCCATAATTTTTTCTTTGGAAAATTTCATATGCTTCCATGACTCTTAAGATATTTTTGTCCGCGGCCCTATCCAATTTTTTGCCACCCTCTTACTTCTGCTCTTTAGTGAACTGGCGGGACTGTTGTCAGGTTCCAAAGAGGGGGAGGAAAATGTAGATATATATACTTTACTCACTCGTTTAAAAGACGAAAAAAATAAATAAATCAAGTTCGCGAAAAGGAAAGAAAAAGGTGCGCGCGGTTTTAAGTGGCCTGGTTGCACGACCTTCACCATGGTTTCGCCTGCGTGATTTCCCTCTCCGCCTCAGAATGCCATTAGTCTTGGAGTTATTGTTCCATAACTTTTGGGTGCGGCGATTCTGTTTCCCCTGACGAGAGAGAAATTAGGATGGTGACTTGCGACTAAAAATGCGGGTAAAACTTGTTTGCATTCAGGAAATTGAAATGCTCCAATCCGACCAGTCTAATCACTCGAAGAGGTTCTTCCGTTGCCTCGGAGTGAAATCAGAGGAATAAATTATCTTGGAGTTTGTAATTCATTAAGCCATAGTTTAACCTTGCTGATTGCCTTATAGCTGTTATTTCTGTCGACTTTATTCATCCTTCGGCATGTAAAATACTTAGGACTTCATTATTTATGGGTTATAATTTATTACATTGTACACAATTGCCTAGGTGCTACAATTTCGCCATATTTGGTTTGTAATAATGACATTGGAAATCTCTCTATCGTTTCCGTGCGTGACGCGTATGTAAGCAATGCATTAAAAGCTTTATATATGTCATAATGCTGTCACGTCATCATCATTCACTCTAAATGGCAATCACCGAGCGAATCCATTTTGGTTTTTGGAGCCCTGTTAGTGGTAATAGCGACTTAATATGTCTGGTTTTTTCTTTTAACACGTGGGCTGAATTTGAAATTCAATTTCGAATGAATCTCAATGAAATAAATGTAGTTTCCTGTTAGGCTTACCATATTATTTTAATAAAAAAAATTGCAACAGAAGTTCGATTTTCATCAGGTCATAGACTAATTTCCTGCTTGCTTCTTAGGGGATTCTATTTTAGAAAGCCTCGATAAGGTCGTACGCATGTGGTTCCCCCTGAGTAATTTATCATTTTGGCTTCTTGATTCTCGTATTCAAGCTGAATAATTTACGTCTCCCGGTTGGAAAATTGAAATACGTTGTTGCATTTTATCTTAAATGCTCGTATGACAGCTCATTACCGAAAGAAGTGAGAAGTATATGGTGAATGAAATAACAAGATTATGCCATCAACCCGTTCAATGAAATAAAATGCTGATAAACTAATTTTTTAAACTTTGATGTAATTATATAGGCACGTAAAGTAGGTACATGAACCTTGAATATTAATAGGAACTCTATGATTTCCTCAGAAGCTTTCCGTCGTAACTTGTTTTGAGGGAGAAATGGTCTTATTTTGAAATGTCTTGCATATATTTAAACGTTTGGAATACGTAGGAATTCCTTCTCCACTGATCAAATGCTTGAATAAACCTCAGCATCAGACCTTTCGCGCAGTTGGTTCAAAATCACGATTGGGAGCACATTTTTGTTTCGCACTTCTTTTCTTGTAGTTTGCCTGAATCGTCACCGTCAAATCGCCATATGATGCGTCGCCATAGGAAAGGAGTTGGTTGTTAAGAATCGCAGCCGAGGGGCGTTACGGCATTTCGTCGAGCGGGAAGGACGGGATTTGGAGGAGGGAGTAAAAAAAAATACGAAACACGAATTCCTTCGACCGGGCGTGCATATCCGAATGCTTTTGTTTATGCATTTTTTTTTAAGGGAAGCCTCCCTCCCAAACTATTTTCTCTCTCGCCGGTGTGTTTCCAAGGACGAAAGTTCTGGCGATGCGTCGTCGGCGGCGCCCCGCCGCTTGGGCACCTTCCTCCGGTTTAGGGGGAGGGGGCCGAGGACGCGGGCCCTTCCGAGGGCTTTTGGGATGGGGGAGAGGAAGGGGGGCATCGCTGGTGGAACGCCGCCATCTATCATCTCAACTCCTATGCGGGGTTAGGCGAGCATTCTCCATCCTTCTATTCTGTTGAATCTTTTTTTTTCCCTCATTATTTTTTCCCGTCTTTTTTCCTTACCTCCGGCGCCGCCGGTTTGACCCTACCCATTAAGGATCCACCCGGAGATAGCAGGGAAAGATTCTCCCGTGCGTCAGCCGACGCCGAGGTGGGGGAAGAGAGGAAACAGCGGAAAGGACTCGCGTTCGGGGGATAATACGTGAAATTCCGTCGTAATTGGGATGATTTGCGATGCTTTAGTGACGCTATCAAACCTCCCGCCTCGGAAGCCACCGAGAAAGATAGACTTTTTGGTCCAGTTCCCTTCATCATTCATTCCCGCGCACGAAACACACACGCCAACGTATCACGTGCTATTTTTTGCTACAAATCGCATTCCGCTGATAAGTTTATGTGATAAAGTCCCGATTTTTTTCATAAGCTCGAACCGATCCTTAATTGACATCAAAGTCGCCAAGAGACATATCGAGGAAATTTTAATACCGCATAACCGGTTTGGTTTATTCGGGTACCCCGCTCTTCAACACAACAGTCTGAAAAAAGTATGTCCGCACGCTCATTGTTCGGAAATTTATTTCATGAGGTTTGGCCGAGGGGAAAGTCTGCATCTTGTTGTCGGAATGAGTCAACCATGAGGAGTACTTCACCTTGCCTCTCTCTCTCTTCATGGGCCATCGGGTTTTTATTCATGAGCTCCCTTGTATTTTTTTCGGTACTGCCGGAGCCTCGAAACGTAGGAGTGTGGGTGGTTTTATCGGTGAAGGAAATCAGATATTCTCTGGACTTCATATTACTTTCAAACGTTACCATTAAAGTAGATATTTTATGTCCATTTAATGGGCTTGTTTTGGTGGGCGTATTTTGGAGTGTCGGAATCGGAGAGAATTATATATCTTGAATGATGATCACACACGCCGAAAACTTATTTTTTTAAAACTATATATTTCACGTCATTCGTGCGCCCTACTTTCGCAATACGAGAAGGAGATTCTCTCATGACTGTTCCTCGAACTATATTTTTGCCACCAGCCACCGTTTCAATATTTGTCCCACGATGGGAGAAAGCATGGAGAAAGTTTTCTTTTTTTCAATCCTCAACCGTTGCAATAGAGGAAGGGAAAATCATTTCGGCTTTCCTCCTCGTTTCCGCGGTTTCTACGGCGTAATGAATGGCCCCGCTCTATAAAAATTGGTTCTCTGCTATCCCAGGGAAGCGAAATAAAATTTGGGCAGAAAATTTCTCATGTTTTTTGAGAGAATTATTTTTTTTTGTATACAAGAGTTTCATGTTTTCTGTTCCGGGTTTAAGATCGTATCTTATCGGTGTCGGCCCCTCTGACTTTTACTTTCTCAAGCGTCCTTTATTCCGATTTTTACTTGTCGCCTTATGTGTTTAGCCGGTTCTTCGGGACTTTTTGGCTGATACCTTTTTGACCCACCAAATTCATTTTTGAACAGTATACAAAACTCGCCCCCAATGTTGCATTTAGGTGACAGTTCAATCCTTTTTCCTACTTGTCGTTTAGTTTTTCTATAGAATTTTCCTTCTCTCTATAGTATGAAATGCCTATAAATTTACCCATCTTGACTTCGATGTTAAATTCAAGAATATGGATCGAGTGAAATAATAGAAGTGACTTGAGACGAGTTGTATTTCTTTTTTTGAGCATAGGAGTAGGATTAATAAGGTTGCTTCATTATTTAAGTAACTAATATAAATTTACAAGAACCTATGTCTCATTTTATTGACTTTTTCTGATTAATATTAAAATTTGAGCTCTATAAAAAAGTTTTCTTGGCTTTCTAAAATAACTGAAGGTTGATTATTTTATGTGCTGTTTTCTTTGTTTTGTTTCAAAACTCGAGTGTGGATTAACCGAGAATGATAGAATCCACTTTGCTGTCAGAGAATTGACCAACATTTATTCACGCTCATGCGTGGGTTGTAAGATCCCGACTCGTTAATGGAAATATCTCCGTGGTGCTAAATAAAATTAAGCATGTATGGCGAAATAAAAGTTCAGCGGCAATTTCGCTTGTCAGTGAGGATTATAGTTACGGCCATAAAAGTGGAGCGTGCGCGACTGGTTGCGAAGGTATTCGCAATCACGCTCTGTTCACTATCCTTTTTTCGTCACATGCGCCATTTTTACCGTGATGAGAACATTTCCTGCCTGACGATTCACAATATAAAAGTACAATTTATACGATTGTCATGAAATGGAGAAAAATATGATAAAATCGGCATACAACTTCCTATGCATAATTGTGGAATTGATAAAAGTAAACTTGAAAAATAAATAAGAACATGATTATTATTCATGGTAAAATATTCTTCACCAATCTATAGCCTTTTCCACTAATAACTTTACGTCCGTGATGATTCCTGCATAAGATGGATGCTTGAAGTGTACCGCGAAATTAAAAACAGAAATACTAAACTCATTGACACACCCCAATAACTTATTGCTATAATTATCTCACTAAAGCTATCTATTTTATAATGACGACGACGTTAACGAATAAATTCTTTTATTACCACTTATAATAGAAAATCTTTCTTTTCGCTAGGTAAGTCTCGGACAATTGACCCCCATTATTTAGAAAGATCTATTACACCTGCGGATCTTCTGGTTGTATCTTCTCCTCCGTCTTTTCCACTGTTTACATGCAAAGAGATTCACGTTTATTTTTCCCGTTTAATTGTGGGACAAATTAATTTGATTTTTATATTTAGTAATTGAAATTTTTGAAATATGCATAAATTTGGGGTATACCGGATTATGTTACGTGTGTGAGCTCTTGTTTTTCGTTTCTCTAAGCCTTCATTTGGCGAACTATATGCAACTTATCTTTTTAAAATCTTCTTGCGTAAAAAGGGAACTGCAATTTATCCTTAGATCAAGTTGAACTAAAATAGGCTTCGAAAATCAGGTTTCACGAAACTTTGTGGCAGACGAAAATTTTAGAGAATATTGTAAGCCATGAAACTACCACCGTGAACCACTCTCAATCCTTGAGGTAATGTGGGTTGAGATGAGGACGAAATGGATCAAAATATCTAGTAAAAAATAAATTTCAGTGATTTTGTAAAGTATATCAATAAAAATATTGTATCTAGTTTGTACTGTGTCTCAAGTATGGTGAATATTCAAGGTTTGCGTATTTTATAGAAAATAAGAAAATCGTTCAATTGAAAAAGTCAATAAAAATTATTTAAGATCATTGAAATAGTATTAACCTTGTCCGTCAATAAATATCAGTAAATAGACTTATTGTTAGCATATTTCTACTAAACATTTTGCAACGCCTTTATTATCTCCAAAATAGCTATTGGGCACTTGCATTTCATACTTACAATCTTGCGTGAAAAGTTTGCATGGGTACCCATAACTTGAATTTCCTTATTATTTCATGAATAAAAATATTTTCGTGAATAAAACTATATAAATTATACCTGAAGATGTCGCTAAGTGTACGAAAGCTGGATTGTAACAATAAACCTTTATTTATTCGTAATAGACCATTACGAAGTGCAAAAAAGTTTTTTATTCTCAATTTAAAACTATTTTCACTTGAGGGAAAATTTTTTCATGCCTTTAGAAGCGGTTAAACGTCGTTCTACAGTCAGATTGTGCAGGTTTATCAAAAAATATCTATGATCGTGATACCTAATGTGATTCAGTATGCAATATAATTGGTTTCGGGCACGTTCGGCTAGGGTGGGAAGCAGATGGCGATGAAGACGAGCAACGAAGATCGGCAGCTGCTTGCTTACCCGGTCAAACTTTCTCTTTCCTTTTTGCCCCGGTTGTAATATCACACCGAGGGTATTTTTCATTCACGCATGCTCTGATGGGAGAAACCTTGGACATGAACACTGGCTTCATTCGTTAGGATATGCGAACCCGAAAGGCGGCTCTTTTGTGTGAAGTTCAATCCCCTTCTTCACCCCTTTTTCACATCGCGAATAATCGCATTTCTTCTGAGTCCTTTCCACCAGCGTCATGCCGCGCGGCGTACATTTGAGCACGACCTCTTCTGAGCCTCTTACGTGATGTGAATGAGCGCGCTCTTCGCCCGACGAGGTGAAAATCTATAGACCATTTTACTGCCTTCTGGCGGAGGCTACTTCCTTCTCTTGCATGCAGGTTGAAGGAGGCGCATGGAAAGAACAAAGAACCGTCTCCGTTGTTTAGAGGATTTGAGATATTTGCTGCAACTAAAGAATGAAGCGCCAATTTAAGATTTCCTTTACTGCAAACTCGATATTATGCATAATTACGTATCGTTATTGAACATCGTTGTTGTCCACAGAAACAACCACGGACTTTACCTCATTGAATATTTCCATTGTTGAGAATAAGAACAAAACTTTGTATTTTTCCACACAACTTTTAATGACACGAATGTGTTGAAACCGGTAGGGTCATTAGCAATTGTGTGGAAAATTACGAAGTTTTGTCCTTATTCTAAACAATCGTTGTTGTTATTATTAAAGCATGGATTTGTCATGTTAACCATGGTTTTACATCCTCCAAACATAAATGAAACTACATCCTGTTTTGTAGAGTTGACTAGAGTTTCAATTTCGGGTTTTGTTCATTCCCGTTCCTAATAAGCAGTTCGGAAAGTGTAATTAAACTCCGGAGTGTCTCATGCACACTTGTATTCATTAATTGTATAAGTATTATCAGGTTTTAAGGTTTTCCACTGGTGAGGTTATATCCCGCCGCCTAATGTAAGCTTAAATCTAATTTTAAGATATATCATCTATGCTCGAGATGGGATACGAACCCGTAACCTGTGAGTTGCCAGGCCAGCGCTTGACGGATCTTGCTTCAATGTATGGCTTATGAACTGATTTGAACAATATTTTTAGAAAATAAATTTGTTATCGTTAAGTCGTGAAAGGTGTGTTCGATAAAGGAGGCAATAGCCTCGACCTTTACCACGAAATAGAATATTACATTATCACAATTTGATCATTTTTCCTCATCCAGAATACTTACGGCATAAAACTTGTTTGCTGGAATACTGTCCGTTTTCATTTTGACGACGTCATTCACTTCGTTGTCGACGCGTGTATTGCGCCGATCGAAGTACATGTTAGCTACGAAATCGTCGCAGTATATCACGACATTGATCGGACTAACGCTCCATGTTATAGAAATGTCTTCATCCCGAGTTTATGATTACTTTCCAAGGTTGACTGCAAATTCCTTCGCTACTTGCGCAAGCCTACCCTGAGCGCCGCGCAAAACCACCGGACCCGAAACAATGAGGAATAAACGTGCCAGCATTTGGCTCCTCCTACCGCCTTGTTTTTTTCTGGAATCTTCAGTACGCGCCGCTCCTCGTACGATGCCATCGTTACATCGCGAGGACAACCCGACGAGATCTCTCGGGCCCACGCGCGGGGTTCCCGTTTCTTTTTTTTCTTTAACGTCAAGCTCTCGGAAATTCTCTTCCCACGGCGGGAGACGATTCGAACAAGCATCTCGCGCCATCGGAGGCGTCTCCTACCTTTCGCGTCCGCATCGGTGATTACAAATTAGAACGATCGGATTTGGTGGTGAACAGCAATCGCGCGCCGCACTGTTTTGTTGATTTCGAATCTCCACGAGCGTTTATAACGGCCTCCGCGCCGGCCAAGTCATCTCAAGAATCTCGCAGCGTCCCGGAAAGAGCTGGCGGGTGCAAGTTTTCATCCATAGGAAGTGGCGCAGGCCTGTAATCTGGGGGCGTGGTAGGAGCTGAAAATCTTTCCCACCGGCTGCTTCCCTCCCGGCTACGCGGGTCCGAAGGCTTAAATGCGTTCTCCCCTAACGATTTCAGTCTTAATATACACTCTGATAACAATCTTGGTCAATTTTGATTTGGGAATTAAAATTTTCGGCGGTGAATGCGTACCATATGCTCGTATATGGTAGGGGAATCTCTGTTGTGCGTCGAGATTAGGAACTTGATAAATATGAAAAACTATTGAACCAAGTTTTCGGGACGTTCCTGAGTTCGATCGTTTTGATCTTCACTAAAATGGGAATGATGGAATGAGAGTGTTGCCAATGAATTACATTAAATTTAGTTTCGTGAGCAGAGGTTAAAATATGGGAACATATTCATGTTACTGTAGTGGATGAAATAGAATACATATATCGAATATTTTCAGTAAATGACAGATGCTTTGATGATGAATCGTGGGAATCTCTTATTTTTTTATAATTGCAGTAGTCAGGTCGGTAACGTGCCATCCTGACAAATAAAAGGTCACGAGTTCGATTCCTGGATAAATTAATACTTTCAGTAACCTGACAGATGCTTTGATAATGAATCAATGGAATATCATATTTTTTTCTGATCGAAATAGTCGGCAACGCGCCATCCAGACTAATAAAGGGTCGCGATTTCAAATCCCGCATCGGACATGGGTGCTGCGTGTGTCTTACGATTAAGTTAGACTAGAAGGTGCAATGAAGCCTTAGCAGATTGATTAGGTGTATGAAAACCGAATTCTGCTACACTACGTTTCTCTTGTCTGTCGTTAAGGGGAAGCCTTCATCCTTTGGAGGGGTCATTCCACCGACCTTTCCCTCCCACACTTCAAATGATCCTTAGCTGCGACTTAAATGGAGCTCCAAACTGAAATGCATGACTTCACCATGAATGGAACGATATAGTATCGCCATTTGCGTATTTTACAAGCTAAAGAGCATTATAGAGCATAAAAGAGACGAATTCTAAGTTAGAATTCGTCTCTTTTACGCTATAATTAGAATTTCTAACAGCCAAGCGCATTCAGGGGAACAGCTTAAACGGTTTCACTTTGCTGGAATGCGCTCGAGGGGAACGGTCTCAAGTTTTTTCGAGTTAAATGTGGTGCATGCGAATATAGGATGCGATTTTGCTGGAATTTCTAAACTCTGCTGGCAATTTTGCGTGTCCACTCCAATTAATATGGCTCTGGAAAAACTAAGCTTGAAGTTGTATTGTCTAACCATGGTAGCACAGTTTTATCGAGAACAGTGTATTGCACACAACGGATTTATTTTTAAAGCTATTCATCGTAGTAAAGAGGCCAAAACCAAGTACATATTAGAAAGATTCATGAATTATTCATAAATAAAAGCGATTCAGAAACGATAAAACCTTCCAACGAGAGTTTTTCTAGTTTAAAAGAATTAGTAATTGCCGTTATGCGCAAGGAGGGAAGATGTTGGAAGAACTCTGGAGCCATGATCTATCTCTGCTCTTGCATGTAATTAATTCTAACTTTCTATTGCAGCTTTATATGCCCTTGGTCCCAAGGAGGCCAGTGAGCACTGACATAAACTTGATGGATGGGAGCATGGTTAGATAATGCCTTGTATTTCCATTGACGTTTCACTTTCCGTAGCGATCGTAGATGTTGTTATTATGTGTTCATTCTTGTCACCACCCAGCCATTATTTGTGAGTTCTGCGATTCAAATGTTCAGTACGACCACGCGCCTTTTTACGACAACGCATGTCTGCTGTTTTTGAGAAAGGAGTTTATTGTCATAGTTAATCCGAGATTGTAAATTTTTGATCCTAGAAACTTACTGAGATCCGGCAAGAGCTAGTAAGTGTTTTATATTCAATGGAACTGTTTCTTTTTAAAGCTTATTCTTTAGTGTTTTGATGAAAGTTGATATGCGTGTTACGATTGAATCTAAAATTCTAAGTTTAGAAAGGTCGTTTCAACTTTTGCATTGCAATAGCGGGCGTACGAATTAAAGGGGATAGCATGGATGAAATTGCTAAGAAGTAAGAGTTTTAAAACTTTGTCATCGACATCCATTTTTACAGTTTTTTCGTCGAGCAAGCAAGAGTCATCCTGTATAGTGGTTGCGTGGATCTAACGGAAGTCTTGCATTACATAGGAGACAATTCTTGTAAGAAAAGTAGTCAGAGTCGTGGGAGTTTCTTGTTCTGTGAAAAATGCGAAGCCGGTGGTCCATTTGGAATGCCGAGCGAGTGGAAACAGCGAGGAACGATTGTAAGCTTCATGGTACCGTTTGAATTCCAGTTCGATTAATTTTCCTGATACTTTCCCGAGTCCCCTGCTACAAGTATACAGACATGCGATTGTCCGAGATGGTTGGATGGGAGGAGGACTGATTGAAGATGCCATCCATTACCTTTTACTCAAAGGACTTTTAATCCCTTGAAATGACCATCCACCAGCTCTCCGTGTCTTAATTAATTGCTCCTCGTCCAAGCGTTATTACATTTTCACTCCCAAGCGGTGACATTAAATAGGCATTTCCATTATTTCCTGCCGACTCGATATGCGATTTCCCTGGAAGAAAACATGCAAGGTGCTCCGAAGGACTTCAATTAAAACTGACCACATGGGCGTTTTTATGCACGTAAGAATCAATTATTGCCCTCGGTCGATTTGCGATCTTCCGGGGAAGCGGAATAAGACTTCTCCGAAAATTGAAATTCCGGCTCCCACCCAGTGGTTAGCGTCAGCCTATCGTTTCCGACTCGCGCCCACGGTGCCGGAATTACGTGAGGCCGAGCGGAGAGCTCATTCACCCTCGGAACGTTTGATGGCTGATCGACGAGCGGGACTCGCGAATCGCCCTGCGTTAAAAAAAAATACATTACTCATCGTTATGAAAAAGATTTCTGGGCAAATGGCTGGAGGAGGGAGTGAGTGCAGAAGAAAAAGATGACGGCGCAGAGCCCGGTCACCCGCGATTGAGTCCGCCGAGCGTGTTCATTCATTTTCGGCACCAACTAACCATCGCTCTGCTCTCGCCATTGGGAGGAGGAGAAAGAGAGAGAATGAGGGAGGGAGAAAGAGAGAGAAAGCACAAAAAGCCGAAGAGGAGAACGGAGTAGAGAATACTGGTCTGGGCGATGGCGTTTTGTGATTCAGCCACCGTGCAATTCAAAGGAGGGAGGGGGAGGGAGGGGCGTGTAAAAACGTTGAAAGCGCTCCTTCGGAGGCAGTGGAGATGAAACAAAAGGGCCCGGAATTCGGTCCGGGAATTGTTGGGTGAGCGAGGGAGGGAAGGGGAAAAAATGCGTGTGGTTGGGGGAGGGGCAGGCCGGAAGAGGAGAGAGGGTTGAGGGGAAATGAGGAGGAGGGAAATAAGAAGAGGATACAGGGGGATCCAAATAAAATTGTGGGCTCTCGAAGATGAAAAAATATCTAAACAGTTTTTTAAAGTAAATAAGTCATAGATCTTAAATTATCAATTGTTTACACCACTTTGAGTGACTGATTTAACTTTGAACTTTACGTTCATAGAATTAAAAAATTTTATGGGTAGTCTCTCAAAATATTTTCAGCAAATAGCTCTTTTTTACACCAAGACTCTCTGATTCTGAAAACCTTCCGATGCTGAAAACATTATATGCATCTTCCGAAAATTTATTACATCGATCACGAATTTTACTGAGGGCGGAAGACTGCAAGTAAAGAATGTCGTGTCAAGGTGATATGTGCATTAATGCAGAGAATCGCTAGATCGAAGCGAAGGACACAAATAGTGATATAAACTCTTCGTAGTGTGTAAAAACGGCGACGAAAAATCATCGATGTTAAAGCTGTCGAACGTTGAACTCTCTCGATGTTCGTAGACCAGCGGCCGATGATGCTCGTCTCAGACGAGAATGGGTTCCAATGCACGGGTGGATGCGGGGGTTGGGAGACGGAAGGAGAGGCGTGCGTGTGAGGAGAGCCACTATCGTTTACATGCCTACCGAACCGCCCAACTCCAATTTCTCACCGCAGAGCCCCCGGGGGGGAAGTGGTTTTTTGTACGCATGGTTTGGGCACCGAGGGTGATTTCCGCCTCTTTGAGGGCAGATCTGCGGCTCGTGTGCATCCAGTCGGAGGGCGCAGTCGACGAGGCCACATGGGAAGGTGTGGACTGGAAGAAGGGAGACGTGGGGCGCTGAGGAGGATGAAAGACTCGAGACTTGGAAGAGGCATCGGCCCAAGCGAGAGCACTCAAAAACCGACGAAGTGGCTCGTTAAAAGTAACGATTTCAACCATTCTGGCGATTCTCATCTACACGAGGTGGTTCGGATGAGGAAAGTGGAGAGCTCTCGTAAAATTATCTCCTTCCGAGAGTTCCTCCTCAATCGCGATGCTCTCTTTTGAATGGGTTCACCTGCCAGTCGTTGATGTGAGCACGTGAATGCACTTGTTTGAAGTTGGTTCAACGGCATCGTTTCAGAACAGCTGAAATCAGACTAATAGCCCTTGAAAGCTCCAAAATTTGAGTCGTTAAAATTATTAATAGCACCCAGCAATGATAGTAAGATATTCATTATTGCCATGTCTCCAGTCGGAGGGTCATGTTTTTGCCATCAGGGGTTGTGACCGACAGCTGAGATTATTGGCGGCATTTTGGATAGATGTGTATTCGGGGAGAGACAAGAGTTCTGGGAGTGGAGGAGGAAGGGTGGAGAGAAAACTAGCTTCGGAATTAGCCTACTCATAACGGAAGACGCCGAGGAGTTCACAGTTTATCGTCCCATCCGACGGTCACAGTACTGTGCTTGAAGTACATGGTACTCAAGTAGGGACAGTACATACATGGCATTAAAGAAAGGACCAGAATTTTGCTGAAAAATCTACTCCTGTCGGGAATCAAACCTGGACCTTCGGGATGAGTAGACAGTTGTCAAACCACCACACCAACTGATCTTGGAGGGAAAGGACAATTTCGATGAAAATAGGAGTTGAAGCAAAACATTGTACGAATAGTTATCTCACGTTAGTGTTTTCTAACCACGAGGAATTTCAATTGTAAAAGAAGAAATTCTGGTTGATTTAACTGTTACAACATGCAATCTGTACTATTTTAATGGAAGTGATGTTTTTTTTCAACTTCCTGGAGGAAGATACTCATAAAATACTTAGCGCGGAAAAACTGCTTACATTAAGGAAACTGCTTTACGTATCAACCGTTATGTAGCGATAGACCGATGAATTTAGACGTCTCAGAACAGAGCGTCCTCACGGAAGTCTGAATGGAACCTAGCATCCGGGTAGTAGCAACATTTCCGTCTGCTCTTTTAAAAAAGTAATCCTGCTCCTAATGACATGCGTGTTATAAAAAATTAGAACGAGTGCAACAAACTTTAAAGTTAAAAGTGCATGTACTTGCCCATCAATTATATTTCCTTGCAGGGAAACTAACGCGAAAAGACGGTTTCTTTCAAAGACAGAACTCATTATAGGATGTTTTCACAAACGCAAAATACCATTAAGAGGAAAAAACGAGGCAAGGCTAATGGAAACGGAAGAGATTTAATCTGTTCGACACTTAATGATCCAGATAGCGAGGAAGCTAATTATTTTCTTCCCACGGATTTAATTACTCATAATAGTCGAACACGCGTAAAATTATAAATGTCAACACTTTTGCCGTGGGACGAAAACTTTTTAATGTGACGGGTGCTCCAGGGAAGGGAGACTCAAAACACTTTAGCGTGTCTCCAATAAACTTCCGTCCCGACTCCGCTAAAATGTCGATGGACTAATAAATGCTTCGCCTCCTCCGCATGGGAGCCAACTTTTCCCGGGGGGCGTAGAATAGGGGAGCGGAGACAAGCCAGCCTTGCATGCCGAGGGGCTGGGTTTCGATTTCCGGAGGAGACAGGTTTTGAACTTGAGACTCGACCGTTCCCGGCCTCTTTAAGAGTTACGAGAGGAACATGACAAGTGCATTACTACGCCCGTCCGTAAAGATTGAGAACCATCCATTTAAGGGCCGACTTAACCCCGTTAGTGCTGGCTCTATTCACTCTCTGTATTCACCTCTTTTGCCCGCCAGTCTCGACTGTAATTGCCCAACGAAATGTAAAACCAGATTACGGGCGTGACAGCTAACTGGAGAGTGCCTAATAAAATTTTACGCCGGAACTTTATACCTTCACTGGTTTCGGTTTAAAGTATTTCATTCCTCAAGCCGCAAAGATCCTTTTCATCACGCACAAAAACTTATTGTCTCGACTCGGCTGACCTTGTACCATCATATGCCTCCTTGGCCAATCTTTCGTTAGTCTCATTTTCTTACACCTTACCATCGCTCACAATCAGATCGCCAGGATAACGTAGGGGACCTGTTAAACTTAATGACCCCCTGGAAAGAAAGTCGTAATCTGTATTTATTCAGCTTAGTTTTGGAGATTATTTACCGCATTCCGTAGGCATCATGGTTTCCAGAGATTTCAGGTGGAATGCAGGAGTGATTGCCTTATTCCTATTATTATTTTCTATCCAAAATATTGGAATAAGTTTGTAAGAGTACATGCATTTGCTTTTTTTTTACTTCTTCCCCATATCTTTCTTGAGCGTCATTTCTTTTACTTTTTTATCAACCTGCCTTTTTTAATCACGTGGAAAATTCATATTCCCTTCCTGTCTCATTCTTCTTTCATTCGCATACATCCTTTTATTCCTACTTCCTCATTTATCTAATATTCCAGTCATCGCATTTTCTCCATCCTTATCCAAATCTCGTAAGTCTACAATTGTTCGCATTCTCTTTCCCCAGGACATCCTGGTTCTATGTAGTTTGTATAATATTTTTAACTCTGGTCAACGCCCATAACTTTTTCATATTTTTTATATATCATAGATCTATTACTTTTTCAATACTTTTGACCTCGTTACCCAATCAGTTATTGCACTTATCGTGATTGGCGAATTAATTTGATTCTAGATTGCTAGAGGAATTTGTAATTTTTTTTTATTACAGTACGGCGGAGGAGCCAATTTTGTGAGCATTAGCAAGTGCTACTGGGGTTCTATGTTGAAAATTCTGCCCCATGCATAAGACTTACTCGACAAAAGTTACTGGGTTAAAGTTTGTAGAAACAATTTTCCAATCAGCATTCTTTCTCCCTCATATTTGCTGTATTTTGATGAATATTCTAAAAAAAGATGTGGTGCTTTCCCGGCGTATCTATTGAGAGAATTCCTCTCGAGTCTTCCACCGAGTTAGTGCAGGGGCGTCGGAACTATTTTCGCTGGGAGGGGCCAACCTTGAAAAGGGCCCGGCTCTTAAGAAAAAGGCTCGGCTCCTATGAAAAGGGCCCGCATTTTTTTGCGGATACGAGAGGGTAGAAACTAGAATTCCGCTAAAAGTACATATGAAGGTTGTAGAATATGCGTCAGAAGGAAAAAGGAAAC
Source organism: Platycnemis pennipes (assembly GCA_933228895.1). Classification (NCBI taxonomy): domain Eukaryota; kingdom Metazoa; phylum Arthropoda; class Insecta; order Odonata; family Platycnemididae; genus Platycnemis; species Platycnemis pennipes. Next base: position 77,465,432 of record OW121851.1, on the reverse strand, counting down.
CTGGAAACAAGTGAAATTTAATTATTATTAATGAAGACTCATTTCTCAAGGACCCAAGGCAAATTCTGGGGGGGGGGCCGAATGCCCCCCTGCCCCCCCCTTCCGACGCCGCTGGGTTAGTGTCTCCATTACTGCCTACGTTTCGAGAACCGACTCGGTCATTGTCTTCAGGGTTTCAAATGCCTTTTCGGGCATTAGAAGACGATCGATTCGGTTCTCGGAACTTTGGAAGCGACGGAAACACTAACCCGGTGCGACCTGAGAGGACTTTATTCAATTATTATTAAGTTTGAAATTGATTTTTCACTTCAGATTACACCCTATACGTCCATGCTTAGCATTAAGTTTGTCAAATCCTGATGCCCTTCCAGAATAACAAACGTCTTTCTTGTGAAAACTACACGTGACTTACTTGCTTCTAATGAAAACAGAAATGCACGCCTCATTACTATAAAAAGGCAGCGCTAGTTGACGGGAAGATTTATGGAAGGACGTACACAGACGCTGCAATGATTTTTATTGCTTGGATTTAAATGCCTGTATTTGATGTGTAGGTGTTATTATTACTTACACTGTTTAAGAATGTTTAGTTCCTATTTTATTTCTGTGCCTTCATTTTGCTCTTTAGTTGAAAAATGTTGGAGCAGAGTTTTACAGATATGATCACTTTTTGCGGAAATGAGTAGCTCCGGAAAGGAAAGTGTTTCAGTAAACACCCTTTCACGGAAATCCTTGTCTTCTGGTGATAATCTTTATCTCCGAAAATTATTATCTGACTAAAGATAATGCCAAGATATTTTCCTCATTTTATCTATCGCTACAATGTCTTTGACCCTATGGGGTAAAATGGGAAAGTTAGTTTAAGCTTTGACCTAAAAGAAGTCAGTCACGATGTATTGTGCGCGGAATCATTGAAAAAAATTAGAAAAAGTATTATTTAAGGGGAGTGGCTTCTCTTATTTTCTTATTCACGAGTTAAACTTTGTTTTTTTTTATTTACTAGTATTTTTCTCATGTCAGTTTCCTGATACAATCTCGCCACCCTGTGACGGCGCGCAATGCAACTTACCTTTTATGGCCTCGCTACCATCATGTTTAAAATTGAGTGAACTGAATAAATGACATATCTGGTTATAGAAATCATAAGATTGTGGGTGAGGATGGGAATGGGGAAGAAATTACAGGGACTGAGCGAAGAGATTTCTCTGAAGTATGTAGTTGTCGGAAGACGTTAAAGAAGATGGGGTACAAGAGAAAAGACCGAAGAAGGAAAAAAACTGTTTTGTCAATGATACGGCTGAGAATTATAACATGCTTACAGAATAGTATGCGCATGGGCAAGACGTGACATGATTATTGAGCTTTTGCTGTAAAAGAGCAAATAATTATGACTTGTATATTACTTATTTATTAATTATACTTAAATTACTTACTTAATTATATATTGATTACTTACTTAATTTAACATAAATTCCATCTATTGGAAGAAAATAGCTGTAAATACTAAGAGATATTGCGAAATTTATGAAAGTGGAGAACTAGCGACGCAATGGAGCGAAAGTGAACGTACAATAAAATCACGAAATAAGACAAGGAAATGCAGCGATGTGTGGTTCAGGAGAATCCCGGTTCTGGGGGGAGAGGAGAAGGGGGGTGATTGAAGGAATGCATACCTTTGGGAGGAAGACTTGTCGAAGGTTAGAGAAAATAAGAAGGCAGGTAAATAAAAACGGGTTGAGAGTGGGAGGTTAAGAAAGGGAGCAACTTGGAGAAATCGAAAGTGTAAGAAAATGAGGTGGGTGGTGTAGGTGATAAGGTGGAATGGAGTGATGGTGGCAGTGATAGAAAGGAGATGCTAGGGTAATGGGGTGGAGGGAGGAAACCGATCGGTATTTTGATGGAATGAAGGAAGATAGGAAGCCAGCTGGGCAGCAGGAATAAAACAGTGGTGTGGGGCAACTGATGTGTGCAGGAAAAATACCGTCGATGGATTTAGTTTTGAAGTCGACGCAAATATTCCTTCGAAGGATAGAATATTTAAAATGATGAGTAAGCACTTTAATGTCAAATTTACACCTTCCATTTCTCATATTTTTCTGGAAATAAAAACAAACTGCGAATTTCACTTTAAAAAGTTTTACTCACGACCCGGGTTTCGACAAATTATGCCCATCATTTATCAAATCAGAGGTGACCGCCAGCTAAGGACATTTGTACAATTTATAATATGCGGTAGTTTGGAATTTCAGGAGCGGAGGGAAGGTATAATGAAACCCGGCGTCGGCATCAGCTTGCTCTTCACAAGGGGTTCCCGGCTTAACGTTGCGTCCGACGTGCGGAGTTCTGAACTTCACCGACTTAAACACTTGAGAACTTCTATGAAGTTCTGAACTAAATTTTCTCCACACAGCACTCATGCAGGAATTGGTATACCAGTGAAAAACTCCTTAAACTACCAGTTTTCGAACCCGGGTAGTTACCAGTTGCCTATCGACCCTTCAACGTTCTGGCACTCGAAATTAATGTCGCCGACGTCAAGCAGCGTTAGTCGCGCGAGATATCGAAGATTTGGGAGAGTAACATTTATCTTCCGTTGACATTGTCCTACATCGCAGAATTCATTCGTCGAACGCACTATTTTCTTTTGGTGCCATTAAAAATCGTCATCCCATAAACGAGGAATTATGTGTGACTGACATTGATTTTAATGTCGTCGTGACGCCGATGAATTTCCAATCAATCGACGGCATTATCCGAAATTTTTAGGCGGGCTACAAATTGTTTCTCAATTTTTCGTGCACGAGTTGAATGTCCCGAACGGGGCGAAACCATGAGGCACTTAATTAGTAAGCGAGTCCGCATAGAGTGGGGAAAGGCTAACGAACGTCTTTCCCACGCGCCGTGAACCTAATTGGGAACTGAACTTGCCGCACATGCGCAACACAGAACCAGTACGGGCGTCCACGGACTCCTTGCGAGTAAGGGAACACGCCCTCCGTGAACCTATAAGGTCGTAAGTGGATGGGATTTGGCCGCTTGGGACTGAGTTGAAATTGGACGTCCGCCCTGGAAAAACACATTAGGTTACCTCTGAAACCCTTTTCTGTGTCTCTTGTGGGCACGGTCTGCGACGGGAGAGAACGCAAATGAGTTAACTCGGGGAGGACGGCGTAGCGAAGGGCTACGTCATGCGCGTATTCGAGTATCGATAGAGAGGATTTTCGGCATTTAACCGCGAGGTCGACTTTATCACGTGAAGGCGACGAGGAATAAAATTACTGAAACAACCAGACCTTCCTCGGGAGCAATTTGTGAGTTTTTGCCGGACGCAGTGAAAGCGGTTGTTGCAGATAAAAATGTTTGTGATGAATGGCATATCTGAATTTTTTCGACCAGTTTACTTGATAAACATGACAAATCCCTTATTTTGTCATTTTTGCCCACCGCAAGTGAAAGGCAGCACATGATTTAAAACTACATCCTTTTGGTATGGAATGGTTTGGAAACGACATCGAAAAATGTTTTTAGTAGGTAGATGGTGCGTGCATGAGTTCAAATCTAAGGTATTTAGAATTCCGACATGTTGTTGTCTCTGATTGACACGATGGATTTTTCTGCTGTTCTCTCTCAGAAAACAAAAATCATTTAGGTTTCATCCAAAGATATTGGCCTGCAGTGAATTTCGCGAAATATGCTCAGGCAAACAATGCTGTTATCAAAGCGCTTTTCCCTTGGTCAACATTTCTAAAACGAGAATTTTCCCCGAATTCGTGGATGGTACTTTAAATCATATATCGCCGAAGTTTGGCGTTTCATCCCGTTATGCTCCCGTTTCGCAGGATGAGTTTTATTTCCATGGGAGGAATTATAAATATTATGTTAAAATTATAAACATTTAAGCCGACCCCTCTTCTAGTGCAATTCTGAGCAAACGGAAATGCTATTTTCTCGATGGGATCGGGCTCGACTTCCTAGAAGCTCATTATGCCCACGGTTAAAGTAACGACGCTTGCGTGTCCGCGCTTTCTCTCATTTCTTTTTGTCCACGCAACGCCGTTCACGTTTACCGTGGCATCACGTGGTACATACTGATGGCAGGGTTGAATCTGTCTCACCGGTAAAAAGAGCCGTGGAAACACTCGCATTCCATCATTTTGACCGCAGACGCAGGACGATTATTTTGACGATTTAAAAATGCCAAATTCGGACACGTCTTTGGTTTTCCCGATCTCCTCCGTGGTTTCCGCTCTCTTCTGCAGAAAATAAATCGACATCTACCCTAGGAGTGGGAGCGTGGTAGCCTAGTGGTTAGAGCGCTTAGCTACTGATCGAAGCGTTCTGGGTTCAAATCCGGGTGAAGCCTTTGGAAGCCCCCGAACGAAAAATTCCCGGAGTGCGAGGTGGCCCAGGGAAAGGAATTGGCCCCCCTACCCTGAATGTGTGAAATTTACACGCCTGTGACTGTGGGGTGAGCTTGGTGGAACTTGGTTGCACGGAACATGTTAAGAAAATTGACTTAGTACAATTCCACAATTATAATTAATTTTACCGATCGATTTCGACGTCTTAGCGTTTTTTGAGCGTTGAGCGTTTTACCGATCTACTGTAGGCGTGGCAGAAGGGTGTGTGACGGAGGGTGATTAATTACCGAACATGAATTACGTTCATGCATTAAGCAATATAATACTACTTACTTAGAGATAACTAGTTACACATCACTCGGGAAAGCCTCTGCAAAGTTAACTCTGGTTTAATTTGCTATCACCCTTTATTGCATGTGGAAAAGTCTTACTATCCATCTCTCTAATGAACTGAGCCATCTTAATTAGCTGGGGTTGTAATATATTTTTAAATTATTATATGCAGTTATCCGGATTATATTTCTGTAAGAGATTTAATCTGTACACTAGCCTACAATTCGATTCTTCCTAAACAAATTCTTCTCACAATTTGTGACAATTTTATAATTACAAATTTTTACAAACCTACCTGATATAAGCTGCAGACTATCCAATTCTGAAATGAAATCTACTTTATCAGGATTCCAAATACTAGCTGCGTGTTATAGGTTGGGCCTGGAAAGTGACTCATTCATCTTCTTATATCATTACGCTTGTATTCTTTCAATAAATTCTAGGTTTCCGTTGGCTTGACCGCAAATTTACCGGATGTGTTTTCTCCACGATTTTTTATTAGTTTTTTTTGCTGTGAAAGATAAATGGACATTCAATTCTTCCCACGACCCATAGAATTCTCGCAATGTCCCTCTTCAATCCCTCATACTTCTTACCTCCCATTATTCTATCCAAACTACCCGTTCTTCTCCTTCCTCTACCCCGCTTACCCAACATTCTTCCCTCTTATCACGTCCTTCAAAATACCATCGCCCTTTATTACCTTCTCCTTATAGGCATGCATTCTCCTAATTTCCTCAGACGACGTTATTTCCTCTCCTACCAATTATGTTATTTCATCGTTTGTCCTCTTTACGAGCCACCTTACTTTCTCCATCCTTCACCATACCCACATCTCAAAAGCCCCAATTCAAATTTCTTCTTCTTTCCTTAAAGCCCATATTTCAGCATAATATTGTGCCACACTCCATATTATACTTTTCACTAGTTTTATCCTCACGTTCCTACTCAACAACCCTTTTGTTAGTTCTCCCCTCTGAGTAAAAGCTTCTTTCGCCAAATCAATTCTCCTTCTTACTTCAATGCTGCTATACCCCTTTCCTCCAACCAATTTCCAGGTGTTTCGTAATCATAGCGCCTAAGTACCTATTTTGCAGATTCGACGGTAACAATTTTGGATACGTTGATGCAGTAATATCGCTCGAACGAACTATTCTTATAAAGAACAAACTCACTGAGTATAATCCACAGTGTATTGAGTGAACACTAACCTAGGCTTCAATACATTGTCTTAAGGTCATGGAAATGAATCGATGTGTTGGAGCTTTTTCTGCTATCTGTGAGTTAGTTATTTATGGATATCTAACAATTCCACAGTGACGCCTGCTGTGTTGGCTTTTGAACTATTTTTTTTGAAAGTTAATTGTTGAACGTGTGATGTATGCTCTAATTTCAAACTGTCATTTGTAGGTAACTTCCGTGCCATGTAAAATAGTCCCGAGTGGAGCGCAAAACGCTTGCCTTGAGGGAGGGATGGTCGAGTAGTCGAAAGATTGAGGTGGAGTAAAGGAGACTAGAGGTAACTCAAGGCAAAACGGCCGAGAGTGGGAGTGTTCGCGGCGAACAAAGGGGAGTGTGGGATCCTTCGGATGGACGAGGAGGAGGAGAGGTGGGGGTGGAGAGGCATGACGGGATGGGTGGGTGAGGGGGAGGGAGGGAATGGGGAGGGGAGAAAGAACCACGGAGACACGGTGGGAGAGCTTGATAGGGAAGGTGGGCAGAGTAGGGTGGCGGGGGTTGTGGCGGAAGGAGTAGAAAAAAAATAATGAAGAAACCACGCCGTCCTGCTTGGAAGCCGTTTTCGAGTCGGGTTTGAGGGAGAGAGGGGAAGTTCAGTTTGGGGAAGGAGGAGGCTACGAAGCCGGTGGACGGAAGACTCCCGCCTGGTAGGTGAGAGAAGAGGTTGGAGGGAGTGGGGGAGGGAGAGAGGGTTTTTGTGGAGGAAGGGCGCTCTAGAGGTCGGAGGTTGTGAGGAGGAAGTCGAGGGAGGGGCGATTGAAGAGAGCGGGAGAGAAGGGAGGGCCCTTCACGAAGGGCCGATGGGGGAGAAGGGAGTGTTCCCGTGTGTGTTTGTGTGTGTGAGAGAGAAAGAGAGAGGGAGCCGGCTTTACAACAACCAACGGCTCTCCCTTCCCTCTCGATTCCTTTCCGTTGGACTGCGCGGGGTCGACGTCGGAAAAATGAACAGCCAGAGAGCGGCGAGCGAGTGAGAGAGAATATTCGAACCAGTTTGCTATGGGAATGAGGACGTTCAGGAAAGCAGAGATTAGTGTATCTCTCCCTTCCTGCCTATCGCCCCCGAGGAACTTTTATGAATTTTTCCGTCGCGGGGTGAGAAAAAAATGGGGGAAGGCGAGGAGGGTGAAAGAATAATAGAGCCTTTGTTGTGTAGGCTCATTGTTCTGGGCCCTTGATGAAGAGAGAAAAGTGAGAAAATGGAAAGAGCCCGTGTTTTCATAGCCTGAAAATGCCCGACCGATTTCGTCGCTTACGTGTTAAGTGCTCTCATATGCTTTTCCTTATCCTTGATCGCCCGAAACTTTCCTTTAAGGTAAATACTTTTTAGGCCATTTGATGAGAAACGGTGGCCCCTGCAATTCATATCTCCCTTAATGCGAAGAGAAATTTCATTCTGACCCAATTGTCTAGAATTCAGTGTCCGTAAATGGAATGAGTTCGGAGACTATTTTACTTTCATCGTATGCTGCATTGTTTTGCCAGATTCCTTAGATGACATCACATAGATTAATTTCGCTAATAGAATAATTGTTTAGTACTGATCAGGGAGGGACTTAGTGAAAAATCGATTTGAAAATGATCATTCATGAAAGAAATACCAACCAGCTTCTATATTAGTTTGAAATACCATTTACCCTTATCATTGTTCTACGAATTACGATACATTCTTATGTAGCTCATGCCTAGACTTCCCCGGTCACTGTTATTTCATCATGATATCCGAGGCCTACCTTGGTCACTATCCGTGTGTGTACCCATGTATGACATTAAACTCTTATTATATTTTACCTACCCGTATGCTATCCAAATTGCCTGGTCCTGTCATTTATTACATTTCTTTAAGAAAGCTGCGTTCATAAATTCAATTATTTTTCTTATATTCTCGTTAATAATTCAGGTTTTATCAGGTGCAGACGGATATTGTCTTCACGATATTTAATAAATACATTTCAACTTAAAAATTTAGCTTAGCCATCCTGCCTCTTGAGAATTCATTGCGTTTGTTTTTACATTGTTAAACTTTATCCTGTACATCTCAGAACGACCTTATAATGTGCTCGACGTGATCTTAGTCCCAAGGACGACTGGCTAATTCACGCTTGGTTAAAAACAAATTTGACTCATGGAACTACCCGCATATGACCAGTCCTCCTTCAAGCTCCTCGTCAAGCCCTGATCCATGTACAATTTTTATTAGCGCTAGCGATACCGGACAACTTCTTTAGCATATAAATTCTCACCCTATGCTCCATGCTCTATCTGAACTTGTGCTGTCCAAGTTATACATACATTTATAATGAGACGTCTATCCCTCCAGTCCAGTGAAAATTCTTCTTTAAATTCACGAATACGTATTGTATATAGGCACTTTTCTATTAAGAGGTTTGGTGTGAGATAGAGTATTTAGTCTCAATTTTAGCCCAAAAAAATCCGTGTATTATTATAATAAATGGCGTAAACACTATAGCATTTAGCTGTAAGTAGCTTCATTTATTCTTTCTCTAGTACTCCCCGCAGTCTCCGGAACTTAATGATCTTAACCTAAGTAATCTTTCCGTATATTTCACGTTAAAACTTATTATGTAAGCTATTGAAACGACTTTTTCCCTGTGCGAAATTTATATTATTGTTCTACATTATTCACATAATGCTTCCATCCATTCTTCTAGCTATTCTCTCCTTGCTCGTGTTAACACAGTCGTAAATATCTAATTTCCTTTTTACCCCCACACACTGTGACTGGGTGATATAAATACCGACTGTTTATTCACTTTCATTCTCTCTCGCCTCCCTCTTAACGTATTTACTATCTTAGTATCAATCATTCCTTCGTAGTACCCTATACCATCGATACTATATTCTCGTTCTTACTTTATGTTGGTGGATCTTTTTTATGTTAAATCCCCTTCATATTCCCTCCACTTTTCTAGTATTTCACCTGGGACAAACTAACCTCCTACAATTCTCTCTCTTAGCTGGTGTTACACTTCCTTTTTACCGCTCGACGATTTTCCCACTTTACTGGGAAATACTGGGACTTTTCCCTATTTCTAGAATGTTTCGCGATCTTCACATTGTTCTTTCCACAACGTTTCCATTATTCTGTTGGTGTCTCGCTGTCTATACCTTATTATTCTAAACTTAACGCTTTAAAGTCTCACACTTCCTGCTCCGTTCCACTTTTAAAAAATCGTCTCCGCTGTGATTCGAGGCTTGCTATGTATATATTTTTCGCATTTTCCATTCCTATTGTCCTTTCGGCCGCGCTCCAAATCCTTTGTTCGAGGTTTTCTCATCTATTCTCTCTGCTCTAAATTATTTTTCCTCGTCAAATGCGTTACCAGCTGATTCCTGTCGTACCGTAAATTTTGATCGCACAACTTACTTGCCAAGTGGATTTCATACCCTTCCTATCCTTTTTAACCCTCTTGAATTTTTAAGACAAATTTAAATACCGGTCGGAATCTGAATGCTCTCGCGGTTAACTGCGGCTATTTGCAGCGCCGAGGATCTTTTTCTGTCCATAATATGGTCTAATTGGTGTCTCGCGCTATTTTCAGGCATTTTCGATAGCTAATCTGCCTAGAATGACGTTTAAATCACGCTGTTGATTACTAAGGGTCGGTTTGATATCTCGTATGATGATATATTTTTGTAGCATGAGAGCCATTGCGGATATTCTCTTTTGTCGTCAGCTCATATGCCAGTTTACTGTTTTGCGATGCACTTCATAAAATACTGACAAGTGTATTAAATCACTGTGGTATATTACATGTTAATGTTCACCATATTTTTCCTGCTGATTGTAACCATCATTTACTTCCTATCTATAGGTTCTGTCGGCTTGGGGATTTGAACTATGCATAAATATATCGGATGATTTATCAAATTTATTAACGGTACGCTATCGGAGTCAAAATAATTTCTCCCTTATCTCACCACTACTTGCCAAAGATATCTTTCTCGTGAGAATGTGTCCACATTTGAAATGTCCTCGATTTTTGGATTGAAATAACTTGTTCATTCACATTGCTTCCAATTAAAAAATGGATGATCCTATTTTCAGTCAATTTTACTGAAACATAACGGGTATATATTATATATATTTTATACACGATTTTGAGAGTGACTGAAAGTTTTCGATTTAGGGTTGAGACAAATTTTTTTCTTATGGATCCATGAGAAAGGAAGATAACTGTATTTACCGTGAGAATCGTCCCAAGGCTGTAAGTGAAAGGAAACATTTTACGTTACTGCAAGAATAAATGCAAGAGTTATTTCTTTTATTTCCTCGCACATACGTCATTCAGTAAAAGACCTGATGAAGGAAGAAGATGAAGGAAGAGGTGAAGGAAGTTGTTCATCCTTACACTTACTAGGAAAAATAGGAGCAGAGTAATTACTAATGTTAGGTAAGAAGACCGATAGATGAGGTTCTTTGAGTCGTTGGGTATAGATTGATAGAAGGGGATTTTTCAGGGACAAAGGAGAGGTAGAGAAAAATTTAATACAATTACCTACTGCTAACGAAAGGTGTCAAGAACTCCAAACTTTAACATCCCATCCGATGGACGGAGCACTGCACTTTAGGTGCCCTCCACCCAGCTCTCAATTAGAAATCAATAAACCCCTCAAAAATCTCTATCACTGCTGAGTTTTGAGCCAGGCCCCCGAGGAGGTAGATCTGTACTCTAACCACTACACTACCCCGATCACATTCTCTCCGAGGCATCGGGTAAGCAGTACTATGGATTCAATCAACTCCATTGAGGTCGTGTGGAATGTTGTCTTGAATCGGTTACTACTCGATCAGTGATCGAGTGTATGAGATTATTTCATGAGTGGTATTTTTAAATATATTTTTAAAAGCAGAATTACATTGTAATGACTTCGAAAGCTAGCCTCAACGTATTGCAAATTTATTTCGTTCCTCCACTTTCTGAGAATATCTTCGCAGACACTAGATTGCAATCTTAGTCTACGACCACTTCTGGGAAGGAAAACGGAATGCCTTCCTCGTCAGATAAAAATCTCCGTCTACCAAACAATAAGAAAATGACTTCTTCGATTAGTATCTAAAAACGCGCGCGTTTTAAGAAGTAGATGCTTTGGAAAACGTGTTATGGAATTGTTGAGCATTTATTGAGCTTTCCCTGCGACTTAGAATGAGGGTTGTATAATTGATTAGAAGGAAATGAATTTTAATCGTATAGAACCTTTGAGTTACATAATAAGGCTAATTACCACGATAGGGGTAGTTGTACAGCGAAGTTTTGTCTCTCGTAGTCTTTGGTTTTGAGCGGTGGCAAAGCACGTTTTGTAATTATTGAAATATCCGATTCGGGGTGGATTGTGACTTCGTACATACATAACACATAATAAAAACGCTCTGTTTACGTTACGAGGCAAAAACATTTTATTTCAACGCGCTGGCAGGTTTTTATGTTGCGTAGCCGCTTCCGGAATGAAGCTGCAATAAGTTCATTACTTGTGGCTCATTTTTTGGAGATGTCGACCATTTTCAGTGCGTCACCATTGATATGAAATTTTTGGATAGGTATATATCATGAATTTGTTGTTTCTGATGCATTAATTTACAGCGGCAAAATGTGTAAACAGGTCCCGAAAGAGGAAAGGGCCCTCAAGCGAAGAGGAAGGAAAGAAAGTAACAGGAAATGGAGATGTGCCTTGGCTTCTCTAAGTGATGACCTGTCAGATAAATAAAACGTTCCATGATACCAACATGATTAACACTCTGCGAAAAGTATCCTTAAGCACACCACGGATAGTTTAGCAATGGCTTATTTTTTCAGCAGATATTAAGTGGTCGGCGGCGTGGCAGCACAGGAGCCTAGTTTTCTGTTTAGCTGAAGCCAGAGGTCGAGGATTCAATTTCGGGAGAAGCCTTTGGACGTGACCAGTTATATTGCAGCTGAGTCGTTTTCTGGGCACCAGATATTCCTTGGAATCTGCAGTGACACAGGGAAAGAAAATGGCCCCACTACCCTGATGTGCGAATTTCACATGCTGTTGGGCTTAGTGTATGGTGAGTTCTCGCCTCACCATCAGATATACCTCCCAAGTTGAACATCGTGGAGGTGGATTGAGTTAACGTACATTAAATGCTCACATCTTATCATTTTCTTGTCGTGTTAATGCGTAGATATGTTTCATATATTTTAAATTTAAATGTGTACGTGTTAAAATGTCAACACCGGCATGTAATTAAATATGCATTATTTAATTTATTTGGATATAGCTTACCAAAACCACCCGCAACCCCATCGGTGACACCAAGTTTCTCCCCTGCCTTTTCCCTTTTACCCGTCCTTCTATCTTTTCCCCTTCCTTTTCCATTTCTTTTACCGGTCGCGTTACATATCCATTCCTTGGTGTCATCACTTGCACTTCTTCGTTGATTACCACATTCTTATACTCAAAGCAGCTAGATCTTTTCTTGAAAAAAAATTTACATCTACATCTATTGACTACCCAGCGAGCCACTACGAGGGTGAGTGGCTGGGGGTTAGCTATTACCAATCATGCTCTGCATCTACATTATTTTGAAGACTACATACATGCGCTAATGTTTACTAATATACTACGTAATTAGAAAATACTATGTGTAGCATGTGGAAGAAGAACTAAAAATTAAACATTTCATCCAACACGTGAAGATTTTTTAAAGAAATACTACGGACATGATTATTAATGGTTAATGCGAACACTTTTTGGTAATCGAAACTCCATTAATATCAATCTCATCTTTAGTCTATTTTCTTAATCAATATCAGTCTGTCACGAGGATTGTGAGCGATTGTATTTTCGTGAAGTTAATTTTTATGAAGGAATCTTGTTGTCTTGATGTTTTTGTGATCGCGCATTGTGTGAAGAAAGAACAAATATTTTGATCTGTCGGTGGAGCAGTCTATTTCTCTAATATTATCTATGTGGTCCTGTCTGCCGATGTAGTCTGGAGCCTCAATAATTCTCTTGGTGTCAGAGAAGGATTTATCGATCTGAGAATTTTTTAATACTTTGTCGGCTATCGCGTAGGCTAGTTGGATAGAATTACTGCGCAATGGAAATGAATCATCGGCAGCCTTGCACCAGGCACTTTCCCGAGAGAAAATAGAAGATCCAGAAATCGAGTGATTACGTTGAAAACTTGCCCGATGCATCGCTCGTCCTCGACCACTCGTCCGACAAAATTCCTACACTAGAAGAGCAGGAATTCATTCTCGCCGTGGAACCTTAACGGGTTGTGGGACGAAAAAAATTACGCACTCTCGAAACGTGCGTAAGATTCATGGTTCGTAATAGGGGGGATCTTAAAAGGTCGGAGTCGGAAGGAAGTGGCTGAGAGCCGTGGGTAATGAGCGTTAAGAGCCTGGGAAGAGTCGGTCTGAGTGGGGCAAATGAAGCCGAAGCACATGCGGAATATAGTTTTTTCTTTCGCGCTCCTTCCAGAATTGGCATTCTCTCGTCGACGCTGTACGAGGGGATTTAGGTGTTCTTCTGGCGACGTTCAGAACTTTGGGCGTGGGCCCTCCCTCTTTTTCCATTCGTCTCCCGTAATTCTGGCGATTGATCTCTCTCGTGCGATTCTCCCAAGGGAGGGAGAACGCGACCTCCGGCGTAGACACACGCATCAAAGTATTAATGCGTGGGTGGGTCGCCGAACTCATTTTGATTCCGGTTCTCCTTACACCTTTAACATTCACATGAGCCACACCACAGAGTTACGCCGGTATATTTTGGGAAACAGAAGTTAGGGAAAGGGAAGTAGGTAAGGGCTTGCGCTCACTGGAAAAATCACTGCATGGAAAGGAAATTTTACCAAAGGAAGCGAAATATGATTGCATGGAGTGTACGAGCATAATTAAAGTACCGCAACTCATCGATATGATCCTGCTCTTTGATATGATTAAGTTTTCTATTTAAATATCTTCGGCACCAATCAAAGAGATCGAACTCCAAGTTGTTTGAAGGGCATCTCGTCCCTCTACAGACATGCTACTCGATGGGGTTTTGCGCGACCCAAATGATTTTGGTCAACTCTTAAGGACTGATACCTAAAAGGCACCATAGTTAAACTTTCCATCTGACGGACGGAGTGATGAGCTTAAAGTTCTCTCCGCACGGCACGCAAGTTTGGGCCGGTATACCAATGAAAAATCTCTGCCATTGCCGCGATTTGAACCCGGGCCTTCAGATTGGGAGACCACCACCAACTCCACACCAGCCTGATCCCCTTTTCTCATGTATATCTTAGCGAATACTGCGTGAAAGGAATTTTTTGTTAAGTTTATTAGTGACAATCGGTTTACAAATATCTTGTCCAAATTTAATTTACTTTCGCTGAAATGTGTGCAAAAAGACACCAAATCGCTTAGATATGCTGTCCTATGTGAAAAAAAGTTTGTGGGTAAATTTTAGCTGTTATCTTGAAGGAGCCTCTATCTAGAGCATATAATTTTTATCGGCTATCGCCAATAAACTATTAAAAACGCATCCTTAAACACCTCAATTAGCGCTTGACAAGTGACTATCCACGTGACTATGGCAATGAAACCAGAGCCACCCGATGACGAGCGGAAGTAATCAAAATTGTGTGAAAATAAAAAAAATGGGTGATTTCTTGAAATCTATTGAGAGAACCCAACAAGCGTGACGGGCTCAGTGTAAGGAGAGCGGGAAAATCCACCTTCTTCCTCATTTTCCTTCGCTCACCTATCAATGTGCGCTGGAATATCATGGTCCATTGCTATTCGCTCACTTCCATACAGTTTCCTCACTTGTTGTATGCAGTTGGAAGGTAATTGTTCAGAAAATGGGCCATTCCATCTTTCATTGTCACTATGGTAGCATTGTAATGGCATTTCTCACCCATGTGCCATTCGTCCTTCCCTCTAATCAAAATTGACGATCAAATACTAGAAATTACCTCACTTTGCACTTGAAAAGTATTCTGTGTGGTATTTTACGTTCATCCCATAAGGTCACTTTGCGGGTCATATGATTCCCCTTTCATGAGCCCATGCTGTTCCCGTCACCAATCATCGTTGTCAGCGTTACGTGAAGCCAGGAACGACATTGACCCCTTTCCCTCGTGAATCCATGATTCTTCCTCCCCTCTTTGACTTGGCAATTCCTAAGCGGAAAGCTCCCTTCGGAAATACTCCTCCAACAAGACCTCGGTGCTCCTCTCTCTCTCCGAGACTCGGGCGTGTGAGAAAATGCAGACGTTTCCTCGCTTGCATCTAACCAGCTATGATAAGATGCATCTTCCGCCATCCGCAGTTTCCTATTGGCCTCCCTCCGCTGAACCTAACCTTGCAACCGCTCCCGCTAACAAAGTCGTTCTTAACTTCCTACGTGATGCAGTAACAAACACGTGGAAGATGGGATTTATCTATTCTTCAGGAAAGAGATCGATGAATCAATAAATTGTTAATGTTAAAAGTTGGTATAAATTCCAAAAACAATAACTTGTAGAAAAGTCCCGTACATGCGATCTGTCTCCTGTGGTAGTGCCCCGGAGTGATGAGCGGTTGACAACGGCCCAAGCGTTGCTTATTGACGTTGCATTTTAATATGTATCCAAATTGATGGTTCGTCTTTACTAAAATCCATCATTAATGTGATAACTAGGAGTAGTATTACATTTGATTTTAGGAATAAACCTTGCGCTTAAAAATGTCGTTGTTTGTGGGTGCGGTTTAACGCGAGTTTTTCACCGAAAGAAAGCTTTTAGGACTCTAGCTTATCGATAATTATCTATGTGAATGATGGAGCTTATCTTCACTCTTTTGATGATTCGATAGTGAAATATCTCTTGGGAGGAGTTAGGTTGTGCATACCAATTCTCGATCGCATGTTATTTCCTAGGATGCACCTTGAGATATCAAGGGAATGGAGATCGTGATACATGCATGCTTGAAAGACATTAAAACAGCAACTAGTCATGAAAGTTTTTGGTGCCATCATTCATGTTTATGTAAAAGATTGTCATTATTTCACAAGGACCGAAAGAAAAAGAAGCGTATAATACCAACTGTTCTTATAAAAGAAAATACGAACAATGATGTGGAAATGCGATAAGTATTGATAGACCGGGAAGTTGAGCAAGTTTTCCTTTATTAATCATACTAATAATGTGCAGATAAAAAGGCATTAATTGGAATAACAAGATTTCTAGTGAGAAAAACATCTTCCACCTTGACCGGGATTGGGTGGATGATTTTAAATATCATGCTATTGTGCATACCAGCGGGTAGCTTTGTTAAAATTTTTCATGACCATTTTGCAATTTTTGAGTTTAATATTTGTAAATCAGAAGCGTGAGGCAGGAATAGGTGTGAGCGATAAGCTGTTTTGGCAATTATCATCAGCCAATAATAGGACTTTCTTTAGCCTATCAGCTAAATGAACTTAAACATTTTATGTGTCATACAGATTGAGACTGAAGTATAGGATGGATATTGTACATTTTAAAAGGAAAACAATGAGGAACTACATAAATTATATGGCAAAAGTGAGTATCAATTCACATGCTTAAATAGCATTTAAGTCAAAATTAAGGGTTGATGGCGAGGCTATTGGTAGACGGGTCTACGATGGCGGGAATATTTACAAGCGCTCGACTTGCAGACGAGTAGAAAGCACTTCGAAAAATCAGAAATATCAGCGCGGAGTTGCATTCTCAGTCCGCAGGTCTTTAAGTCAGAAGGTGAGCCCGAAAGAGGATAAAGGGGATTAGCCGAAAAGAGTGAAACTAATGAAAATAGTATATTGGTCTTGGCGAATGAAACTCAAGGAAGATATATTTGGTAAGGTAGAGAGAAGGAGAAAAGAAGAAACAGATACTCTTGATAATTTAAGAGAGTGAAAGAGTTGATTTTGTGACTTCTGGGACTCTACAAAATTAATCTTACAGCTATCGACAGCGTATGGCAATAGTTGAGCACGAGTGTAAAAAAATGCTGTACTTGACAACTTGTTTTTGAGAAATCTCCGATAATTTCAATCGAGAGGGAAACAGAATGGGGAAAAAGAGGGATGAAATACGAAAAAATCAAGGAATAGAAACACTATTTTCATGACTTTCAAGAATAATGATCCCGGAAAATACACACAGGAGTATCTCTTTCGCGTGAAATTCTTGTCCTAGTTTAATTTAATACGAGTTCTCTGAATCCAGTTTCATCACAAACCAAGGGTGGAGAGGGGAGATGAATTTTTATCAAAACGTGAAGAGAACTCAAAGAGGGGCAAGGTGACTGGAAAGCACTTGTTTAATTTAATCGTGGTTCTTTGGAATTCTATTTCAATATCTTCCTTTCATGAGGTACTTAATGTTCTCGAGATACGTTTAATACGTTTTTTCGAAAATACGATGGCCAAGGAGTATTAGAGAATGCATTGAGTAAAAATAGATGATCTAAATTCGTATCCTCGTTCATTTGCGGCGTGGAATTTCTGGCTCCAATATCTTGGTAGAGCCTTAATTTTGCAGAACTTGAGGATGAGTATTGAAGAGTAAGCGAAGGAGAAGATCTCATTAAAACTTTTTCTGGCTCTAAACAGCCAACATGTTGAGGTTGAGTTCATGTCCCCAATATCAGTAGTTCTGCATTCACATTTTGTTCGATTGTCATTAATAAACATATCCACATATCTAAGTACGTTTTATTTTTACTATCGATAGTTTTTTTTCTGTTTGGGCAGAAAATCATTCCGAAGACCGGTTGGATTCAAAAATGCTCCTGAACAAAGTAAATATCTTTTAATGTGCAATATTCTAGTCCTCAGTTGCTCGAATATCCTCTTCTTCCTCATTCCGCTCGGCATGTCTATTATCTGCCTACCTCTTCTCTGCCGACCCAAAATTCTCCCAGCTATTACGACCTTCAACATCCTACTTCCCCTCAAAACTCCCGCATCAATATAAAAGTTGATCATCATCCGTCATTAATCTTAACATTTTTGACGCAGCCCATAGCTCGAGTCGTCAGTTACTAACATCAACATATTAACATAGTTTACTCTCTGTACCTAAACCGCAGTTTGCCTGTGTTGCGCCTCTCATTCACTTTACCCTCGGCGGCTACCTTCATGGGAACATCGCATCGAATATATTTTCCCCTTCAAATTTCCTTTACGACTTCCCACATTATACCTTAGCCTTAGTTCGTTTTTCTCCCTCTCCCTGTTTACGTTGTTTTCTCCATCCGCCCTCACACAGGAGATGAAAAAATATTTCAATCATGGTGTATCGCTAGAGCCGAGGACAACGCAGCTACGCTCAGGTGGCAGTGAAATTATAGTTCCCTTACGGGCATTCTACGGGGAGGGAGAGATGCGGGTGGCCGGAGGCCCAGTAGAACTCTTTCCCTTTTCGATCACAAAAAAATATCATTTGAACTTCAGCGGCTGTATAACGGCGGCCGTCGACATCATGTTCTCCGATTATTTATGTAGTAATTTATCCCTTTCCGAGAACATTGACGTCTTTTTGATTTTTGGGCTCTGATTCATGGCCTCGGAAACCAATCGCACCCCTGAGAATCCCATGAAACCGAATCTCTAGAAGCGCATTACCCTTATTTTAAAAAGGCAATAAATAAAATTTTTTGCTGGAGTAATGAAAATGATTAGTACTTTGCCCTTATATTACTCTACTTTTGACATGCCTTGTTGACAAGGTACGCTCATTATGGAATTTCTGCATTTCAATATTCATACGTGTAACACTGGATCCACCCAGCATGTGGCCCAGTTGTAGGAGTCATTGTAGCAGCAGTTATCCAGGACGGAGTGCTGACCTTGAAGTTATCTTCCCACGACACTCAAGTAAGGAACGGTATTCCACTAAAATATATCTAGCACTGGGATTGGAACCCAGGCCCTCGGGGCGGGAATTACTCTGGTAATTATTGGCCTATCAGCTTTAAGACAAAGAAAAACTAATCTCAATAGCATGCCTGAGTTCATCCACAAGACATGGTCTACCGATTGATCCACGTGTTTTCAGAAGCTGAATTATGGCATTTGAATTGATATGCAACGTTGCAGTTGTTACCAAAAACCGAGAGTCAAACATTAGACATCAGATGAAATTAACGACGGTATGGGAAAGCGAAAAAATTGACACAGATTTAGTTACTTGAGAATCAAATGAACTCCGTCCCTAAACTCCTAAAGCCGCCTTGATGGTGTTTGATGAACTTGCTAAAAAAGGTAATAATATCCTGCAAAATGACGCTAAATCATTAGCAAAAATCAGATATAGTGGATGATTTAGTGACCAGAATTAGTTGATCAGTATTCTTTTTGAGGATTCAACTGAAAGGAAATCATCAAAGGCAGTGCCATCGAAAGGTTTTTGCTGTATATTTTACAACTAAAGCGCCATTTCTATTTCGTTGAAGAGTACGATTTTAAAAGTAGTGTAATGTATATTCCTTGTAGTCTATAGTATGATGAGGAGCTTGCTTGCTATCAGTTTAGAAAATATTAATAATATTTATTTACTTCTAAATATATATTTTTATTTAATCTGATTAGAACGAGTTAGGAAAATAATGATTAAACTTGGTGATAGGAGTCTTCTAATACAACGAGTAATATGTATTGCCCGTCAATCCTCATTTTAGGCTGTGATAGGGGAACCTATCTCTGGGGTTGCTTTTCTCATTCTTTGCAAAAAAATTTCGTTAACTGTACTTTTTGAATTGTACACGACACTCGTGATACGCTCCGGTAGCAGCTTGAAAATACCCTCGAAACGTATCCTTTTCCTGGTTCAGGGACTCATCCCCTTAAGGCTCGTGAAAGTAGTCTGCCAAGGTTTATTTAGAGAATTTACAATATTGGTTATCAAATAGTGTTTTGTGAATTAGGATAAATGATTATCGACAATAATCAGAGGTACGCTCCCCACCTCAACCGTTGTGTTGGTCACCAATCATTTACGAGCTTCCTTAGAACTCTTCCGAAAAATCTACTCTACTTCCTAGGGTACCCGATGACTCATTGCCGGTGAGGGAGGAGATGAAAGCTCCGTACAATTATATGACTGAAAATATGATACCTAATTCCTGAGGCGAAGTGAGTAATTCATTATTAGTATAGAATACCTTGCTTACATGAGGATCTGACGAAATATACCTTGTGCGGGAATTAATTAATAAAGTTATTAATTTATTAATATTCCTTTTCATATGGTTTTAAATCAAGCGTAAATAATCAAAGACAAAAACTATAGACAAGAAAAATAATCAAAATCGACCACATTCATGGTATATGTAAAAGTTTCATTAAAATGGGAAAGATAACACTGCATGTAAAACGAACACAAACGCAGAATTCTTGCTGCGTTTAGCACACAATTCTTCTGCAGTATTTAATTGTAAAAAATATTGAAGCATCTGATTTCAAAGTTCTTCAGAGTACGATGTCTTTTAACGCATATATCACAAATTTGAGTAAAACATATCCGTCAATATAAACACTGACATCATGCTCACAAAAATCTATGCGTGCATTAAGAATACTAAAAGGTGTGTTGCAATCGGCGCATTTAAAACTCATTCAAATGTGAAGATTGCTATTTACGAACTCACCTAAGAGACTGGGTGAAGTTGAGGCTTTTGGGTGAACTTTTTCTGCGTCGGTTTCTAGTATCCGATAGGGTAGTTAAAATTTCCTTGATGTGAGGAATAATTTAAGATGCACACTGTAGCACAAATAAAATGACTGAACTTTTCCCAATCGCTGAAAAGGGGTTTTTATAGGTTAACGTCAATATCACAATCATGCCAGTTTCCTCTTGTGCTTACACTCCCAGTGTCCACAGATCGCGTGTGGTGCGCTCGAAGGATTGACGCAGACTGGCGAGTCCGTCCTTCCTTTCCCCGATCCCTCCGAACGCGCTTTCTTAGCCGCTCAGCAGAGTGGCCGTTACTTGACGATTGTCGTAGGCTAATAAACCTGTTTTGAAATTATAAAATCCCCTATTCACATTCTTCAAAACAATTCTGATGTTTTGGCTCTTGTAGTTAATTAAGTGAATTTTACTTTTTATAAATATCAGTATATTAAAATAATGTTAAACCGCGATCAAGCATTCTTACAATTGTCTTATCCGTGCATAGGTATTCACATAAACGTATTCATATTGTCGTCCCATTTTAAATAGGCGCACATTCACAGTTAATTAATAGTTGAGACTTCGGGAGGGTCTGTTTTACTTATTTCTTTCGCACTACCATACATTCTTTCCACCTTTTCTTATGTAAGGATTACAGTCTCGTAGGCTTTTATCAGCCTCCCAAAGAGCTCCGCCATTTCAAATAGGGTAAATTGAATAAATCTCTCAATTATATTTGATTGAACAACTAGAAAAACGGTATCGGCCACTAATACTGACATTTGTAAACGCGATCAAGATGATCAAGATTTAGTAAAATGATTTGTCTCCTCATTTTGGCGGGGGGTGTTAGGTTGAAGTTCAAAAAGTTTGTGCTAGATGGTAGTAGTGTTCAAGAATTGGCTTTGTTGGCTTTGTATTAAAGTCCAGTTCGCCATCGTGACTGTAGATGTCTCATTTTCACATCTTTCATATACCCATTCCAAAACACCCAAAAGCCCCAAAAGTGCCCATAAGGATATATAATTTCAAAACATGCCAATTTGTTTGGCATGTGAGGCATAAAGTAGCGGGTTTGAACCATGGAATGTTAATGTAATCGTGATAAATCGTCTAGTTTTTCAGGTGTAAGAAGTAATTGGGTCGTTTCGTACACAGCAAGATGAATATTGACGTTGAAAGTAGAATGAAACGCCTGAAACGTTTGAGTGAATTTGCTAATGATGCTCGGAAGAAAATATTTGACGTTGCGAAGGTAATTCAGTGGGACATAGGGTCATTGGAAGAGAAAATGGTATGGGTGAGATTTAGTTTCGTTTAATTGTGAGAAGTCTGATGCTAGTAAACTAATGTTCAATTTGTTATTGCTAGGAAATGGCTTGCTGTCCATTTGATGGTGGACACATTATGCCGAAGTCCAGTCTCGAAACCCATATTGAACGTTGCAAGTGGAATAAACAATGCTATCATTCAGATGACAAACCCTTTCCACCATTAGCCGTAGATACCGGCTCCTCGAGTGTTCTAAAAGGTATTGTAACGGGGTTGTTTCAGGGCTGAAAATCACTAAGTCCTTAACTTTTAATTGACAATTTCTTATAACCAAGAATTTGAACTCATTATGTCATCAATGGACGATTCTATTGGTAGTGTAATTAATTTTGTTTGTTTCGTGCAGTGGACAAGGACCTTCAGGCGTCTATATTGAAGCAAGCGAAGATGAAGAACCCTTCAATGCTTATTGGTATGTACGGAAGTGTATTGGTTTTACCAAAAAATGGCACTTATCGATAATGTATATTTGACTTTAAGCGTTGTCAGAGAAGTCATACAGTTGTGTGATTCTTTTGATTTTCAGTTAACATCCTGTGAGTAAAGAATTTGGCCATATCTTGATTTTTACGGAGTTTGCTTGTTATATCCTTTGAAAATTTAATCTTATGTGTAATATACGTCTATTTATTGTCATAAACTATTTTAAAAGGTTACCATTGATGTTAGAGAATTATTATTCGGATATCAACTATGATGAATTTTGGTAATACTGGCAGTTGTTATGTAATCCTGAAAAATATCGTTAAGATAAGTTGTGTTGAGAAGTTGCTGATACAAGGATGCAGGGGTGACAACTTTTATGTATCCTTTGTATAGAGTTATCATGTAGATTATTATTCCTAGTGTCATTTTAACAGTTACTCTAAGTCAGTTTGTATCTCATAAAAAAAGACATTGCATATTTTATTTTAGCTCATACTGTGGGCAGCATATGTGCAAAGGTTGAGCATTTATTTCTGTTGTTAAGTCATGCAATTTTTAAGTACTTTGTAATTAAAATGTGTCTGTATGAAATGATTTCTAAGTGAACAAGTACAATACTTGTACTTGGAGCCTGTGGCTGGTTTACATGAATATTTATTGAGTCTGACCTTGCTGCACTGGGAATGGCTCTAGAGCTATTTAAAGTAATGAATAAGCCCCATATCAATTTTAACAACATCAGGACCTGACTTATGAGTGTAGGTACTATCTGTAATGAATCTAGATGAATTTCCTTATTAAGTTGTTTGTAAGCTAAACTTAAGTGGGAATTTGTCTTCATTTAAATTATTGCTTGAAAATATAAGCTATTTACAGACATTCCAGTCTGATTCAGGATCCTGTCTTTGTTTGGTGTTAATTTTGGTCCAAAGTGAGCCTTTGGTTTCAATACAAAATTTTCATGGGGACTTTGAGGCTGGTAGTGCTAACATTTCGTAGTTAATATGAAATGAGGTAATATTTTTGTCTACAAAGCACAATTTTTATATTCTTTATTGGGGAAGTGCTGAAATGAATCAGTTGGGCTATTTGGTAAGTTTTATGCTATAGTTTAATTTATCATCATCATTAGTCAACAATCCTCAGATTGGTTTGATGCAGCTCTCCACTGAGTCCTTAACTCTTCTATCGGCTAATCTCTTCATATTTACACAATTCTTCTCTATCACTTGTTCCATATATCTTGCACGAAGTCTTCCTTTGCCATTCTTCCCTTCCACTTGTCCCTCGACGATTGTCTTCATCAGGCCATCATGTCTTAGGGTATTCAGAAGACTTCTCTTTCCTCCTGATCTTCTTAGAACTTCCTCGTTATTTACTCGGTCGATCCATTTAATCTTCATCATTCTTCTGTAACACCACATTTCGAATGTTTCCACCTTTTTCTTTTCCGCTGCTGTCATTGTCCATGCTTCGCTGCCATAAAGAAACACACTACAGATGTACGTCCTGATGAATTGTTTCCTTACTTCCAAGCTTGTATTTCCAGTGGTAAGTAGATTCTTCTTTTTATAGAATGCCCTCTTCGCCTGGGCTATTCTGCTGACTATTTCTTTCTTGCTTCATCCATCGTTAGTTACTCGGCTTCCTAGGTAATAGAATTCTTTCACCTCTTCCAGCTTTTGTTTTCCTAGTTTAACGTTGGTTTTGGCTTCTTCTCTCTTGCTGGACACCAGTATCTTAGTCTTCTTATTGATCTTCAGCCGATATCTGGCCATTGTCCTTTCCATGGGTATATGTATCTTATTCAGATCCCTCTCTGCTTCTCTGCTATGAGTGCTATGTCATCAGCAAATCTCAGCATGCTAATTTTTTCTCCATGGATATTCACCCCAGAAGACTTCTCATTGATTTCATTGATGGCTCTCTCGATGTAAACATTAAAAATTATTGGAGACAGTGCACAGCCTTGTCTCACTCCTTTCCTTATTCTTGCCTCTTCACAGCTGGGTCCAGATTTGATTACAGCTACTTGGTTTTTATACAAACTGTGGATATTTCCTCAATCATTGTAGGACACTCCAAATTCCTTTCAGAAGTCCAAGCATTGAATTCAATCCACATTGTCAGAAGTCTTCTCTAAGTCCACAAATGCAATGAACGTCAGTTTGCTCCTCTCCATTCTCATCTCTATGAGCAACATAAGGGCCAATATTGCCTCTCTTGTACCCTTACTTTTCCTGAATCCAAATGGATCTTCATCCAAGAACTCCTCTGCTTTTCGTTCTATTCTTCTGTAGATGATCCTTGTCAATATCTTCGATGCATGTGTTGTCATGCTTATAGTTCTAAAATATTTGCATTTCTCAACTCTCTTCCTTTCGGGAATAGGAATGATGATGTTTTTTCAAAGTCCCTGGGTATTTTTCCTGTTGAGTATATGTCGCAGATGGTCTTGTAAAAATGGGTTAATGTCTTCTCTCCTGCATTTTTTATTAGTTCTCTAGGTGTGGCATTTTTTGAAACCCCCCCCCCCCCACCCCCCCCCTTTCCCCTTGTTTTACATTACCCTGCGGTGGACTATTTATCCTCTGGACTTAGCCGAAGGACTTGCAAGACAGGCGTAGCTAACGACAGGCTGAGCCAATGATGCCAACAATGCCTACGATTCCAAAATGCATCGATTTCATCTACAGCCTTTCGTCCACTACTTTCAGCCGCTCCTTTCCCTCTCCAGTCCGAGCATCATTTATATAGCGCCCTGACTGCGGATGAAGACCAGAATTTTGGCCATCGTACAAGCCGTTATTTGGTGTTCTGTTGCCGGAGTCAAAAAAAGTGTTCCTGATGCTCCAATGATAAACTTCCAGCTCGCCCACTTCACCCATACCACTTTCCCTCCCCTCAAAATGTACCTATCGACGATTTCCACATTAAACCCCATTCCACTTTGACCTTGCTGAAAACACCCCCTCCTCATGCCAGAAAATACCTCCCCTCTCAAGCCCTCTGTTCCAGTCGAGACGGCAACGAGTTGACTTCTTGGCTATGTCCATTGGTGTCAAATTAGTTTTTGGGAGACTTCATCATTCTCAAGAGTCTCCTAGGGACCATGGTCTATTGTTGCAAGTTATTAGGGTTTCCCTTAGTTGGAAAGAGTATTTTCAATTTGTTGGTGTGTACTTGCTGTTTATTTTGTTGAAATACATTGTTATAGTTAGATTCTGATACTTGTGTTTTTTGTTCCATTGTGACCTCATCAATTCCAGAAGCCTTATTCGTGCAAAGGTCCTTTCTTGCAGGGTCAAATTCCGATCTTAATATTGGTGCTTCCATATCATCCTCTTAGACTTCGCTTTCTTCTTCCAGGTATTCTTTCCGTCTCTTCACTTTTTCTTCATTTTCAATCAAAAGTTCTCCATTCTTGTCCCTTATTGCATTGCATCTTAAGCTCCGTTCTTTGAAGTGGTTCCTCACTATCCTATAGGCAGTTTCCACCTTTCCAAGAGCAAGGTTGTTTTGTACATCCTCGCATAGGCTCTTCATCCATATTTCTGTAGCTTTCCTGGCTTTGTGACTTATTGCGTTCCTTATTCTTTTGTAGCAAAGATGCCCTTATGTTTCCACATTCTTGTACTTTCTTCTTTCTTCAATCAGGTCTAAGACTTCTTCCGTAATCCATGGCTTCTTCTTGGCAACTTTTCTTCTTTCAAGAGCTTCCTGTCGTCCACATTTAATATAAATCTTTAAATTCAAGATTATGTATTAGGGACTTACTGGGCAATTAACATTGAAAGGATTAGTAAGGTAAAGAGATGATTGAATCCTCTGCTGTTTCCATAATCGTGTACACAGTCATGAAGAGTAAAATCTATTTAGGAATTTTTCATTTCAAGCGTACCACAGTAAACTCGGTATCGATTGATACAATCATTCCCCATTCATTAATGTTCTGCTCATTGATAACCAGGTTATTTAATGCTACTTCAACTTATATTTATACACTGAAAATATCTTATAAAAGAGGAACCAAATTTTGGATTGATATGTGTTAAATTAATGCTGGCACTTTATGCTATTGACAATGCTGTTTTCAGGTTTTCCTGGTGAAGTGGATGAGAGAGATGTGCCCATGTCGTCTGATAGATTCATGTCATCTCTGACATCTGATGAAAGGGCTGCCATTCATTCATATGTTATATTAAATACTGTTAGCCCATGTGAGGGGAAGGATATATCCTTATTGGAACAAGATTTGGAGAAAAAGTGAGACCATTCTAAAAAATTTTTAGTTGCTGTCATTTTACATTTGCTTCTTGGTATGAAATAATTATTTTCCTCCATTGCATAGTTTTCAGAGTAAAAAAGAAGAAAAGAGGGACAAAACCCCTCTAGAAAGGCTGATTGAAGAGAGAGATGCTAAGCGAAGAAAGGAAGGCAAAAAGGTTCACATAAACAGGAAGAGCCACACAGAGGTAATTGTTTTCTATATTTAATAAACTGTCGATCTCTTTGTGTTGTGAGTTGGATTTGTTTAATTGTTTGTAGGTTTTTATTGAGTACTGTTTTTTCTTGAAGAGGCAAAGAGCTCAAATTTAGGGTGGTTGTATGTGTTGATGATGTAGGAAGGTAGAAGTGATTTAAATGTGTTCCGCTTATTTTGGTAACTTGAATTCCAACATGAGTGAAAGTCATTACAGGAGGTTATCAGAAAAATCAGAATTCATTATGTGCTTTTGTATGAATTTTCCCACTATCAATTGGTAATTTAGTGTAGTCATTCAATCTGTGATTTCATTTAAAGTTTGATTATAAAAAAACATACATACTTAACCTGGTAACGCCTTGAAAAAAATGTTTCTCAGAATTCAGTGATAAACTAATATTTGAATTAACACCATTTTCTGAGATATAACGTGTAACTTTTATTCTTAAAACATTGGTAGTTATGGAGATACAGCCTGGTACCAAACGGTATCACTAGGCGCTTGAGGGTTTAAAATGTAGCCGCTTTGGAGAATCTTCTGAAATTAAACTGTAGCTGTCGAAAATGCTTCGTATTTTATATTTTATCACCCAAATATTAATTTTTAACATACAGTGTCCTTGAAATACCAAGAATATGCAGGCAATTTATTACCATCGTAATAATAATTTAAAATATAAATTTGCCAATAGTAATTGTACGTCTGCACAACTGCCCGACGGAACTCTAGCAGGGTTATACCTCTTCCTGCCTTCCTCATCAGCAACCATGCATTGTGCATCATTGCATCTAGTATCTGCGTAAAAATGAGCCACCACCATTTTTTCCCCTAACACCTACACGATAAATGCAATTATTTCAGTCCTTTCGATCGGTGCCTCCCATAAATGCATTATATTTCCCAAAAATATCAGGTTGTGGCACAAGGATTCTCTTTTTCCCACTTCTAGAGACTCTGCCCACACGGTGGGATGATGATATAGCAGATACAACTGCATTTTCTACCCACTTCACTAC
This sequence comes from Platycnemis pennipes, assembly GCA_933228895.1. Taxonomy (NCBI): domain Eukaryota; kingdom Metazoa; phylum Arthropoda; class Insecta; order Odonata; family Platycnemididae; genus Platycnemis; species Platycnemis pennipes. The sequence goes on along the minus strand of OW121851.1, from coordinate 77,437,585 downwards.
AGAAATGTTGTCTTTCACACATCATATATAGCTTCAAAAGATCCTCGTTTCATCTTAGCCAATTCCTTATTGGACTTCAGAGGACAGTCTCTAGGTATTCTATTTTCCCTCACTGTGCCAGTTGCACCGTATTTCCTTCTGTGGAGATATTTCACTAAGCTGTTACTTGTATAATAATTATCAAAATAGAACCGGTAAGGTGGTTCTTTCTTTTTTAGCTCATCTAACATTCCTATTAGAGATGCTGCTGCTTAACCAAATTATTTTTCGTAACTTTCCTCGGGTTATTCCCTTGGAATATGTCGAAATTTGGTAGGTAGCCATCTGGACTATTGAGACACCAAACTTTATAGCCAAATCTTATTGGCTTACCCTGAATGAATTGTTTATATCCGTGTCTCCAAAAATATAATATCATTGACTCATCGAAACTCAAGCACTGCTCTTCTTTGAAATTCTAGCAAAAATTTTTCTTCAGTATATCCATAAGAGTGTGCATTTTCCACATTTCATCCAAGATATTTACAGCAGTATTGTCACAACAATATATAAATCCTTTTATCAGTAAGGATCTGTCACGACTCATTGAATTACACACAATCTCATTTCTCATGCTGTGTGCTCCTCCCAATAAAATACGGTTCTACTAGGAACTGTATTTTGCCCATGAAGGAAAAGAACAGCAACAAACACTTTCACTTCTTCAGGTGTTATATTTGGATTAGTACATTTGCAGAACAAAGCATACTTATTCGATTCCAGCACTAGGTGAGAAATGACTTCTTTGTCAAAAAACAGTTCAAAAACTGTGGTAGGGGACACTTCATGAAACGAGGAGTAATCAGGATTATGGAAAATCGTGTCACGCACAATAATTCCTTTATCATCCCAAATGATCAATCTCGCATATTTGAGGTCTCTTGGGTGATTCACGGCTCAAACCTGGATCACCACATGTGGACTACTATTGCGATCTACGGACATTTTCAAGGTGTACATTCATTAAACTCACACTATAATCATGTATCAATAAAAATAAACATTTAAAGTAATTATAATAATAATAAAATAAATAAATACAATGATAAAAAGTGTTAAAAACATAATATCGCAAAAGAATCGGGTGGAAAATACAAACGCGGAAGGAAATCGCTCCCTGCGTAAAAATAGTATGGGAAGCATCTAGCGGTAATATATGGTACCATAGATATATTACACATTGTAACTTTTCTATGAATGCATCTAAAGCCAAACAATCTACTCTAGCTCATAACAACATGTATTAATATTTAATATTACCTGAAAAACTCATGTAGATAAGGATGGGAGTAGATAAATTTTAAAAATTCGGAATGAATGCACGAAAAAAATCATTTTTTGGTGATCATTAAAAATTCTCCTATTTCAAACATCTGTATGCATGTTAATTACGGTTCAGTAAAAGCGAATCTTCGGAATCATATGATTCAACGTATTTAAATTGATGTGAAGTTAAAAAAATCAAAGGAGTAAAGAAATATGAATAAAATTAACTTTAGGAATACACTGCCGAATGGTACCAAACGATACTGCTAGGTGTTAACGGGTTAATTGAATGCAACAGTATCAGAAACAAGTTGAAATAGTGAAACCTGCTCAATAGACATTTTGGCTTCCATCTCAATTCAAAGAATATTTAGGGGAAACTCTCAAAGGCCTGTCAGCCATACGGTGTGTACTTACATTGTGGCTATTTACATTCCTTAAGAATAATGTAATGGAAAATAAAAGAATGAAACTGTTAGGTTCATTTTATAACAAAGTTAATTTTTTTATTTTCCATTATGGAAAGGTATCACATAGTTAAGCCTGAAGTTATCAGCTATATTTAAGAATAATATAATTTGTCACCATGCTCTTATATTATTATGTTGATATAACTTTCGATGTGTTCTTTGGTGTAGTGCATTCCCTCTTCTGAATTAGTGCAAAAAAATTTTTTAAAACTACTGCATCCTTTTCAGTTGTGTGTACTCTTCTTTTGGGATGAATTTAGAAGTTTAGAATGCAGTAGTATTCAGAATTATGTTAGAAGTACTTTTCCAAAATATAATTTACTTTTCTGTGCATCTATCGAAATTTGTCGATGAATGTTTTTTTTACGAGGTAAATATAATCTCCCAAGGTCAAGTAATAGATTGGATTTAAATCCACTTATACTATTATTATCCATGTAAATACTATTTTTATCCATCACCAATCATTTTAAGGTTTTAAGAAGTTCAATTATGTCAGTATTGTTGCATTTCAAAGAAGCTTTTTATTTTGTATGTTAATTTAATGACGTTTGTGGTGGATTTATGTGAGGGTACTTATTTAGGCTAAGTTTTAAATTTTCTGTCATAATAGTCTTTTTTTGTATTTCATTGCATATATTTTTTCATGATTTATTTATGAGCAACCTCACTGGTAGAAAACTAATTTTAAAAAAATGGCCCAATATCTTCTGATAATATTTCTCTTCTATTACTAAATAGATAATACGAGAGGTCATTGAAAACCAGATGGAGGTTTACGTCGAGTGGTTAAAGGATTCGAACATAATCAAAAGAGAAGATGTTGAACCTGCACAAGTTGCTTCTATGCCTGATGATAGATCTGAGGCAGAGTGCAGTGAATTAGAAGTGAAGCAAGAACCTGAGACTGAAACTTTCTCTGATCATAATAAATCATATGAAAGTGATGAAAAAAAACAGAGAGGCTGGAATCCTGGGGAGAGACAGAAAAGTTACCAAAGAAGGGAACGTGATGAATATAACAAGAGCTGGAGGAGAAGTGATCCACTTAAAAGCAGAGATTCTCGGTCAAAGTATCGTCATTCTAGGGATTCTGGAAGCAAAAAGTACTGGGAGAATGAAAATACATCTTATAGAGACAATGAAAGTACATCATATAGAGACAGTGAAGGTACATCTTACAGAGACCTCGAAAGTACATCTTATAGAGACCTCGAAAGTACATCTTATAGAGATATGGGAAGTGCATCTTATAGATCTAATGAAAGAAAAAAGTACAAAGACCATGGTTATAAGAAATTTACTGGTAAATATAAAGATAGTGAGAAAGGTGATTATGCCAGGTTAAAATCTACAAAACATGTCAGTGAAGGGTACTGGGATGGTGGTGCACATGTTGTGAAAAAAGATGTTTCAAGTGATGAGGAAGTGGAGAGGGAGAGTAAAAGAAAAAAAAGACATTGGGAGCCAACTGATGGTGAAAAGCATGGAGACAATGAGAAAAGGCATCACAAAAGCAGACGAAGGCGTGATAGTGGTGATTCAGGCACTGAGAGTAGAAAAAAACACAAGAAAGATAAAGGGCACCGAAGAAATGATTAATTCGTTTGGTAAATTCATCAAAATATCATTTTCTGTTGGAAAAATTAATGCCAATTACTTTTTTGCCTTGTGTGTACCCATTGCTTTTATTGTTCTAATAAAACAATTGAGGGCTATGTGGATTTTATTTTTTTCCTGCAAAACTTATTAAGTTATAAGATGACAAGACTTGTCCACATTTGTTTGGTTACTGTGAGAATAGGAATGTATACTGCTTCCAATTACAGCAGTTAGTTATTCAGCTTTTGATATCAGCTGTGTTGCTAGGATATGGATGGTTATTCTGTGATTCATCTTCAAAGGATCAAATATTTTAGTTATATCTGTCTCAAAAAAATTTTTCAATTTTAACTTCACACTACAGAGGCTTTTGAAAATTCGTGTGTTGGTATTGTTCATTCTACATCCATTTGTTACCATCCATCTTGGCTATAGTTCGACTACCAAGAAAACTACTTTGAGATTATATTGGTCAGAACAGCAAGGATAAGTTATTTTCATTATTGTGTATGCCCAGATTCAATTCTAAGAAGCAACAGTATGTCAACATAAGTTTTAAGTCAATTTTATGATTTTGGCACAATGCAAGACTTGCTTTTTTCATTCTGTTAGATGCCTGCATGTAAGTGAGGATTTTTTTTGTTATTTGATGGGAAAAAACTTTGAAATGGAAAAAGTTTCGTACTCTCTTTAAGATGTTGTGAAATTTGGACCCCTCTTCTGGAAATATTATATCGTATAGGAATTTATGGGGGTTTTAAGTATTGATAAGGTTGGCTTTAATGCTGCATCTAAATCTACTACTGGTGCTGTAAACTGCTTATTAAGCACGAAAGGAAAAATACTCTTTCTGACTACTGTTAATTGCATATTTTTTTTTGGAACAATTCATTTCTATTGTGATGTTAGTATATAGAAATCTACAGTGGGTGGGGCATCTGGTAAGGATATGGGGTAGCCAATTAAGGGCTCACAATTTTGGAAATCACAAGGGAAACTTTGAAAAAAAAACATGCAAGGATAGAATAAAGTGTAATCTCAAATGTATGTACTATACAGCTTTCATGAATTCAGACTCCTTTACAATGTAGGAAGATGAGCTTTCTATTCATTTTTTTAAAATTTAGTCATTTATTCATTTGTTAGTTAGTTGTTTAAAGCTTTCTAGATCGGAGGTTTGAGAAAAATGCAGTGTCTTCTGAATGCTGATGAAGTCTTAGAAATGGTAGAAATGACAAAGTCATCATCATCGGTCTACAATCCTAGGATTGGTTTGACGCAGCCCTCCAATTGATTCTTCGATCAGACTTTCTCTTCACATTAATGTAATGGGGTCATTTACCATATTTTTTATGGCCGAATCTGATAGAGTTTGTAAAATAAAAAGACCCGTATTTTTCCGTTTTTTGATCCGTCGATTATTTCTCGAGTTATAAGTTGCGAAAAGCTGATGTTTTTAAACCTTTTGGAAAAGTGGGCGTGGTGCAACCTCTGATGTATATCGACTTTGTCCAATCACAACTGAGTCCGCGATGCTACTTTGCCTTATCGCAATGGGGGGGACACAGGTGACTCTGCGAATAGGAGCAGTTGCGACAGCATCTGTGTGAGAAGACCTTTCGAGAACTCCCCTCCACTCCCTTCCCTTCCCCAAAAAGCAGTCAAAGACGGGAGGAAAATGACGCTTTTTTGGTGGGCATCACCTTTTGCTAATTTAAATTTTTGATATGAGTGAATGGTTGTGATTAGAAGATTAATTTTTTCTCTAAAATTCATTTTCGTTTTAATTTATCGATATTGGGTACAAAATTGCGATTTCAGTTCCGAGTAAACGCCCCCATTCTTCTCTTTTACATACTTCACAACCTCATCATCGGTCAACAATCCTAGGATTGGTTTGATGCAGCCCTCCACTTGATTCTTCTATCGGCCAACCTCTTCACATAGACGTAGATCCTCTCTTTTACATCCTACACAACTTGCACCATATACCTCATATGAGGCCTGCCTTTTCCATTCTTCCCATTCACTTTTCCCTCGACGATTGTCTTCTACAGGTCAACGTGTCTTAAGATGTGGCCTATTTAGTTGTCCCGTCTTCTTTATAAGGTTTTCAGTGGACATCTCTTCTCTCCAACTCTTCTTAAGACTTCTTCGTTTGTCACTCGATCGATCCATTTTATCTTCATCATTCTTCGGTAGCACCACATTTCAAATGCTTTTTCAGCCTGGACTTCTCTGCTGCTGTTATTGTTCATGCTTCGCTGCCATATAGTAGAATGCTCCAGATGTATGTTCTAATGAAATGTTTCTTCACTTCCACCCTTGTATTTGCAGTTGTGAGTTGATAGTCCTTTAAATGTGACTTTAAGGTAAATTTTTAAATGTGACTTTAAAAGTAAATGGAATTATGATCCAAAGGTGGATCTCGCCACTGCTGTAGCTGTGAACCATGCTCGGTCGTGCAAAAATTCTTCCTCCAAACCCTTCGTTGTGCATGCTTATCATATCTTACAAGCATGCCATATGGCTGTGCCATTCGAATGGGCAACAACAGGGGGGGGGATCATTGCCCCCCCAGCGCCATTGTGGGCGGGTGGGGACTAGCCCCTCCTCCCCCCAGATATCAGAGGTTGTGGCTCACTTTTTAATCGACACTGCCAGATTTGTAAAATTATTTTCATATTATTATTGCAATATCCTGCATCCATAGAGACTCCACTCTGATTTTGAGCGCTACACAAAATTGGTACAGTCTACATGCTAGTTATTATTTATTGCCATGTTTTTTAACGGTTTGAGTGTTGATGTGCAGAGTCTTGCACCCCCTCCCTCCACTTACACAGATTTTTCAAGGAGTTTGCCCCCCCCCCCCCCCCTTTCCCTAGATTCTGGGTGTTGTTACGCCGCTGGTGCTATTTGTTTCCAAGCGAAGTTGGTGCTACTTATGGCAGCGTTAGGAGTGCATCAACTAATTCAGGGCAACACATCTACATCTGCGCAATACCCTGAAAGCCACCGCGAGGGTGAGTGACAATATGGTGAGGAGAATTAACTCGCCGCAATTTAAGTTATAATCGGGACGCACCCCAAGTTCAATCAATGCGAAGGATTAAATCATTTCTGTGTTGTGCGTCAATTAGATACTCTAAGAGTACCTAATCAGCAGGAGCAGCTGCTTTTGAACCCTTGTTCTCCACGATCTGCTCCTGAGTTTTTTTAACGTACCGCTTGCGGAATAACAATTGAATACCGTGGCTCGTGAGTAGCGGCAGTGTAAAACATCAACTAATCTGCAGTATTGTTGACTATTTTGAGCTTATAGGATGTAATGAGTGAGTCTGGCGAGTGCGATGGAAAAGTATAAAGTAATTAAAGTTGTTGGTGAAGGGTCTTTTGGCAGAGTATTTAAAGCTGAGGAGAAGAAAACTTCTAGAATCGTTGCTTTCAAAGTTATCAGCAAGGTGTGTCTCAGTAGCTTTACATTACATTCGAAAAATTAGCTTTGTAGTATCTGATATCACTTCATTTTAAGTATTTTTACTTGTGAATGAAAAGCTATTTGAGTTGTTTGATTGTATATGTTTCTGTTAGCACGGACGAACCGAGAAAGAGCTAAGGAGTTTAAGGCAAGAGTGCGAGATTCAGCGGCATTTACATCACCCCAACATAATTCAGATGTTGGATTCCTTTGAAACGGAAAATGAGGTATACCTCTTTACCTTATATGCCTTTGTGGCGTTACACAACCCAATGACACACTCTATGTTTATTTTTTTATTTCTGTAGATAGTCGTTGTGACAGAGTTTGCGGGAAAAGAATTATACACTATTTTGGGAAAGGAGGGCTACTTACCAGAGCATCGTGTGAGAGAAATAGCCTGTGATTTGGTATCTGCCCTTTATTATCTTCATTCTCATAGAGTGCTGCACAGGTAAGCTAAACGTGATAAGTACTTCCGACATAGATTGCATTTACATCCTGCTCTTAAGTCTTATTCTTTACTGGGACTCTTATTCACTGAACAGGAATTATCTCTCTTGTATATTGATGACATTTATTTTTAATTCAGGGATTTGAAGCCGCAGAATGTGCTACTTCATTCAGAGGACGGTGGTGCAAAGCTATGCGACTTTGGATTTGCTCGTAATATGACCACTGGAACTCATGTACTAACGTCTATAAAAGGAACTCCCCTCTACATGGCTCCGGAATTGATTGATGAAAGGCCTTACGACCATAATGCAGATCTATGGTAAAGTTATCCTTTTCGTGTGTAAGTTGAGGGTAATTTCTGTGGTTGGTATGCAAAACTGATTGAGTAAAATGAAGTTTAAGTTACAAAATATGTTATAATTATATGTAATTTACGGTAATAGAAATTATATTTCCCCTAACTATGAATGGAGGAAAGGTATTTTTGTTAAACATTAAAAAAAATAAGAGATGAAGTAATGCTCTTTCAGAGATGCTTTAGCATTTGTTCTAATTAACTAGCACCAATAACATTACAGTATATTTGATTGTCCAGTGATCATTTACAAATGATAGGATTTGCCAAGAATTGTATATTAAAAAATATATATTACATTGTGAGATTTATAATTACAGAGAACCATCTTGGAATTTCGATCATTTGCCCAGAGAATAGTTCAGTTTTTCTTGTTCCTTTCTACTTTTGCATTTAATTCTACTACTGCTACTTTTGCTTGAGAATGATTTATGGTGACTCAATTTTCAAAAATGGCTGTGAACTATTTTAAAGGCACAACTCCAAGGTTTTTAACCTTAGTGAGGCCACTTTTGGCCTCAATTATGATGCTGGGTGTAGTGTCTGCAAGTATTGTAGTTATGAATACCACAATTTTTAGTGAACTCATGTGATTTGACCTAATGCACAAAAATAGGAAAAAATATGAACACACAGTAGTGGAAGATTGTTAAATTCCTTAAGTATAGGCTGATGAGGAGCATTTTGCTGGGCCTAAGTCATTGAATGTGCTATTTTCTTCTGCAGACTGAAAATTTCAATTGATATGGGGGACCATTCCCACAAATCATGCTGGGAACCATGTAGACATAAAATAAACCATAATTTAGTGGCAATGATACATATGGGGCCGTATTCTGTAACACTTTATCACCCGTGATGAGCCTTCACCGGCAATGAACATTACCTATCACCGCTCTTCCGATTCTGTAATGCGACGAGGTGACGTTCTTCATCCCAAACTGGGTGATATCACATCACCCCCTAAATATATTAAGGTTCCGTCATCATGTTAGTGAGAAATAATCATTATGAGTTAATTAATACCGTTAATGTAGTGACTCTGACGAAATTGTAATGGAAAAAATGGCATGTGCATATAATAATAATAATTACAGTTGTATATTTATTGTCATACAAAAAAAGGACACTCGCACACAAATAAAAAACGGGAGCTTTCGAGCAGCGTTGCTGTCTTTCTCAACCAGAAGGAAAAACTGAGAGCTGTAGGGGGAAATGGTATTTAGGAGTGGAAGGGAAATGGAGGGGAAAAAGGAGAAGTGGGGAGGGGAAGTGGTGAGGGAAAGTGGTGAGTACACATTGTAGTGACAATGAATACAAGTGTAGGTTAAAAGGACACATTGAGCCAAGGGGGGGTGCATGCCCTGAGAAGCAAAATGCAAGTCAACTCAAGGGTGTGGAGAGTGGAGGACATAGGTGTATGGCAGAATCTAAGGGGGGGAAGGAGGCAATAACAGAAACATTGAAACAATGGTTGAAAAGCACGTCATGAGAGGATGCATGTTTAGGTACTGGTAGGGATGAGTGGGGGGATGACCTAGTACAGGAAGCGCGGTGATTGTTGATTCTAATGTTAAGAGGGGTGGTGCATTGTCCTACATAGAAGGCCAGGCAGAAATTGCATTGGAGGAGGTAGATGATGTTGGTGGAAACACTAGTGGATGAAGGAAAAATTGGCAGAGACCTGAGTGTGGGAAGGAAAGAGGCTGAAGGAGAAGAGAATATAGGGTAAGTCTTGCATCTCGGACGTTTGCATGGAGAGGGGGGTACATAGGTGTATGGCTGGGATTTGGGAAGCGGGCGGGTAGTTTTGAAATTGTTGCTTAAATTAGGTGGTATTTTCTATGTAATGCAGGGACATTTTGGGAAAAGTTTCGAAGTGGAATTTTGGTCTGAAAGAATAGGGAAAAGATCTTGTATGACTCGTTGTAAGGAATGTGTGCCTAAATATATGATATACCATCCAAAATTTCAGGGACAAAAAGACGTATACCTACAAGGCCTACAAGCATTGAAATAAATATTTATAAAATTGCTAAAACAATGGCAGAGAAATAAAAACATCTGTAATTTACTTAATAAAGTAAAAATTGTTTGTATGAGTATATTAATTATTTTTATAAATAATTACTACAATAAAATTTCACATTGACGAGTAATTATGTTTGTTTAAATTATTACAAATAATTTGATTACTAAGAAATTTTCCAGTTTTTCATTATATAATTACATTTGTTTTTAGCAGCGCGCTTTCTATCAACTTGTACTATGATGTTATATTTATTACACGTATGACAGTCCGGTGTGCATTTGTCATTCTTCGCAGACAAATGAAAAACTCCATTTCATTGTTCATGATTGATATAGTGGAAGTTGAAAATAGGACACTGAAAAATTAATCACATCACTGTGGTTTATTCCACATATCACGATAGAATAGTGCAATTGTTTTTGTTGATATTAAAAAAATATAGAGGTAATCCATGGTTCACTTCGTAATATTAATCCTATTGTCACCTAGCTGGATTATTGGAACATCATATTAAATATTATCAAACATATCATCACCCAGGAAACATTACTACAAGTATTACAACATCACCTATGACTATGATATAATGTTTGTGACTACAAGCATTTAATTTGCACATTACTTGTCTGCCTTGTGGTCATGTGATTCACCTGGCTCTCTTTATTGGCTAATCTCATCTTGCCATTACTAGACCGCTCAATTTCTATAGCACAACTCATCATCAGGTGAAGAAACTTCACCACTCAGTTACAGAATTGGAAACGATAAGGGTGGGTGAAGTTTTTCGGTGATGTCCATCACCAGTGATAGGTATCACCCAAGTTACAGAATACAGCCCATGGACTGACATAAGACTGAATGAAACTTATAAGAAAGAAATTGCACTCAATTTAATCAGCTGACTTGGGACATACTCATCCCAGGAGAGATTAGAAGTAAGTTAGGGTACTTATAATTTGATTTTTTGCATTTGACATAGCTAATGGAAAGTCAGATTTGGACCTGATAAGAGTGGTTGAGTGAAAAATACATGAAAAGGGACATGTCAGCATTTAAGTTTATGTAATTGTTTGTTCTCCAGTAATGTATAATTTTCAGTGTTAGCTCATTCTTCTCTATTGGGCTATGATTAGAAGAAATGAGTATGTTGGTATAATATGCATGTAGGATCTCTTTATCATTATCTGTTTTGATTGAGTTGTTAGAGAAATAATTAGTAAAAATGAACAAAACAAGGCCATTTGGCCTTGTTCTAAAGAACCAAGCCCTTGGGATGCCGCAATAGATGACATTCAATGATGACAGATACATAACAGTATCAATGCTAAAGATAACTATGTGTATTTTGTCTTAAGTAAGATTGAATTCACTTGTTAGAGATGCCAAATATCTCATGTTTCATCAAGAGTAGTTGATAGTTAACATTGTCAAAAGCCTTAGAGAAATCGACAAATAAACCTAGAGTACGTAGTGTATTGTTGACAGCAGAATTATAAAATTTACAGCTTGACAAACTACAGAAGAGGTGGATCTGTTTTTTCTAACTCCTGCTAGCAAGTTTAAATCAACATCTGAGACTCAAGACAGGAAATACAGCAATTTTAAAACTCCGTCTCAAAAATGTTGGTGATTTGCAATTGAAGTGAGATAGGGTGATAATTAAGTAAGTCTGCATTATAACAGTTTCTTTCATAAACAGGAATGACATTTATTCTTGTCTTTACTTGGCATTCCTCATAGTTTTAGGGCATCATACCTATCTGAAGAGACCCATTGACTTAATAGAGTAGGGTAGCAAATTTGATATCCATAGAATAGTGTTAAGGCCGCTTTACACGATACAATTTTTCGTACAATTTCTTGTACAAACTCTTGCATGAGGAAATTGTACCGTGTAAAGCGGCAAATTGTACGAAAACTTGTGCGATTGTCTGAATGACTGAATGGGAAATAGAACGTGTTCTAATTCCATTCAGACAAACATACAATTTCGTTCAGTCTATACAAGAGTTTGTACAAGAAATTGTGCAAAAAATTGTATCGTGTAAAGCGGCCTTTAGTAATCTATCGTCAAACTTGCAGTTTTTCCTCTCCTTGAATTGAAAATTAGGTAGAAATAACTGGTAAAAATGTAGAATTTTCTATCAAAGAGATCAAAGCTGTTGAAACTTGAATCCAAGTTGTTAGCATGGTAACCTTACTGCCAGTTAATAACACCAAGTTCTTTCAAAGAAGATAAAATATTCACCTCGTTAAAAAATGTTTCTAAGACTTGGTACTAGGAGGTTTATCCATAAAATGTGTCGATACAATTGGGTAGTGATCAGAAATGTTACATTCAAGCACTGTGGAATTCACAATTGTTTGTGTGCATATTGTAATGGAATTTCTTTCCCATGTGGTAGCATGTCAATCTATGTTTGGATTTTTGTTTAGGTCCCTGGGCTGTATCATATATGAGCTGCTAGTTGGATCACCACCATTTTGTACTACCTCAATTCTTCATTTGGTTCGTCTAGTCTGCCATGGTGCAATCAAATGGCCAGATTTCATATCAGAGCCATGCAAAGATTTCCTGCAGGTAAGGTTCATAATAAATGTAAACTACACAAAATCATTACAATCATTATTTAATATTAAATATATTTCTTTTAAATGCCAATCCTCAAGGACTCAAGTGGTAGGATTTCTAACTGGTGAGTGTCTAAGGTCCTAAGTTATAGTAACCTACTATTATTGACATTATGATGGTACATTAATGACTCATGAGGTTATTGAAATGATCATAAAGGTCTCGTTGGCTGTTTTTGGATTTCATGTTAAATAAATAAATAAATAAAATGACCTTCTGAAAAATCCATCCTTTGAAAAACTTTTCTTCCTCGGAAGTTATGGTTAATGTTTTATATTTGTTATTGTAACTTTTGAGTACTCATATCTGCACTTCTATGGTTATGTTAAGCCTACACTCACATGCTCTATTGGAGGATTGGATAAAAAGTAATGGGATGGATTAAAATGTGGAAATATGTGAACTAATTGCTGTTAGCATCAAATTCAGTTTATAGAAACAATAGACATTGGATATGGGATTGAATATATAGTAAAACCCCTTATTTATGCTTTTCTAGGGACCACTAGAAAAAAGTGTAAATTGCGAGAAAATACCAATAGCGGGAAAAGGACAATTGTCAGTTTCACATGCATAATTTAACAATATAAAGTAAATATATTAATAAGAAACACCAATAAACTGAATTAAAGCTATATTATTAATTATTTCTTAAAGTATAGAGCTGTCCTGATTTATTTTTGTACGATATATTTCTACCAATGTTTCAACCAACCCAACCAACCATTGGAGGGTGTGAAATCCATAATTCCCAAACGTATACATTTTGCAATGCCTTTTCTCTTATCATGAAGCCATTAATGGTGATATAAGACGATCTAGAACATAGAAACTGCTTTTTAAGCTGGTATTCCTTCATACCATGATTTCTTGACTTTTTCTCTTTTTCAACAGGTGTCTGCACTTGATAGCATGTTTCTGAATCACATCACGATTTTTCATAATTGCATCCATTGTAGAGACCAGTAATCTTAGATGTTTTGCTATATCAGTGCGAGTTCCATCACGAGAATCCACAATTTTTATTTACACCAAAATGGAAAATATTCTAGTTGCTGCGATGATTTATGCGGTGATTAGAAGATTACTCAAGGGTTTCCATTTTTTTTCTGCATTGGTTCATCTCACTGAAAGACAGTTTTGCTGGCATTCCAGTCGGTGTATTCAGGTCCGAAGTACAGGAAATATATAGTACGAAGATAGGAGAAATATATAGAACGAAGATATAGGAAATTTGATTAGTTGCAATCTTTGGACCTGAAGATGGCATCTAGACTGCCGATGAAACTGCCGTCCAGAGGGATGAATCAACGTGGAAGAAACCCGAAAACCCTCGCATCATCTTGAAATATTGTAATTTGCATCCATTTCTCATTTCCAAGAAAAATAAAATTTTCGTTCCGGAGTAATTAGGGATAACATAACATGAGAATATTGAGCTACCTTGCTGGTCGGCCAGTGCAAGCAGTGATCTAACAGCAAAAAAATTGTCAACAAAATAATTTTATTATTTTAATGCTGTTTTCATGTGATAAAACTAGTTTCAATAAGTTTTGTTTTGTAGTAACGTGTGGTAAAACTGTTGAATTAATGCAGTCCAATGGTTGTATGAATGATTGAAATTGAATCCTTTTATGCATATGCAAATGCATTCATTTCATATCGTGATGGACGGTTCCAGGTTTTTTGTTGGATCCGGATATGGAACCGGATCCTTGCCTGGGTTTCGGATCTTTATCTTGATTTTGGATTCTTCGTTTCAGGTACTCGATTCTGAATTTCATTCATTTTCTAATCCTAGATTTTTAATATAGGTATATATAAAAACAGCAACAATAGAATTACTAAAAAAACAGGTAAATTTATTGTAGAAAAAATCGAATTCCTATCATCTGTGTGGATAATATTTTCCTGGATCAAGATTTACGGATGCCAAAACTATATCTTATTACTTCTAATATAAAAATCACTTTCCTTATCACATACTCATCAAGCAATACATTTTTGAAACCTGTACAACTATTGTTTAGAGTGCAGTTAAATGAAACATTATAAGTTCATTTTCATTATTAAAGGAATTATTTTCCATTTATTAATCAAATCCTTGAATGCTTTAAATTCTTTTTTAGAAACACAAAAATATTTTTAATGCAGCCAAGAGATCCCATTTATGGGATATCTGGGGATTCCATTTTTAGGACGAAAAAATTATCATAGAATATTTCAAGCTACTAAACTAGTAATTTGGCAATGTCTTATTAATAATAACCTTTAAAATGAAATTTGAGAATTTTATACTCCTAAGGAGAGGTTGTGTAACTCTGATCTTGAAATGAGATTAGCCTTTTTTCATGCTACAAAAGCAAAATTTTAAAAATGTCTCAGCTTTTTTTCTTCATTTGCCCGAGTTTGCAAGAAAATAAAAAGAACGACATGTGGGAGCCTGCATTCTCCATACTCAGGAAAGCCGACAATAGTAGAGTGGGGTTGTGGACTGCAGGTAATGAAGATTCTTATCCCTGTTTAAAATTTTTCTTTCAGCCATGAATCAAAAACTTTATCATCCTTCATTGCCAACCTTTGTGTGTAGATACTTTCTTTTTGTACTTCTATTGCCTAAACTAGATTTGCAAATGCATCAGTCAAAAATACATTTAAATTTAACGTAATGATTCCACGATTTAATTCTGTAATAAAAATTATTTCCAATCCTTTCACTAACGCCAAATTTTGTTATTTTTTTGACGTATAAATTGACATGAAATTTCTGATAATCTGCTTTTTTTAACTGCCTACTTGCATTAATATTGGAATACAGCATAGCCTGTATCCGTAGGCAGTGCTAAGGATCAAACTCGTGACCGGCTGTACACTAGCATCTTTGTGAATCATCTTTGTTGTTTCCCATCCCCGAAAGTCTGTGAATTTATTGAATGTTTAAACGCCCGGGAGGCGACAGACCTATTTTTTTTGTCTCATTAGTGTTTAGTTAGGATTAGCGTCACCCCTCATTTTTTTGCCTATTCAACGTTTTGCTTATGTTTAGTGTGATTTCCATTAATAAATTGTGTATTGAGAAAAGAAAAGGAATTATTGGAGAGCTTGTTTTGTGTTGGGTCGCCCGCCTTACCTATTAGAGTGGGATATTTCGGGGATGGGAAACAAAGATGATTCACATCAAAATGGCACGCTGATTACCTATTACAAATCGGCCGTCGTGCACACGAGAATGCCCCCACTCGACCACAAGAGGTCTCATGCTTGCCAAGCATCTGCTAGCCCATGCAAACGCCCCCTCCCCTCTTGCAATTAGAGTCCCCCCATGCTAATTGACTAATCCTTGACTGTGAGCGCTTTGAGGCCTGTCAGGCCACGAGGCGACAATATAGATTGGGTAGTATGGCTAAATGCCATAGAAGGGAATTTTGTTTTTTTAATCTATTCCTTCTTACATGTATCTAACACAAACAGTGGGAAAATGGAAAAGTTGTGGTGTAAATACAGGGTTTTACATATGTTGGAGATATAGGAAATGGGATGGGACCCGATAAAAACGTAAATTGCGGGAAAATGTAAATTCTGACAATGCAAATATGAGGTTTTACTGTATATGGATTCTCTGTTATGTATTTACATAACCAGGGATTTGGGGTGGAGGAGATATATAATTATATTGCTAAAAAGGGTTTCAAAACATTACATTAGGTAATTAAATATCACCCAAGGGAGCAGTGTAGCCACTAAGGAAAAAGCTTACAAGACACTGGTGTGACCAATTTTTGTGTGTTCATCTATAGTATCGGATTTGTATTGGTGAAACATTGGAGGATAGAGGGTGTGACTGGCATGTTAATCATATTGGGGTGGGAAGTATTAAAAATCAGTAGAAAAAGACTGGAGATGAGCCGATAACAAAATTTATCAATTCTTGATACTGATTCTGATTCCTGAAAAATCTCTTCTTGATACTGATACCATCGACCATACATATATACCTATTTTACCCATATATTCCTACCGAATAAAGGCACTTTATTATTATTATTTTTAAATAGTTTTTGTATACATTATTGTTCAATCTAAAAATCACATCTAAAAATACAATTTTACAATACAAAAATTTAAATATACTACATATTTACTCTGGGAAAAAACTTCTGATATTGCACTCTGAGGACATTCTGAAAATAAAAATGGTTTGATAGTACAGAGTTATATATTTTTTGTAAAAGCACGTTTAATAACAAATGTCATGATTAATAACAAAACATAATTATTATCTGATAAAAATGTCATCAAAATAATATGATTGTCATGTCATAAGTTTAATTTTAATATGATTAGCAATTAGTTATAGGAGTAATAAAAACGTTAACCTAAATTATAAATGGTAAAAGGTCTTAAAATTACACCCTTTGTGTGATAGTTTTAACGAGGTAGATAAAAAATATTATTAAAGGTGTAGTTGGTGGGTACAGGTTGGCACCCTATAGCAACTACCTGTGCTGCTTAAAAGCACTGCCGAAAACAGAAAGCAAGCATTAAAGAATTTCTTATGACAGAAACTGCTGTATGCTGTTGTAATTTGAATTTTTTGTAAAAAAAGATGGCGATCACCATGGCTGTGGGTCGTGGTGAAGTCAGATTTTACAAGTCGTGTATCGTATAGGTATCAGTATCGACTTTAGGTGATTAATTCTTGATACCAATACCAATCCACAAGAATCGGCGGTATCAATTATAGGTATCAAGAATCGACACATCCCTCAAAAAGATGTAGGCTCTCTAGAATGTTACATGTTTAGGGGTGAAAGCATGGAGAAATTACAAAGGATGATGAAAAACTAAATTTCACTCGAAGGAATGATCACCGTTACAAGGTGAAATGTCTTCCACAAAGGGGGAGTGTAAAAAATTCTAATTCCTAATTAAAAATATTTTTCATTGGAATGATTTTCCTGCAGAGCTAATTGAGTCCTTTCCATAAAATATATGTATTTTTAAGGAGGTTTAATGAATATTAATTTGTTAATATGAATTAATATGCTTGCCAATATTACTCAGTATTCCTTCATTAACTAATTTTTACCTTGGTATTATTTAGGGTCTCCTTCAGAAGGATCCGAAAAAGAGGTTGACATGGCCAGAACTTCTGGATCATCCTTTTGTCAAGGGAAGAGTTATAATTGCTGAGAATGAGGAAGGTTGGTAAACCATGTTACATTTAGTGATTAAAAAATGGTAGGTTTTGATTATTTATTTTGCCATTTCGATGAGGTGTTGTAAACATTTTTTACCCCCAGAACTCACATTTTATTGGGGAATTTGAGGTTCTTTAGTCAAAATGTTGGCTTCGATGGAAAACTGGGCAAAATAGAAATCCTGACAGAAAAGTAATCATCTGGAAAACTAGGAAACATAACTTAGTAAAAAAATGAATAAAAAATTGTTAAGCATGCTTTACTAATGGCCTAGTCCATATCTATTCAGGCAGGGGCCTTACCTTCATAGTCTCAGATGTTATTGAATTTAACATATGTTAAACTTCAGGATGAAGTAAGTAATACTTATATTTTAGTTTTGTCCAAAAAAAATTTTGGCCCGAGATACAGTCCACCGAACATGGGCCCGCAAGCGCTATTTTTCAAATGCGATTTTTGACAAAATACTAAAATGCTCATATCTCAGGAACGGTTCAAGATATTTTGCTCCTTTTTGTTTTATATGAAAGATAATAATTTTGTGATTAAAATGATATCCTTGATTTTAAAATGTGTGTTCACATTCTCTTGCTGCAATGTGCAATTTTAAAATGTGTGTTCACATTCTCTTGCTGCATTTTTTTATTTTATTTTTTTTAATTAAAAAAAAATTGTTTTTCTTAAAAACGCCAATCCTTAAAATTTTTATTTTTTTACTGTTTATCGGCACCATAGAGTACTACAATCTCTGAAAAGAAGAACTTCCACTTTTCAGTTTAACAGGTTTTATAAATTAATGTAATTTTTTACCTTCCATGGTGAATTTCTTGATTGCAAGTTTTTATAATTTTGTTATTTTAAAACACCGATCTAAAAAAATTTGTACTGTTTGTGATTAACTAAAAACAACAAATGAAACAAAGTTAGGAACTAGTTAAATGTTGATAATTTTTTTAGATTTTCTTTATTAATAACCTTCCAAATCATTAATGATCTTCTGGAATAATGTGGAAGATTCTAGATGATTCCAAAACGTAACGGATCCTTCTAGAACAATTTGGAAGCTTCCAGATTATTTCAGATCATAATAGAACACACTTCAACAATCTACAAACTTGCAAATAATTCCAGAATGTAACAAAATACTCTAGAACAATGTGGAAGCTTCCAGATAACTTCCGAAAACCTCTGAGGACAATGTGGAACCTTCCACATAATTAAAGAATGTAACAGAACTTTCTAGAACAATCTGAAACTAACCAGAAAATTCTAAATGTTTGACCTAGCATATAAAAGGGAGGACACATGAACTGACAGTTCAGTTGTAAACAGTCAAACAAAGAGAGTAGTTAAAAAAATTTTTTGTTAACAGTACCTGTGAAGTTTTTTGAGAATTCTGCTGACTGACTGGGTTGTGGTGTTTGTGGAAAAGACTATTTGAAATGTCTTCTGACTGAGGCCATAGGAGAGTGAAGTGTGCTGACTATTTTCATATCCATAGAAGAGTGATATATAAGACTAGCAAAAAGACTTCAGGTTGGAAATAAGAGTGCTCATTTTAAGACTCTGTTTCAAAGTGAAAATGTTTCCAGTAATGACTTTTTGTGTTCTAAATGCTTTAACACAATATCAAACATGACAATAATTGAACAAGAAGCCCCCAATGTTGTGTGTGATGCAGATTTGGTAACTGCAGAGGAAGAACTACATATCCTGAATCAGTCAGCTACAGAGGTTGGTGTTAGTCCTGTTAAGAAACCATGGTCAGTGAAGTCAATTCATGAGATGTATGCATCAAGAAAACACAGAGAAATTTCTGGAGCAGTGGATGAGCATACCAGAACAAAACTGACCAAACTCTTCAAAGTAGAAATTCCAACTTCAGAAGAAAATGAACCAATAGGAGCTTGTGCAACCTGCCAAGAGTTTTTATCAAACATCAGTTCAGCTGTTGAATCATTTGCATCCTACAATGATAAGGTTCAAGTTCTTACAATTATCCCAGTATCCTTTACAAAGAACCAAATTTTGCACCACATTCCATCTGCATCAAAATACATGGTGGACAAGACAAGAAATTTGAGGTCAGCAAAAGAAGTTTTTGGAAAACCAGATCCATTTTATGGTCATCCTGTGAATGAAGCAAATGTTCAAATTGCACAGTCATTTTATCTGGAAGATAAGTGGGACTGTTCTCGCCAGAGTACCAACAAAAAAGACATTCTGGCTATGACAGTTGCAGGAGAAAAAATGGTGAAAGTGAAAAGATACATGACCCACAGCATCAAAGAAACTTTCACCATATATAAGAAGGAACATTGCATATTGGAAGATCAAAATTTTATGCATTACGATCTAAGTGGATTGTTCCACATCCACCTAGAGATGTCTGTTTATGTTTGTACTGTGCAAATTTTAAACTGTGTGGTAGCTTTGAAGAACTTACTTGAAGATATGACATATGACACCTTGGTTGGACATGTGAAGTCGTTAGTGGTCTGTGACATAGAACGAGAGATATTTTTGTTTCAGGACTGTGGTGACTGCCCTGGAAAGGGGGGACTCGACTTACAGACACTTGGTCTGGATAGTGTAGCAGATAACTCTTTTGAAGTTACATATGCAACATGGGAAGAAAATAAACTCATTAAGAAAACTGTTGCCATTGATACCTTCTTAGACGAACTTGGGAGGTGGACAGTGAAAGCAGTAACACACCAACATCTGAAGAAATTGCAACAAGAACACATTGCAGAAGTGAAGGGATGGGCAGAGGCTGCATGTTTAGTGCTTCACTCTGATTTTGCTGAGAACTGGTCTGTGGTTCTACCACAAGAAGTTCAAGGATATCACTGGAGTAATGACCAAGTTTCAATTTTTACAGGAGTGACATATTTGAAGAAAAAGACCACAAGTGTTGCAGTTATAAGTGATGACAGAGGACATGACTCAGCACATGCATTGTTGGCAATACACAAAATTATTTAACCACTGCAATAACAGGTAGAAAAGATCATAATTATTTCTGATGGTGCCCCTAGTCACTTCAAAAACCGTTACCAACTATTTGAACTTGCAAAGTCTCTTGTTCCAATGGAGTGGGTATACAGTGCTACTGGACATGGTAAGGGGCCCTGTGATGGTGTAGGAGGCCTGCTGAAGCACCATGCAACAAAACATTATCTTTCCAGCCCAAGTACAGCTGCAATTCAGAATGCCAAGGAGTTTACAAGAGTGGTGCAGTCACACACATCAATAAACCTGATTCTGTTGCCCAAAGAGGAAGTTGAAGAATTCCGCCAGCAGAAAATAAAAGAATGGTCGAACCAAACTACCCCTGTGAAAGGAATTCAGAAGACACATGTCTGGACTCAAATTGATGGGCGAACTTATATTGCACGAACTTCAAAAGAGCAAGAAAGAAGAAATTTCATTTGTCCAACCAAGATCTCATAAATGCCCAGAGAATATTCAAATTCACGAACTACAAAAAGGAATGTTTGTGGCCTGTGTGTATGACTGTGACTGATGAATTGCAGAGATTATAGATATTAGTTTTGAGTTAAGTGAAATCATTGATAACTTTATGCTGCCACATGGACCGGCTGCTGGGTATAGTTTCCCAGGTGAAAGACAGCAACACCACCACCAGTGCTCACTTCCAATTCGCGATGTTTTGAAAATTTTGGGTGCCCCAGTTCCTATTGGTTCAACAGGAAGACATCACTTAATATCAAAGGAAGATACTGATGCGGTTGAACAAATTTTTAGTTCATTAAATTGCTAAATTCAGTTCTAAGCAGAGTGCACAGAAGTATGCTTCGGAACCTATACATTTTTTAACCTGAACATATATTTTGAAAGCTATTGATGTTTGAAACTTGTGTCTGTTACCCATATTTAAGAAGAAAAAAATGTCTAGTAAGACTAAAAAAATATTTTTTTTCATATTTTTTACTTTTTAGTCCTAACAAATTAGATGTTTATAAAACTACACTAGTTTATTGTAAAAGCAAATATTTCCACTTTCGGTTATAAGTATGCTAAGTATGTTATATTTAAATATGTCTAGGATAACTTGATTTTGATTTTATGTGACCAATATCTGAGAATGTGGTAATGGAAACTGGCTTAATGTTTGGAAATTTTTTGAATTGTTTATAAAACCTGTTAAACTGAAAAGTGGAAGTTCTCCTTTTCAGGGATTATAGTACTCTATGGTGCCGATAAACAGTAAAAAAATAAAAATTTTTAGGATTGGCGTTTTTAAGAAAAACAATTTTTTTATTAAAAAAAATAAAATAAAAAAATTGCAGCAAGAGAATGTGAACACACATTTTAAAATCAAGGATATCATTTTAATCACAAAATTATTATCTTTCATATAAAACAAAAAGGAGCAAAATATCTTGAACCGTTCCTGAGATATGAGCATTTTAGTATTTTGTCAAAAATCGCATTTGAAAAATAGCGCTTGCGGGCCCATGTTCGGTGGACTGTATCTCGGGCCAAAATTTTTTTTGGACAAAACTAAAATATACGTATTACTTACTTCGTCCTGAAGTTTAACATATGTTAAATTCAATAACATCTGAGACTATGAAGGTAAGGCCCCTGCCTGAATCGATATGGACTGGGCCATTAGTAAAGCATGCTTAACAATTTTTTATTCATTTTTTTACTAAGTTATGTTTCCTAGTTTTCCAGATGATTACTTTTCTGTCAGGATTTCTATTTTGCCCAGTTTTCCATCGAAGCCAGAGTCAGTCAGTCAGAAGACATTTCAAATAGTCTTTTCCACAAACACCACAACCCAGTCAGTCAGCAGAATTCTCAAAAAACTTCACAGGTACTGTTAACAAAAAATTTTTTTAACTACTCTCTTTGTTTGACTGTTTACAACTGAACTGTCAGTTCATGTGTCCTCCCTTTTATATGCTAGGTCAAACATTTAGAATTTTCTGGTTAGTTTCAGATTGTTCTAGAAAGTTCTGTTACATTCTTTAATTATGTGGAAGGTTCCACATTGTCCTCAGAGGTTTTCGGAAGTTTTTCATTGTGGCCTTGCATAAATAGGCAACTTTAATATGTTGTATTGTTGAAACTGAAATTACTTCCTATTAATGTTCATAAATAATTCATTGTGTGGATAATTTCCTTGAATTTCATTTAATTAATTCCAGTACTAAGCTAAACTTTAATTCATTTTATAAAGTATTATTTTCTTCTTTTTTAGTAAAATGTGAAGATATTTCTTTTTCTTAAATTTGTATTTCATTAGAAAAGCATGCTTAAAAATATTTTTTTTCATATTTTTTACTTTTTAGTCCTAACAAATTAGATGTTTATAAAACTACACTAGTTTATTGTAAAAGCAAATATTTCCACTTTCGGTTATAAGTATGCTAAGTATGTTATATTTAAATATGTCTAGGATAACTTGATGACAAATAAACATCTGACTAAAAATTAATTGTATGCGAAGTGCTTTGTATTTCAGAGAAATATGACCAGACAAAAGGCACATAAAAATCTTCGCTTTGAACAGGATTCCTTGAACATGTTTCCCATATATTGGGATAAAATCACATTTAAACACTTCATGAAGTCGATGAGTATGAGTCAATCGATCGATCGAATCAATGGATTAAAGATTTTAATACCAGTTGTGCGGATTCTATGTACCAGTGGCGGAGAACTACAGTAAGTCCTCGACTTACGCGGATGTTCAGTTAGGCCGGTGACATTCTTACGTTTCTCCGTGTTTCTGTTGCCGCGACAGATTCAACTTCGTGACGACCCGCGACTCATTGCCAAGTGCGCAAGAGTTGATGCCAAACTATGGGTGTTCGGAACGGCGACTCTAGTTTAAGACATTACATAGTTCGATAGGTGATATTTGATTATCGTGATGGTGAAAAAGTCTGATGTGATCAGGCATCAACGTCTTTTTTCGGTGTAGTTTGACCTTCCTGCTTAAGTCGAAGCGTAGTTAATATCTACTCCGTAGATGATGCCTGTTGTCCAGTCCAGCAAAAAAAGAAGTAGAAATCCATGTAAGTCGAAACACCACTACTTACCTATCCATTTTTGAACCATTAGTGGTGCCACTGTCACGGTGGTAATTGGCGACAATTGCAGAAAATGCCTTCTTTTGAGAGGCCGTTAAGTTAACATAATACGACAAAGCCGAGAGTAACACAAATCCAATCTTTCTTTCACCTGATATTTGTATCTAAAATAATAATAATTACCCAAAACTTCTATTTTTGCTGTAATGGATCTATGGAGTATATAATTAACTATGCGTACATAATATACTACGTGTATATAATCAACTTACACAGGAAAGTAAAACTACGCTGAAAACAGACGTTGATGCCTGATCACATCAGACTTTTTCACCATCGCCATGATCAAATATCAGTTATCGAACTATTTAATGTCTTAAACTAGAGTTGGCATTCCAAACACCCATAGTTTGACATTAACTGTTACGTGCTTGGCAAAGAGTTGTGGATTGTCACGCGATTGAATCTGTCGCGGCAACAGAAACGTGGAGAAACGTAAGTGTGTCACTGGCCTAACATCCACGTAACTCTGGTTCCGTGTAACTAGGATCCGAGTAAGTCGAGGACTTGCTGTAATTGCTCGTTTTTACCTTTTAAATCGTAAATACCATGGTAGGAAATGTTTACGCAGCATGTTGTAAACTAATAATTCTTGTCCACATATTAATTCTTTGAAATTCCCAATTTGAAAATTCTAACAAAAAAATTCCTCTGCATTCTTCCAGCAACAGTATTTTCAGAAAGAGCCTTCAATACGTCTGGAAATTTGGTTGATAAAATAAAGAAATTGATTAAATCCTGATGGAGTGAAAATGCTGCATTTTCTAAACGAAAACTTGTAATCAGTTTTCATTGAATTTTCAATATTATTTAACGAAAATTAAACTTTGATGTACTTTTATATTTGTTCTCGAACATGTCCTTAATTTCAGTGAGTGGTGACTATATGACCATTATTCATTTGTTATTTACTTTAAGAAATAAGATTCAGCTTCAATTGGATTTAATTTGAGAATTTACGAGAAAGGAAGCATTATTTAACTATTTACAGAAAAAAGGATGATTTGAATTTAATAAAATTGAGGAGGATTAGGATTTGGGATTCGGATTAGGGATTCGGATTCACTCAAATTTTGGATTCGCCCCATCACTAGTCATAGTGTTTGTCAAATGCCTCTTTTTCTTAACACCATAGCTAACTCTAAGCTGTTAGTTTCAAATCCACTTTGGAAGACCTGGAACGCTTGGTGTTTATAGTGGGACTAATAAATTCATTCCCAAGACATTTAACCCTACAGAGTGTGCAACCCTACAGATGAATAGTTACGGGAAAGATATCGTGGCATCTCATAGATTCCAGTGAGTTTTTTAAGACTTAGAGTAGACTCCCTCAATTTCTGTGTAAGTATTGCATGCAACTACTCTTTGGGATATGCATGTCATGATAAAAAACTACATCGATTTTATTTTTCTTTATTATATACCGGATTTTATCATTTTTATACATGGTTTCTCAGAACCCAAGAGATTAGCAATTAAAGCACACCATGTTGGCGTGTTCTAAAAAAATATAATACATATCTTACATTTGTACTTTGTGTACCTATTTTAACTACACCCGCATTTGATTCATCTTCCTCTTTTTACAGTGGTAATTTCTTCATCTGTTTGCATGACGGTAGATGTGGTAGGACATATTTCTTCAATTTTTTGTCATAATTCTCGGGGAAGAGAAGAGCACTGTTTTCGGGTCTGTAAATAATCCATAGTTAGTTCTCGAGGTAATAAAATCAAGAATCCACTCTGAATATTTGAGAGAGGACTTACCATATTTACTCATGTAAGCCGCGCCCTCATGTATCCCGCACACCCCCATTTTCGGGCACGCTCGTGAAGGAAAAAATTATTTCTATAAAAAACTTTTTTTTGCCCTTGAGTCTGCATCATTTTGTCATAGCATGAATGCACGTTCTTTGATAGAAATGCTGTGCCTAAATTATGTGTACATCTTTCTCATTAATTGATTAATAAAATTGATGTTAATATTGTCACGATCATCATCGTGTCGTGCATCAATGCACGGCCTCTTTTACTGTGCATCTGTTTCTCGTAGCATCTCACAGTAATCGCAGTTACTTAAGATCACATCATCCAGCTATAAAAATGGCATCTGTTCAAAATAACATCCAACTGAAATAATTGCAGAAATATATACAATTTCAACCCATGATTACTATATTATCATGGAAAACCGTTGGCATATCAACAAATAAAAGCAGAATGCCATCCGTACCTGAAAGCGGTGGTCTCATCTGCTCTCTGCGCAGTAGCTGTGGACTGGAATGATTTAACAACACTGGAAAGTCTTGGGAGTACGCAGAAAAAATAAGCTCAATGTAATAACAATTATAATTCTTATAATACTAAAGAAAAACACATTCCTGGAAATAGACTCATAAATCACTAATGAATATTCATATCATAACAGTTCTCATTTTTAGTTTTCGTCACTGCTAGATTCAGATACACCATATTTCCTTCCTGCGACTCGATTTCCTATTTTTTCGGCATCGCTTATAATATGTAGTTTTGTACTCACAGGAAATGATTGCAATTTGTCATCAGAATTCATTTTAGGGTGATAATAACAAATTATTTTTAAATTCTAAATGATCGATTCGAACTCGTTTACTACTCTCAGCCTTGGAGTGGATAGCACGGATAGTAAGAAGGTATAATCTCTGAGCATACGATTATTGCCACTATCTAACAAATTCTTTGTCGTGTCTTTGCAATGTAGCTTTAATTTGTACGCAAGAGGAGCTATCTATTATGTAAAAATGTTGCTACAGATACGTGATACCGAAACAAACTCCGCTTACGAATTTGAAAAGACATAAAGATGCCGCCCCCCTTGCGGCAGCTTACCGGATACAGTAGATATAAATACACATCAGTGCTACAATGTGTTGTCCTACGTATGATCTATACACGATAAATCTATAGCTTTGTCAAGTGGTGTTTCTGATCTACCGTTTCTTCAAGTACCGTTGTACACTTAGACTTTGTTAAACGTAGATTTTTATTGCTAATTACTTCGAAATTTCAGAATACTTTACAATATACGAGTTACTACTAGGCCATACTTACCAATTATGTCGATATGTTCACAGAATGCGGAACTTAGGAGAAAAAACAACAGGAATTTGAGGAATGATGGTGCGCAGCTTACGCCGAAATCTGGAGGATTCGTGTAAGCCACGCACCCCCATTTTTTCACCTGCGTTTCTGGAAAAAAGGTGCGCGGCTTACATGAGTAAATACAGTATATTGCTACTGAAAATTATTTGAGCATTTATTCCAGCAATATTCATCATGCTATAACAGCCACCGTTGGCCGTCTATTTCTTTTTCTCGACCCATTGTATGAACCACAGAGCTGGTCGACAGTATCAACGCCTGACTTTGTTAGATTATGAAATTCAATTATCTCTGGTTTATTTCTATTATAGCTATCAGTACTAGCATCATTATGCGTAGTTGAAATAAGCTACACATTTTTGTTTTTCTTTGGCTCATATGATACTAACGTACATAACATGCATTCCTTTTTAAACCCAAATAAACTCTTTTACTCGAGATTTTGTTTCTATAAAACAAGGTGGAATCTCTCTTTTATTTTTTCTTATAGTCCCTACAACAGTAATGTTCTTTTTTAGTAAATACTCAGCTAATTCTATGGTGGTAAACCGATAGTCAAATGTAATATTACGTCCCGACCCAGAAATCTGAGAACTTAACCGTTTGACGACATCATTCGGGCTGTTGCCAACGTATAAAGGGCCCAAAGGTTGCCTGGCGACGTATATTTCAAGATTGGAGGTGTAGCACACACGCAAATCCTTGAGTGCAAAAATTTTAATGCCGTACTTATTTGGCTTGCTCAGGATCTATTGTCTAAAAGGACATCTACCATGAAATCCCTCCAATTTCTTGCGATTGTACAATATTCTCCAACACTATAATGTTTTTGGCAATTATTTACAAACTTTTCAAATACATCTGTAATAGGAGCCAAATTGCCTACTCTTCACTCTCCTCTCTAGAATGTTTTTCGTCAAACCTCAAGCAGTAGATCAAAAACTTGAAACGCTTCTCAGAGAACACTAGACGACATAATTCAATACTCGTTTTGTCCACAGACCATATATTTTGGGGTATTTGCTCTATTTGCTTTCCTTGCCCTACATGAATTAAGAACACCAAACAGAGCCTTGATGTCTAAAGCATTGGTCAGCCTCGCATCTCTTTCTCTGCTATAATGTTGCACAATCTTCGTAATTTTCTGATTGGTATATTCTACGATAGCAGAAGTAATTTCACTGTCATAAAATAACTCCCAGCATTCTTTTGGAGATTTAGCTTCTTTAGCTACACCATTTACACCCGGTAAATGAATCATAATGTTATGTTGATGCATTCGAACATTCTTCTTAGGTACAGTTGTACACCAATGTGAACAACATTTCATTGTCGTGTCCAATGAAATGTGTCCACTAAGTTGCAGTGTGCATCTTCATATATCACATCACTGTCACTTACTTCTTGCTCTGTGTCTGTATTCTCTAGTCTCTTCTACAGCATTGTATTCATCATCACTGGACTCTTCCGAAACATCTGTTTCCCCATCATGCGCCTCCTGAAGCCACTTTTCCACTACTTTTCTATCCTTCTCAACTGTGGGGTCCAGTTTTCTTTTTTTCCCCTGCCACACACCCTCGAGGTGGCTTGCAGGGTATTTTGTAGATATAGATGGATATAGCCTACTAAAATATCAACATCATTTTTAGTGTAAAGCACCAAAATTACCATAATTGTCATAAGTAATGTATGTACTTATAAAAAAGTATGAGGAAAGAATATTCACTTGAAAGAAGTGACTAACTTCCAGTCAGTTTGTAGCAAATACTGGAATAACAGAAGAGATACTTTTCCAAAATTGGTACAGTGTGAATTACTTCTACAAAATATCAAGCATCATATAAAAATGTCAAGTACTGTACGGAAAGCTCCTGTTTCACTGCTACACATAGGATTGCAATTGAACATAGCAATTGAAAACTCTGTGGCTAGACATCGACCGCTCACTTCAATTCCTCAACAGAAACTGAGGGTATAATACCAGTCCTTTTTCAGATGCACAACGTTGTACATAAACTGTTGTAAGTTACCCATAAGCTTGAAAAGAGGAAGAATATAAGCACTTTTAGATAATATTCACTGAAAACTAATACTGAATTGAATACTTCTACTACTAATTCATATCGATAACAATGTAATCATCCTGGTCTTTGAAAAACACCGAGCAACCGAATTGGAAGAAAATGGATACAATAATACAGAAAAGGTTGCGTGGTATCCAGGAGATGCCAATACGTGCCAAAGGGAAAGAAACCGCATATTACAGAAAAAATAATGCAGCATAGGAAAAACGAATTTTATCCAATAAAAGCATATATAATACATGAAAGGTATACCAGATTCCAAAGATGAGCAACCTATATTGTTAACAAAAACCGACATTTTATTCATACTGGAATCTCACAGATGCCACTCGACCTCTCCAGGGTTAAGAATTCTCAAAGTATTCCTTCTCTCAGTGATGTTTGGTATTGTTACAATGTTATGAGTTCACTGTGGTATTTTCTCCTTAAGTGACATTTGGTTCTTGAAAATAATCTCTTAAAGAGATTTGTAATTTACCCAGTAGTGACTAATCCTAAAGGGTTGCTTCAATTTTAATATCATCACTATTGGTCAACAATTCTAAGATTGGTTTGACGCAGCCATCCACTCAATTCTTCTATTGGCCAATTTCTTCTAATTAATGCAATTATTATCTTTTATATCGTTCACAACTTATTCCACTTATCACAAACGAGACCTGCCTTTTCCTTTCTTCCTGTTCACTTTTCCCTTGATGATTGACTTCATCAGGCCATCATGTCCTAAGATATGGCCCATTATGTCATTGAAGAAATTGCTTTAGGGGATTAAGTGATGCTAGTTAGTTGTTCAGGGGAAGCAATAGACGGTTTAAGAAATATGTGCCTTGGGGTGGGGTTAAGAAGTATTTAGGGAATGAAGGAAAGGTGTATAGAAACCTAATGTTGTCATTAGCCTACTCTTAACAAAAGTCACCAAGGTTTAACTTTCCGTCCATTGGATGGAGTACCAAGCTTGAACTCCATAGAGTGCTCAAGTAGAGAGTGGTATGCCAGTGAAAAATCTCTGTCACTGCCAGGACTCATGGGGTTGGAAACTAGTACTCTACCCAGCCTACCTACCATATCCCCCTCTAAATTGCTATTTTTCACTCATGTTGCAGAAAATCTTGGTGGATTAAGGGCATCACCACCACTAGCAAGTGTGTTGAGCATTGCCTCAGGTTGTACTTGTTACAAATATGAGTTGTTCTTTTGGTGCATTATAGTTTTCAAGGATTTGAATGATTTAATACTCATTAATATTTCTTATTTTTTGCCTAGCATTTCCCTTAACTCTTCGTCTGACAACATCCCAGGAGATGGAAAAGGAAAAACAAAAAGAAGGACTTCAGAAGCAACAGCTGTCAGGTCAGCCCAAGTGAGTTTCAGAATTTAAAATTAACTACTATTTCACTTTTGGTTTGAATTTTATTTTAATCTTATAAATTGAACCTAACTTTGAAAAAATATTTAAACATTTCTATTGATACCTTTAACAATGTCTGTGAGCCTTCTTTATGAGAGCCTTATGTGAAACAAATCCTTTTCCCAGTATGTGGCATTAGAGATAATTTATTTTAATGTGAGTCCCTCGGTGGTGATGGGAACTTGCAATGATTTGGCAAGGATTTTTCAAAGGGAGATCAAGGTTGAGAGTGATTAATATTCATTCCACTCATCACGTACTACATATCCATTACCATCACCCTACATACTGCCTCTGCTCCTTGCAACATTTTTTCATTCCTTATGAAGGCTTCTATGGCGAAATGCTGATGTTGACTTTCTTCCGGGGTATCTCCTGTTTAGGTCCATATTGCTCTGATAATAGTGTTTCTGGTGGTGCAGTCATTCTTCAGGTTAAAGTGTGATGGTGATGGTTATTGCCTGTCAAATAAAGGTTTCCCATTCAATCAGTTGCTCTAGTTATTCACCAGTAGAGTTTTTCCCCTTTTTGCCTGTATTTATTGTTGCTGTACTTATTGTTGTATTTATTGAAGCTGTTACTCCCCACAACTCATCATCCAGGAAGGCTGAATGACTTTAACAGAGAAAACTGCTGCACATTGTGAAGTGCATGAAAACATTCAACAGTGGCAAATTACTAGCCCAATAGACTTGACGGAAGGTCTTTATAAGATAGGTAAATACCACCATTATAACACTTTGACCTGAAGATGCTGACTGAAATGGTGGTGAAACTGCTGTGCGAGCAATATGGAACTACTTGGGTGATTCCAGAAAGAAATTCAACTTTGACTTTTTTCTATCATCGCTCACCATGCTCACAACTCCCCTCAGGGGGATCATTCTGTAACTGCCTACCAATCAGTACGGTGGCCTCCAGTTTGGTAGGACGGCCCACTGACTCCGACGGAAGGGACGAGAGATTCTCTAAGCACCCGATCGGTGAGCCGGCGAATTTAGTCGGTGGGTCATGGTGGATCCTACCAACAGGCTTGAGCTGTTGGTACCGGAGAAATCAGTCAGGTAGTTCTCGAGTGGAATAAATCGAGATTGATTTATATGAAGCAATCATATAATTTCCAGCAAGAACGTCATCAAATATGCATAGTGATAATATGGCTCAATTAGCAAATCATTCAATATTAATTTCTGATCTCATTATAACAATGCTAGTAGTTCATTAATTGTGTGTCTTGTAATGAAATGTAACATCCCCTTTTGAAAGAAATAATTTTGGAACACATGTTGCTGCTTTCTAGATCCCCTTTTGCCGAAAATAGTTAGATATAATCGAAATAGCGTAAATAGTGCAATACATCCTATTTATATATCATAACATATTATTACATTTATATACATCAAACAATTCCACTCTCGTACACGGATGGTGTAGAAGAAACAAACTGAATGATTCTGTACTAATAATTAGTTGTGTGTCCCGTAAATCAAACCACTCAAGATAGGGCAGGCATCATCTGAAAAGAAAAGATGATCAAAGTTAGTGAAATTCACTTTGGATGCCAATAATCGTAAACCGTCAAAATTAAATACTCCATTGTGTTGAGGGGACTTGCAAAGATTACATTCTCCATGACGTAATAATGGTAGCAGGGACATACCCTCAGACCAATGTAATACTCATCTTGAAACAGCAGTTATGATAAAATACAATCGTGACAAAATAACTAATAAAGAATGCGTAGAATTAAACTATAACTCGTGAAAATATCAAGCTAAATGCACCGCATGAATCTAATCGCAAACAATACCTACTTCATAAACTAAATAAATCTCATATGTGATAGAGTACCACATATTTATAGAGGAGCGAGTTTTACTACATGCATTACAATGCTAATTTATACGTTTCCTTAATTTTTAATATTATTCACCCTTCATTTGTCATTGAATTAAATTGTTGAACATATGACTACATGCAAAATAATTTTGGTTTACTAACCTCTCCTTCAAAACATCTGTTTACTTCCTGTGGGATCTGTGGCAATCGAATTATGATCTTCATCTGTTTCCTCTTCTCCCATTGGTGAAAATGTAGTACGTCATCAATCTTCGACGATTTAAAATACATGGGTAGGATACGTCACCTCACTGACTGGAAAGTCACCGACTTGCGTACAGAATCCGTGCCTGGAGCTCAGTCGGTGTCGGAGGTCCTGTCAGTATGGAAATTTCACCGATTGGTTGGACTCCGAGCGCAACCGATCGGTACGGAATCAAGAAAATACAGAATGACCTCCCAGGTCTTACCTGTGTGAAACTGACTCTCCTGGGTCTGTGATATTAGGAGGAAGGAAGTTGGAGGGGATGTGTCAAGCATATCTTGCATGTGCTTAGCTTAGGTTGATACAACAAATGGAAAGGATGAGCTAAGGGATAGGTGAAGTGGGTCATTTACGTACTTGTAATATTTCAAAACTGTTTTATATTAACATTCACGTACTGTCACAACCACACTTTATGTGCCCTGTGGAAATGCCTCGTAAAGTGAATCACCTAAACTACCATACCTTTCTTTCTTAAAGGCTCTTAAAATGTCAGTAGTGAAAAAACTCATGAAGGGTGCAATTATCTCTGGTATAAGTGACACAGTTTCACAGACACAGTTTCTTCCAAATGCAAATATTAATCCCCAGATTCATAACAGTACTGTGGTGCTTTCTGAAATCGTTGTTCTATCCTTAGCAAAATATAATCCATCAGGTTTACTCTTGTGCCACACTGTTTAAAAATACAACACCCTATTTTTTGTGTCATTGTACTCAGTATTATTACTTATGTAGTTCTTAAAGTTCTACCTGTGAAGCTGTCCAGCTGTACTACCTCATCTGTTTTAATGTTTAGAGAATTAGATATTGTGGATTGAAAAGTTAATGTATAATTGTGTAGTTAACTGTGGATAGAATTTTGGTTATGTACACAATTAGGTATGCAGTTTGATTGCCTAAAAATATTTTATTTTGTTTAATTTGCTTTAGTGCTCTGGTGGAAGCTGTCAAGAAAATTGAAATGCACAGTAAACTGGGTGAAATTGCTGGAGTTGGAGCTACAGATAAAGCAGCCATCAAACCGGCAACATCAAGCCTGAAAGAGTTGAGGTTTAAATCATTGACTTTATCAGATGGTGCCAAAAAAATTAGGACTGTAAATTCTGACAATGTCACAGAGTCCAGAAACAGTACTCGTGGTAGTGTAGATGCATTGAAGAAAGCAAATTGTCAGGTCAGATTTGTGAAAATTGATGAAAGTGAAAGGAATGGAAAAAGAAATTCAAAATATCCCCCTCATGATAATCAAATTGAACGAGATCAAAAGTGTGTCACTGATGAGGAGAAACGTAAAAGTGAAACTCATCCATCATCCCCAAAGACTCCCTTGGAAAGTACACCCAGTTGTAATGTCAAGCCATTATCATTATTTCCAATGGATGAGGAGCCTAGGCCCATTGAAAGTGATGAGTGGCTGGCATTCCTTCAATCTTCCATGGAAGAAGTTATGAATGGAGACTGTACGTCCCTCTTACAAACTGGATTTATAGCAGTAGCCATAACACCTCTGCGCCACCCTCATGCTTCTTCCCGTGTAGTTGAATATGTTTCCTGTTATTTGTGTCTTCCTTTGTCATCCCCTGAGCTTCTGTCAAAGGAAGAAGACAAAAGGAAAACTTTGCATAAGAGATTGTTAGCCACATACCTGGAAGCAAAGATTGTTCCCAACTTAGTGTATGCTGCTCGTCTGTTGGCAGGCCGGAGGAGTGGTGGTAGGTCAACAAATTCATCATGTACTCTGTCAGGTAAAGAATGTTCTGCCGATGAAGGGGAAGGTGATCTTGGAGCTGAAACTCTGCAGGCCTTGGAGTGTGTGTGGCTATTGGTTTGCCACCTTGTGCATGCTGGAGAAGGTTTCTTACAGCAATGGATTGACTCAGTTGGAATTGTCCTGGGGCCTTCACCCTCAGCGGCTGCATTATTCCTTCGCAGGCAATTACAATTAGAGAGAAGGAAAGCTCGCATTGCTGCCGATCTCCTGGCAATGTTGGCTCACACATTAAGGATTCTTCCAGAAAATGCACCATTTGTGGAGGAGGTTGTGTTTGGTAAAGGTGAGATGATTGTTGTACTAAATTGTCATTTTTAGTTTTCCTAACTTTGCAGTTTGTGTTAAATTGTTTGGGAAAGCTTGCAAATGTTCACAGATGCTATTTTCTGTTATTGAAGAAGTTGTATTTGGGTTTATAAATAGTATTCCTGGAGCCAATTCTTTGCTCCAGTGAGTATTTTGCTATAAGTATTTGATCAATGTAAGGCCTCATGTGTTGTTGGTCTCTGCAAGGTTTCTTTCAATTCCAAGTAACATTTCGTTCATTCTTATTTTAACAGGAGAAGATAGTGAATCTGGAATTGAATTGAGTAGGTTTCTACATCATCGTAATCCTGTGCTACGTTTGCGCTGCTGTGTGCTGCTGCATTTGTTGGCTCGTTTCTCATGTCATGCACTTCAAGCTGCATGGTCTGCACGTTTGAACTCAGACATTGAAGCATTGACCAGTGACTCAGTTGAAAATGTTCGCAAGGTATGTTAATAGAACTCAAGGTTGAATAATGGTGTTACACTCTTATTATCTATTGCATATAATAATATTTATTGTTTTTCTTGTTAACCATCAGGTGATATTTTGTCAACTTTTCTTTGGCTAATAGTGTGTCTTAGTATTGTTTTATTTCTGCCTTAACAGTTCCATATATTGTCAGGAAATTACTACATGCTAATTGTTTCTCTTGGATTGTCACTTTTGAAGCCTTCTCTTTTGAATTTTCATTTCAATGCAATATTTTCATTCAATGCACTCCTTCAATCCTTTGTTTATCATTGTCTCTTGAGAGCTCTTTGTCAACTACTGAAATTTTGTATAGTGATTTGAAGTTAGTGCTGACTTTTAATGGGAGTTCGTAATAACAGTGCTAAATTTAGCAGCTTATGATTTATGATGTATTAGAGAATTATCTGAAATTTAAAGGAAAAAAATAAATATAAAGATACATAATTTATTAGGTTTCACCCTTATTCATCCACCTGTGGATACAATTTATTATAATACTTTTACATAATCTATTCTTTAATGCGTTTTTATAATCTGTGGTAAAATTTATTAGATTTTATGAGTCATAATGACATTTTAGTATTTATACGGATGAATGATCAATTTCTTTGACATCATAATGTAAAGCGTTGGATGAAGGTAGTGTCACTTGTATCCTTACAAGTTAGTAGCTATGATCGTAGAGGAAGTGTATATGTACTTACTCTATGCTGTGATGTAGTTAAATAATTTTTGGGAGAGAGAAGGGGTTAGGAAATCCTGAAGTGAGAATCATTGTACTTTCTAATCATTCTACTTCAACTAAGTGAAAGCCACCGCAGGACCAAAGGACCCACAGACATAGTTTTGTGTCCTACCTGATGGATAGAGTAATGTGCTTTTGTGTTCTTTAAAATGAGAAATAATCTATATAGTCTTCTGATTTCAACTTCCAATCAATAATCACATCCAGGTACTTAATGGATTTCACGAATTTTATCTCAAATTTGTCTACAGTGACTTTTAACTTGCTACTTTTGACACTCACATTATGAGAACATTAGTATTGCTGATTTTTCACCATTTAAATTCAATCTTTTTGCTGTAAACCAGCTGCTTAACATATATTAAAATGTCACTGACTGGCCTGAATACATGAACTGGACTGTGTCCGGCTACATTAATCAATGTATCATCCGCAAATAAATGGCACCAAAATTTTTAATGTATCCCCAATTCGTTGATATAAAGTAGAAATGTCAGTGATCCTAATGGCGTACTGTGTGGAACTAACACGTCTATATTTATTTTAGAACATGTAATTTTCACATATACTCCTGAAGATCCTGATTCTGATCTATGAGGTAATATCTAATACATTTGAAAACCACCCCACTGTACTATAATTTTTAAATGTAGTTATGTACATATCAATATTTCTCAATCGGTTGTTTCAAAAGCTCTTTTAAGGTCTGAAAACAAGGTGCTGCAACCTCATTTTTTTCCATATACCCCTCCCATTTGTTCAGTACATATTGCACAGCTGTCTGAAGACTGTGCGCTGTTCTATATCCTGACTGATACATATAAATTATTTTCATTTACATGATATTTGTTCATATAATATTCTTTTCAAAATCTTTTCAATGGAACTTCATATTCATGGACTGAAATTCTTCTGCATTTTTTGTTCTGCCCACTTTTCTACATGTAACAATTGTTACGTCTTTCAGTTTTTTTGAACAACTGCTTGTCCTAATTTTGACTTAATCAAATGTTCTGTTAAGTCCTCATAATATTGCTTTAGAAACTTAAATCAATATTATCGGGACTCCATTTCGGCACCAATCCATTTATTATTGCATATCTATATCTTTTCATGGAATTACATGGGCCCTATGATGTGTTAATCATTTTTAGCTCAGAAATCTGATATCTCTTGCTAATGGTTCCTATTAAATTGTGAATATATATTTTAAATAAAATATCAGTTAATTCTTTTATTATCTCAGACTTATTTACCTCTGTGTTTATCTTAAAATGTCATTTTATCATATTCCATTGTTTTGCTTTTTTCTAGAAATGATTTCAAAGGGTTCCACATTAATATAAAATCCCTTCTATAATTTTCAATTTTCCTCTTGTATTACATATTCATATTACTCCATCTTAATTTAGTCAACTACAATATTACAACTTTTTTATATGCCTCCCAATCTGTAATACTTTTACTCTTCCTTTATGGTCATTATTCCATGTTTCTATCTTTTTCTATCTTTTATTGCATTTCAAATGCCCATAGTAAACCATTTTTTCCCTCTATGTAGTGAAAATTAATTTTAGGCTTATGGATGCTCAAAATGCTTAGTAAATTGGAAAAGAAAGTTTTGTATCCATCATCTTTATCCATTCTGATATCATTTATGTTTCTATTAATGGGCTCGTCAAAATTCCTCTATTCTCTTTGTTTTACAATTATTTCTATGGTGTTTAATGATAGTGCTATAAGCAACATTATGTTTTTATTATATGTAGTAAATTTCAATGTGGTTGATGCTGAATATTTTTATATAAAGACTGGTGATTGTTCAGTAACAGTGGCTCAAGTTATGCATATAGGTATTCAATATTAAATTTCCTCTTATCTTTAGGCTGCTGTGGTTGCTGTGTCAGAATTGAAGAAACTCCCTTATTACAGCCAAAAAACTTGAGGACAATGAAATTTAATGCTATGGAGTGAGTATTTTTTTATGCACTCAGGAGTACAGAGTTAAAAGTTTTATTGATGGAATCCAGTGTAAAATAATATGTACTACAATTATAAATTTCAACCTTCGGGAGTTGATCTTGAAAGTTTTCCTTATCTTTTAGGACTCTTCTTTAGTTGCACAGTATGTATGCATCAGTTTTTCAACATCTCGTTCACTCATTCCGTTTCTTTGCCCAATAGTTGCTCCTTCTCGCTGTTGAAAGAAAAAAATCAGCACTTTAAAGAAAATGCATTTTTAAAGAGTAATAAACATTTAAACAATAAACAGCAAAGAAAGACAGGTTTGGTAAAACTTGTCTTTCTTTTGCATAGGGACTTTTACTATTGCATAAAGAAATTAATACAACTCATTACTTTCACCTATGAATATTTCTAGCAAATGCTGGAGTGAAATATGAAGGCAGTTTTTTGTTGAAAAGCTGTGTGTATTAGTTTCTAAGGTACTCTTTAAATGTAGTTGTTTCTTATGCAATGAGGAGACTGCTAAGGGAATCAAATGATAATTAATTATGCATTAACAATTATTTGTAAGTTTGCATCCTGTGTATGATTTTAATCCACCTTTTTAATACATTCATTTGATGTTTTTTGTTTTAAGATTATAAAGTTTACTGGTGGAGCTGTATGGGGTGCTGAGAAAGGAAGCTGAATACCATCATTAAGAGGCTTTTGGGTGCTATATATCAATCTGAAATGAAGATGTTTGCCCAAGAATGTTATGTGATGCCCTCTCGGGCACAATAGTGCCTGCAAAGGCATTTATTTTCAAGGTTTGTTCTTGCTCTGTGAGGCTTAATTCATGCATTTAAAAGTAATCCAGAATATGACGATGGATGCCCTGTTCCGAGTTCTCTGCCATGCTAAATAAGGGCTTATATATTTGACTTGTAGGCATTTCTGTACCTAATACCAAATGATTATTCAAGCAACAGCCTAGTAAGTTACTGTATTTGGCTGCTTACTAGTGGGTGTTAAGTAAAATATGAGTGATCTTCTGTGAACCCTGGACTGAATGCCTTTCTGTTTAGTGAGGGATACTCAGGAAAGTTGCTAGTTGTACCAGGAAAGGAATGGACCCCTTATTCTGAAAATAGTGATTTCTCTGGTTATAGAGCTTGGTATGAGGTAAGCTCACATATTCTTAGGGCTGATGCCCAGTTTTTATTTTGGCTTTGACTGTGTGTGTCTACAACAGATATCTCTTTTACTGTGGAAATTTATTTCAATTTTATAATTTTTGTACAAAGTTTTTCATTCAAATTGAAATGAAGCTCCATGTCCATGCATAAGTTTTTAGGTACATTGACTTAGATACCTATCATATGTCGGGCTCTTAGGCAGCTGAGAAATCTAATCTCTCACTATTTGTGTTAAGTTCCTTCTTGCTTGTTACCTCTTTGTAGGACATCTTTGTGGTGCATTTAAACAGTTCGAATAATGGTGTGGAAAGAGGCACAAGGCTTGAAAATGATCAGTTACTCCTAAAATTAGAGCTGACTTGCTTATTTATGAGAATGAATTGTAATCCATTAGAGGGAAATTATGATCGATCCTTCATACTGTTTGGAATATTGAAAGTTTTGGAATTTTAATTTCATTTGAGTACATATGTATTTATTTTATCTTAATACAGGTATTTAATGCCTTCCCAAGGGTGCATAATTGTCGTACAGGTCTGATGTTATTATTTCTTTGAATTTATGAAGTTAGTTTAATTATGGGTGTTCAAATGAATTCTTCATTAAATATATTTGTAAGTATGATATTATTACAAGAAATACTCAATAATGTAAAACACAACCTTATTTTTGATAAAATGATACATTAAAAAGTATCCCTTATTATGTAATGCTGCCCTGTGTGCAAATTTATGAACCTAAATTAAGCGCATATTGATTTTTTTGTGATTTAATATATTTTGTCTTATGTTATATTTATTCTTGTAATCTTTTCAATCAACTAAATCAAGTTATCTCATGTTTTTTCATGGCTAAATCCTTATTGTTGTAAATTTCATTAATATTCAAATTTTTGCCAAGAAAATTTGTAAAAAGGATCAGTGCATATTATACAAAGTACATAAGTGCCATTGCAATTAAAATATATTTATGCCTAGATCATATATGACATTTAGTGCTGCATATCTTCTATTTAATATATCAAGTGCATTATTAAATTTTTATTTATAACGACTTGATAAATTGATAAGTGGTTATTTATCAGCTATATATATTATTAGTATATTATCATATACCAAGTATGCATTATTTGGATGTAATCATATAATGCTTTTAAAGTAAATGTTATACTTATGTTACTTAAACCATCAAATTGAAAATCACAGTCGTGAATCGATTCTAATAATTCTTGATACATACATCAGTGGCAAGGCGTGCAGTCATCTCTGGATTCGCCAATGACTAAACCAAAATGTAAATCTAAAGAAGGATTTATGGAAGATCATCAACAGTTTGAAAATATACGAACAACGGTACTTGTTCCTTTTTGTTGAAGAAACAACGTAGAAAGACCAAATTCAATCTACAGATTCACTCATTATACAGTAAAACCCCTCTTTTACACTTTTGAGGGGAACTAGAGAAAAAAGTGTAAATCGCGGGAAAGTGTAATTTGAGGGTATGCAATTTTATATGAAAGTTATGCCTGAAAGAGTCTTGCTTCTTGATTTTGCCTGCCTAATTCTTGCTTTCATTGAATGACAAGTTTAAAATTGAAATATAGTTCCAACAAAACCTCTTTAATAATGCCAAAATCTCTTATTTCAAATGCATGGGAACATGGGGAGATATATTAACTAGATTACATATGGTTGGGCCAAGATTAGGAAGAGTGTGAAAAAATTGTACAGTTGTAAATTGGAGAGAATATCAGGAATTAGTTTACAGGTGTATGAGGGAAGATGCAGAACAGCAAGCAGTTCAGAAAGGATGGAGGGGGGGATGGTGTAGTAGACACTAGAGTAGTCAAGACACTGTTCATTACTGTTAAGTGAGGAGAGCTGCTGATAGAACTTACAAGAGATTCAGCATAGGGGTAAGGAAAATGTGAAAAGAACTGCATGGCATTAATGATAGACAAGGGAACTTGGGAATAGAAGAGGAGAATGACATAGATAAGGATGAACTGAGGCCAGGAGTCTTGATCCAACCATGCTAGTAAGTTAGGGTAAATATTATGAGAAAAGAAGGTGTGGAGACTATAGTGATATTCTATCAAAGCTACTTAAGAATCGAGCTAAGGAAGAATGAGATGATTTTACGGGTGTGTTCGTAGGATATATGAGGATGAAATTTGGCTGGAGGATTTTTTAAAATCTGTATTAATGCCTCCAAAAAAGAAAGACAAGACCACAAATGCTGAAAAGCATACACTTCTTAAATAAATGAAAAATTTTCATCACCAATGCGATAGCATCAGCCATCCCGCGAGTTATGCAACCTGAACAACAATCGCGAGAAAAACGACGTACGTGTACTGTAATCCCTCGCGGCATTACAATTGCACAGATGAGCGAGGTCACGATAAATAGAGGTATATCTGGGCAAATTTTATTTCTCTTTCATAGTGGTAACTTACTGCATGATTTTTTACTTTGTCTTTCACGGAGCGTTGAGTCCAACCACTAGTTATGCAACCAGAACGACAATCACGGCAAAATCGTCTCGTGAAACGTAAATGGCGAACCATTCAAGAATTTGCTAGCGTGAATAAAGGGAAGACGTTACATTGCGGGTATATGGACATTATTAGGACATGAAGAAAAAGTCGTTAATGGCGGGAAAACGTAAATTGCGGGGACGTAAAAGCGAGGTTTTACTGTAGATAATCTGTTTCGATATCTATATCCTAGGCTGAAAAACTAGTACTGAAAAAAGTACCAGTATTTTTTTGATGAGTATTAAAAAGCAATAATAGTACTCCCCCGGTAGTACCGGTGAAAAAATACCGGTATACCGGTACTTTCGTGATTGATTAAATGTGTTAATAAGTTGAAAATTAACGTTCGTCTTACCCTAATTGTCTGGTATTTTGGCAACTTAGAATGCCAGATGGAAATAATACGCTGAAAAAGTCATCCACAGGCATTTTTTACGAAAATTTATCGGAAAAATAATACGGAGGCTCGATATTCTAAAGGTGAGAAGAGTGATAGTGACATCGTTGTAAAAGACAACATCATACAAACGCTTTCGGTAGGTACATTTAAATTTTGGTGTTTTCCGGGTGTATTTTATGTGTGAAGTTCTCTTGGGAGCTCTTCCAGGTGAGTGCTTTTCCTACAGCCATTGTTTTTTTGTCACACTCTGACACCGTCATCAGGACGTCTTCTACCATGATCTTAATGAATAATAAGTCTTCTTATTCATTATAATGACCTGACGGTGTCAGTCTGACACTTGGCTGTACAAAAAGCACTCACTTGGTGCCTGAGAAAACTTCACTCATTGTAATTTTTGTTGTTTATGCGTGTGTAAAAATATCTTTACACTTGTCTCTTGTAAAGACATTTGATGGTACGATTTTACATTACAAGAATCGGTGTTAGTTATGCCTAAAATACTGCGATGGAATAAAATTCGATGTTGTAGTCATGGTCGCATTTCCATTTATTTTAGAGAAATAAATGTATTTGTACGGTCCAATAACATTGATTTTCGAGCTTGGGCCTTGTAAGGATCTCTCGCAACAGACACATTTTTTGCTGCTGCAAATATTATTTGTCCGGTTTGAGGATGGAACGTGTTTCTTTGGAAATTATTCCCTAATTTGATACTGGTGGGTGTATTCCTCTTCAGTGCCCTACCGTTTCTATGTTGTAAAATGTCGAATTTCCTTAATTAACATAAAAGTATGTTTTTTTTTAACTTACACGCACTCCTTTACTCCAGCGGAACGGTTGTAGGGAAGAGAATTGGTGAACATCTCCCACAATCAGAGTAAGGATGGGCCTTACTCTGAGGAACATCCACCACCACCACCAGGTTTGGGAGGGGGTGGGGGGGGGGGTCACCAGTCTTGTCCCCTTTACCCCCGCCCCTCCAAAGAAAAGACAGACTATCGATATGTATTATTGTAACCATTGTTTTATGTTGAGCCATGTTACTTGTTTCCTATTCGTCATGTTCAGTATTAATCGTCGGTCGTTGCCTATTAAAAGCAAGATGCAGAATTTTATGCCGAAAATTCTGTACATGCACAATTCAGCTTGGAGGGACGACCAACCCCTTCCCCCCCCTCCTAGCTTACCACCGCGGAAGACCATTTGAGATAGGAATAAAATTTAACGATTGGTAACAAAGGGGCAAACAACATTGTTTACCCCCCTTTTCTTCCATCACCATATGCCAGTGAACGATTTCACGCTACAGGAATCTTAATCATGAAGGATTCAATCACAGAATTTTCAGATATCAATTGTCCTATTAACATTTTGTCCGGCATGTCGGATAATAGGATCTTTAAATTGTTCCGAGAGAAAGGGAAAAATAACCAGTAGGCTGCAGTAGGCATATGGCAGGATGTCCACTGACCGGGAAAACCTAGGAAAATCTGGAATTATTCGTGAATTTTCAATGCAGGGATTTGTTAGTGGATTATTCGTGATTTTCTGGTCTGAGTCGGGAATTTTAAAAATTCTTAATTCAATACAAAAATCCTTATTTTATAAACAGGATAAATAAGGATGACTTTAAGATATGGATTTGCCGTTGGTATGAATGAATAAATAAACGACGGAAAAGT
Source organism: Platycnemis pennipes (assembly GCA_933228895.1). Taxonomy (NCBI): domain Eukaryota; kingdom Metazoa; phylum Arthropoda; class Insecta; order Odonata; family Platycnemididae; genus Platycnemis; species Platycnemis pennipes. Next base: position 77,394,116 of record OW121851.1, on the reverse strand, counting down.
AGTTAGGCTCAATGTATCGTCAGCGCTATGTGGATCGGAGACGTTTAACTGTTCGACTGTCAAACGGATGCCTTCAGCGTCACGTCAAGTGCCCATTGTTCTCATTCATTGCACATCGGATTAAGCCCATGATACGCAAACATATGCCTAACGTGTAGTAATGGCCGGATCGGATCCGTCGGATCCGAAGACACGGTATAAAATCGGATCCGGATCGTAGATTTTAAATTTTCGCGGCTTAGCGATCGAAGTGCTCCATGAATGGAATTTAGGTGCAGGTCACGAAATTAGATGAAAATGTTCCCGTGCAACTAGAAGCAAAATAAAGAAATAAGACTTCCCCATTACCCCGGTATCGCGGGAAAAATTACGAAGTCACGCGGGTAGCCTACATTCGCCGGGATCAGGCGGACAACGAGAGCTAGTTTACTGTGCGAAGTTCGATCCGTATCGCAGTTTAATTTTTCTTTCAGTCATTGCATTAAAAATGTTATCATCTGCAATTTCAAACCATTACATCTGAATACTCACTTTATTATACTTTTGTTGTTTAAATTAGATTTACAAATGTACCATTAATTAATTAAGGATGGTCGGGTTGGATCCACGGGTCTTTCATTTCATTCGCTACTGAAATCATATCCGAAGACAGTAGAAATTCAGATCCGGATCGGAGATTTTAAATTTCTCGCCTTATTGATCGATGCGCCCCGCGAATGGAATGTACGTACGTATGGTAGATACTGACAAGGAGAGATTGTGTAACTTGGTCACGAAATGAGAAGATTTTTTCCGTGCCACAAAAACAAAATAAAAAAATACTCTCGACTTTTTTCTCCATAGGCCCGGATGCGCGAGAAAAAAAAAGCCGAATGTCACGCGGGTCGCTTACATTCGCCAGATTCCCGTGAACCTATGATAGCGTAGTTGTTAAAAATGAGAACTAGTGTACTGCAGGTCGCGAGTTTGATCCTTAACACTACCTAAGAATACAGGCTATGCTGTACTCCTAGGGTAATGCAAGTAGGCAGTTAAAAAAAGTAGATTATCAGAAATTTTATGTGAATTTATAATTAAAAAATAATAAAATTTGGCGTTAGTGAAAGGATTGGAAAAATTTTTCATTGCAGAATTAAATCGTGTAATCATTATTTTAACTTTACAATGTATTTATGAGTGACGCATTTGTAAATGTAGTTTAAACGATAGAAGTACAAAAAAGTCAGTATCAACACAAAAAGGTTGGAAATGAAGGATGATAAAGTTTTTGATTCAGTGGCTGAAAGAAAATTTTTAACAGCGATAAGAATTGAACTTCATTACCTGCAGTCCACTACCCCACTCTGCTATTGTCGGCTTACCTGATTTAGGAGAATACATTCTCCCCACATGTCATTCTACTTTTTTCTTGCAAACCCGGGCCAATGGGGAAAAAATGCGAGACTTTATTTAAATTTTGTTTATAGTAGCATGAAGAAAGGCTAATTTCATTTCAAGATCAAGAGTTACGCAACCTCATCTTAGGACTAGAAAATTCTCAAATTTCATTTCAAAGGTTATTGTTAATAAGACATTGCAAAATTACTAGTTTAGCAGCTTGAAATATTCTATAATAATTTTTTCGTCTTAAAAATGGAACCCCTGGATATTCCATAAATGGGATCTCTTGGCTGCATTAAAATTTTTTTTTGTTTCTAATAAAGAATTTTAAAGCATTCAAGGATTTGATTAATAATTGGAAAATAATTCCTTTATTAATGAAAATGAACTTATAATGTTTCTTTTAACTGCACATTTGATGTGTATACTTCTGATGTGTATTTGATGGGATACTTCACTGTAAGTACAATGTAAGTTGGCTTTCTGGTAGGTAGGTTTCCCAACCAACAAAGAGAGTCTCTTACTACCAATAAAACTACATATTTAATTACTTTAATTTATCAATTATTTCTTATTTAATTACTTTATTTATACTATGCTATGGGTTAAACTTAAAAAAAACCCATATTCTACATAGAACTTGAAAAACATCACTTTTGACTCGTACAAGAACCGCGATATATTAGCCTGGAAATTTTTATAAATTTAGCCTTGAAAACCTTGAATTATGCTTGAATTTTATATTTTGACTTTTGTGGACACCCTGATATGGGGATCCCCTTTATTTTTGATAAAAATTCTCTTTTTGCACTTCCAATGCAGTCATAGTACATGCCCACAGCGTACTTAAGTCATATTATAATTAATTTGATCGCATTGCCAAGAGAGACTTTTGAATAACTGTGGTGTACATATTTAATAAATGAAATTATAGTTATTATGGGATTGGTGAGTTTCATGAATTGCCAACAGCATGGTGAAGACTTGAGTGTTTAATATTTTGTCCAATTTGGAAAATTTGTTTGCTAGCATGCTGGTGAGCACTTATTTAATAGGCACTAACCATTTTCACAGAGGAGCGTGTTAGCCTAGTGGCTAGAGCGCTTGGCTACTGATCGAAGGGTCCTGGGTTCAAATCTGGGTGGAGCCTTCGGATGCTATCAATCGAAAAATCCTTGGAGTGCGAGGTGGCATAGGGAAAGGAACTGCCCCCTACCCTGAATGTGTGAAATTCACATGCCTGTGGCTTAGTCTGGGGTGAGCTCTACCCTCACCTATCAAAACAAACCTTTGGGTTGAATCACTGAGTGAGAACCATTTTCATGGTGTATTCAAGATTGTTGGGACCATTGTTAAAATTCTGATAGGAACTCATATGACAATGGTGATTCATATAATACTCATGATATTAGGAACATACCAACGGTACAATAGTGTCACTCCCATCTTTTGAAAAAGCTGTCCGTCCGTAGTGCATCACACTTGAATAATCATATTGCACTCCAAAGTCGGTGACTTGTGATTCATTGTACTTTTGGAAGTTGCTTTCTTTACCTGAGGAGAAGAATTATAAATTATAATTAGTCTTAACACTGTTCTTAATTTAAGTGTCTTTCTTTTGGCAATCATGGAAATTTTAATATACCGTATATGCTAAATTTAAAATTAATGCATTACTAAAATGCTTATTTCTTACTGTTGAGCCCTTGAATAAAATCCAATTGGCGGCTCACTTCTGGGTGAATGAGAGCTAATCTGTTAATACATTAATTACCCTGCTGTGACTTATGTAATGACAGTTGCACATTTTATTGAAGCTTTAACCTGATATAATCCAAGCCTAATTCCAAAACAACTACATGTTAAACTAGAAAAATATTCTATTGGTATTTTGAGCAGTTAAAAATTATTTTCAAATATCTTTCCAGGTAGTAATATGATCTTATGGACATTGTCATTCAATAATTTTCAAGTCCCTGACATGTATGCGCTTTAAATGAGTGTAGCTATCAGTCTTTTGAATTTGAGCACAAATTAACGAGGAGTAAATAAACCATGGCTGCAATTTATGGCATGTGGATAACTTACCGTTCTCAATCTTGTCCCATTTAATTTCCACAAACTCATCCCGGTTATGAGCACTCTGCTGGTGAAAGAATCCTAGAGCATGCAGAACTTCATGAACAACTACACCATGATGTACGCATCCAGGGCGTTGTAAATTCACCACTTGCCCTCCAGGTCCTGGACCCTTATCCCCTGCTCCTGTAATAAAACCCAGACCCAGGTTTTCCAGGAAATACCTCTTCTTTCGTTTTTCACTTCTTTTGGCTCTGGAATGGTCCTGCTCCACACTATCCATATCAGCTGAGCTATCTGTGTCATCTAATGGGTCTAATAGTCCTTGGCCCTTTTGCCTCCCCACCATTGACCAGCAGCCTGTTGGCTCTCCTTGAATCCATATGTATTTGGCTGGCTTTTTTTTCTCGGCAAAAAATCGGGATTCGTCATCATCATGTGACACAGGAAGTGCTCTTATTGGTGATTTCTCCTTCTCTGATTTATCTCCATCTTTATAGGGGACTAGTTTCACGCATGATTTCTCATTAAATTCCTTCAATGCTCCCTCAATGATTCCCCGCTCTTTTTCTGCTAAGTAAAGGAAATGACTCAAGGTGAAAAAAGGTAATTTTTTGTAACATATTTGAAATAAGAGATTTGATAGAGAATGATATTAAGCAGCTGATTTTCTGTAATTTTTAATGGTGCACGAGGCATTTTCCTCGATTTCATATTAATAAATATCATTTAAGTGCCACTCAAGATCTCTCATAATTGTTAATAGGCTAACTGTAGGAAATTGTTAAATATTATGTTTTCATTGCACTGTATCGAGGAGCTGTCAGACCAAAGGACTATAAATCAAAAACATTATCAGATCAAATGTTATTATCATGGAAATTTGATGCAAAATTTGCTAGTAAATATCTTGAATTTTTTGAAGCTTTGCCATGTATGCCTCAAAGCCAGAGCTACAGGATTACATGAAGCTAGAGCAAAGCAATCAATATCTGTCTTCCAGGAATCTGGTAAATATATGGCTACTAATAAGGAAACTTACAGAACACTGGATCAATATAGTAGGGAAGAGTAGATTCTGGCCAACGGGTCTCTTCATTGTTTATAATGTTTCTTGAAGATCCAACTGGCTGTGGCAAGAGCATTATGTCTCCCTCATATTGGCCACTGAGTTCCCACACATTTTCTGCTTGATCAGGTGACCACGCTGCTACTCTTCTCGCTGAAGAAAAGATTAATTTATCGGATGAAGTATCTGTCTGGTTTAACAAGTAATGCATATCATTTTCATTGACTAGGTGTGACATTTAGTGGGAAGTATGTAGTATAATTGAGATAACATTGGATTTCTATTTTTCATACTTGGATCACTAGTGCTCATTTTTGGTATATGTATTTCAAATTTCTGTTGGAATAGAGACTAGAAATTGAACCTTAGTATTGGCGTGGCTGAGTGAATGTGAAGACCACTGACTTGCCCAGAATTTCTGGTGCCCACAGGATATGTGTGATATATTGCATTTCATTAATTTATATTTGGATATTGTTCCTCAAAATAAGTAGAGTGATGATTCATATTATTTGGCTGAATTGGTACAAGTACCTAATTGCACCAGTACTCATTTTCTCTCAGTCTATAATGTATTTCTTATGACATTCTGAACCACTTATTGTATGAGGTCAGCTTAGGCATTATGTTAAAGAAGCAGTTTCAATAGATACCAGAAATAATTGATTTGGGTAATATCTTCATGCAATAAGAGCCATGATGTACCATAATTTTCTGTTATATGCTCTTACGTAACATTTTACTGCTGTATTTTATAGTTTGAAAAAAATAGAAACACCCACTCTTCAGTTCAAAGTCTGATTCTTTAGTTGTGTAGGAAGGTATTATTATGAAATCATATCCACCTAGTCCTCTTCACTTCACAAGGCAATTTTCAATGTCATAATTTGTGAGATAATATTGTCCCAGAGGAGTACATATTTAGAAGAGATGGCCTGAGCCTTAAGTGTTGACATACCTAGTAATTAGTTTTTAATGTGTTACAATGTTTTCCCATGCCATTACTAACTAGGAAATTAATAGTATCTGAAGAAAAATTTCATTCAACTCCTTTTGTGTGAGACCATCTGATGTATAATTGAATGGCATTGAGATCTCTCCCATGTGGAAATGACCTTGTTATTTTGTAACTTAGCTTGAATGGTCATGCATTAACCTTTTAACATAGTAATATTTCTTCCTTGAAAATTATAGAATTATTCTATAACTCCAAGGATATTATTCCATTATATATTCTTTGAAATTTACCACTATTTTATGTGTGATATGGAAAGACAAAGACTCTCGTTCTACTCTTTACAGCAAATATCTAAGGTTTTTTGTTTGTGAATTACAACAGACCAAGAATATATAATAATGGTATAACATTAGGATATGAATTACTCTTTCAATTATTCTATTGCAAGGTTTTATTTTACAGTGCTTGGAGCAATAAATGAAAAACAGAAACATAGATGTATCGTAGGACACAATGTTTGCTATAAGATAAGGACTTTATGATGGTCATGGAGGAACAAACAAGGAACATCAATGTATAACTTGTGTGATTGCTTACAATATGTTTCATTATTCTTTGGCTTTATTTATGCATCTTTTATTTCTGGCAAACTTTTTAATAGCCACTTATGTGACATTGTTACTCTCAATGGCTGACTACCAGAAGATTAAACTCATAAGTCTCAAACCACCCTAGATTTCTAAGAGGAAGCCAGTTATATAAGTAGCAACAAACAATTACAACTGTCAGTTTTGTAACCTTCCTAGGCTTCTGGATTGAGTTCCTAAGGGTGACCTTTTCAATTTTGTTTCTTACAATTAATTAGGTAGGTAATCAATTTTCAGTTCGTATCCTGTCTGCCTGATTCTATTTCCCCTAAGTTCTCCTCTCCATTCTATCTGGTTGTGCCCTTGTGATTCTCATCTAGCTATGGCATCTTCAACTCTATCATTTACCTTATATGGGGAGCTTCTTTACATCCACATCACCGAAGGTCAACAAGTGAAATTCTCCGTACAGAAACATAATGATGCACTATTTGTAACCTAGGCAATCACTCTAGGTTTTTATTAAGTCTAACTTCATTAAGTCAAAATCTTGGGAATTAGAATGGGTCATATACTAATGATTCATTAGTGTTTTTTAGTATTTATATTAATGTGAAATTAAACCTTGTATAATCAATTTGAAGTGGTGATGAATATGATTATACTTCTTTGCAGCTATGGAATTTGGCTGTGGATGAATCACAAGGATTATTAATGTGACTGCTGGTGAAGCATTGTATCTGAAGTTAGCTACATTATTGCAGGAATTACCCCATTCTGCCATGAAAATTTCCTCTGGAACCCGAAGAATGTGAATGAAGTTTAAAGGTGTGCTTGATTTTTTCACTCTGTAATAGAACCATATCCCTCAACATCCTGAAAACGTGTTGCTACTAACTTTTGAATTCTCTACCTACTAATGTTTGTTTTAAATCATCAATCTTCATCTTTCTCTGAGAAAATCTCAAAATGCAGTGGGTAATAAGAGCCTTTAATAAGGGAGTGGATTATATATATGGCCCTTACACCCAAGTATGTTGTGCGAGATATATGTTTGGAAAGTTTCATTGCTGTTCTCTTTAATGGTGTAACACCTTAGGAAAAGCAGATATTCCACAGAGAAGAAAATCATTCGCCTTGACCGGGACTCGGAGTTAGTTCATGGGAATTATGACAGTGCAGTAATCGCTGTATTAGAATTCAATTATTTTTGCGACTAAGCTTCAGGTGCTCAGGAGACGGTCTAAGCATCTCCCCCGGTTGGGAGAAAGAAGGTCCTTCAGATGGCGGGGACTTCTCGTTGCCGTTTGCCAAGGACACTGCCCACAGGGAGGGAGAGCGTGGTGGTGAAATTGTGGTAAACATTTTGATACCTATTACAGAATATTTGTATGCGAGGGGATAGAAGAATTACGTACTGTTTTGCGTTCTTCTTCATCAAAATATTCATAGAACCTAGTGAACCGCTACCTGGGTTAGGGCACCAGAATACTGACTTTCCAGTAAAGTCCGAATGGAAGCTGTCAGTGGTCGAGATTGATCAGCGGTATACCGGTCCTACTTGAGTGTGGCGTGAGGAGCACTAGCAATAAGTTCGCTACTCCGTCCTTTGAATGGTACATACTTACGTCAAACAGTGGATCCCTTGGCATCTTTCGTTTAGAATAGGGATATAGGGAATAATGTTGACGCTGGGTTCTCTTGATAGTTAAATGGCGCACATCATGTAGTTCACACGGTCATTGAAACTGAAGCAAGTTGATGTCGCTTCCATTCGAGCTGCGGCCCGAGAAAGCCCGTGAGGTAATAAATTTCGAGGACGCTTGTTTGTCAGCTTTACACGGTGCAATCGTTGGTGCAGTATTTCAGTGACAATATATATTCAAGTGGCGGTCGCACCGCCAATATATCGTATAAGTACATATCAAGATCTGTTTAGTAGCAGTTGAACGTGAACGATGCTATATAGTACCAACACTTAAAATATGTTTTTAAACCGTATGCTAAGTAAAATAGTGGTCACCCTAACCCGTGTACTTAGCCCACATTTTGCACAGCGAATGAATGGCTGTGGGCCAAGTTAACGAGATAGGGGTGTGCCTCTTTCTTTACGAAGGAAATTTAAACTTCCTTGTGATTAATCACCCAGATCATGATTATTACACTTAATATAAGATTTTAGAGCAAAGCCGAAAGAATTAAAAGCAAACAAAAACACCCGTCTCAATCGTGAAATACCTATTTAATCGCTAGAATCCCGGTGGCAGTTCGTTGCCACTACATCCGCACATTTCTTGAGAATAAAATGTAAAAATTGCGCGAATGCACGTATCAGAATATGTTCTAATTTGCTCGCAGTCGTTCTCGCAATGGCGTAGTCTCTCCTCGCAAGTCGTCGCTTTACACGGCGCAATATTTCTTGCGCAGTTGTTCCCGCAGCAGCCTGCGCAGGATCAATGACCGAGTAAAACGGCCTTTAATTCCCAACTAAGGCTCTTTTCATGACAAATACTTAAGAATTTACTGTTTTCCTATTATTAAAAATAATTTTCGATAAAAAGGTTATACGTATCTGCATATTATGGGGCCTGAATGAAACATTTTGATTTTCCTTAACTTCAGGTTGCTTCCAATATTCCTAAAAGTCGGCTACTAGAATAGGAATCATTCCCCTTTAATTTATCCCCCCCGTTCTTTTTAGATCCAATAATGGCATACAATTATCATTTTCTGCGGGCTCGAAGATGGAGTTGCTCATGAAAGTCAAATGGGTAGAATGGCTAGGTACTGGGGCTGTTAGGAAGAAATCTACATTTTCGGCTGGTTCATATCGAGAAATGAATTGTAATTTTATCATGGATAAACTTTTACTGGAAGGAATATAAATGATCGGAAAAATAACGTTCGACATTTGGGTGGGACCAATGTGGAGGAAAGGTAGTAGAAAGAGGGAACTTTGATAGGAATGCAGATATACTGTAGGGAATCCTGTTAATTAGAATAAATGTTTGACTTTGTTTTCCATCGTCCGGATAATTCCAAACTGGAATCAAAATCCCTACCGGACATCCTTACATAGAGGACATGCCAGGAAAAAACAGGACGTCTGCAAACCTCCAGATCATGGTAACCCTATTCCGCGCAGAAACCAATCGGGGACTGATATTTTCATTATTCTCAGTCTCAGATTACTCAGTCGTATGCATTAGGGGAGGCGGCTATTAGGCGGGGCAATTTTTACCATTAATTAGTAGAAAGTAAGACAGAGAATTGTTTAGAGTTACCCGTAGCATTCTTCGTTCATTGAAATATTTAAATTCACTTTCAGACGTGTTGATTGTTTCCCTGTCTGCATGCTGTAAGACGGAATTTAGCCGAAGAGCGTTTGTGAGATCATAACTAAAAGATAAGGTTTAAAGTCAACAACTGAAATGTCTATCTCATTAACTTGCCATCATTTTTCAAAATAAGTGTTTGCAATAGAAAAAACTGTGGGTCCGAGGGAACTATCGACTTATGATAAGGGTAGCGATTCTCAAAGTTACTTATTGTAAGTGGAAGTTCGGTAATTTAATAGAGGATAGCTTTAACGTAGAAGCATTTTTGTATTGAAAATCTCCCGCTAGTTGTTAACATCCATAAAACCTGTCCTGATATTGTGTTAGCGTATGCTCTACATCTGATACGAGAGAGGTTTGCCTGACGCTCCCGGGGATAAGGCTATCGCTGCCCAGGGAAGCGAGAGTTCCATCCTATATGCAAGCCAATTGTAGAAGTATTTTTCGCTCTATAAAAAAATTGAAATAAGGAGCTTCCAAACATAGTTCCTCGAGGACCTTCTGCGCCTGAAATGTGCATTACACCAACGCAATGCGAATTTGTTTCGAGTCAATGTTTTTCATTGAGCAGATTTATTTCTTTATTCAACGACAGTAAAATGAGTTTATTTGATCCCCTATCTCAGACTGCCCGGGATAATATTTGAACCTGCAATCCTTGAGTACACCTGGAGGTTCGCCACTTGTCAGAAATATGCTGTGATTACTAACGAACGAACAAATTATTCGTACCATTTTGTACGGCAGGTTATCTTCCTCCGAATGCGAAGAATAGAATTCTGTTCTCAAACCTGTATCTCGAGCTGAATGGTTGAAGTCGTGCTCTAGCTTTTCAACGTATGCAGTCCTTAGAAAAATGCCCATTATAAGCTCAGTAGTAGGATCGTTAAATATTCATATGCATCTATGGAGAGCCGTGCTAGCAACAAGGAGTGAATCACCACCCGAGCATTTATTATGTACATACATTCATTAGTTATTCAGGGGAGGCGACCGACAATTGAGATAATTTGCCACGTTTAGAATAGGTAGGTAATTGGGTAAAGGTAGGGACACCATGGTGAGAAACCTGGTGTTGGCATTAGCCTACTCGTAACGACAGGGGTCAAAGGGACCACGGCCGTTTCCGCCGTAGAATAGCAGCGAAAACAGTTGACATCACCCTGATGTCTGAAGTGAAAGAAATTATAATTCTTTAAGGAAAAAAGTGGACTGTATCTGATTATCATTGAAGTTCAACAACTTATTTACAGTAACCATCATGAGCGGTATACAGTAAATAAAGACTGAAGAGTGCAATTCAACCAGCGTAAACAACGGCTTAACATCCCATCCGACGGACGGAGTACTTAACCTGAAATACCTGGCACTCATGTAGGAACCGATTTACCGATGAATAATACGCCACTGCATGGAATCGAACCCTGGTTCTCGGTATGGGAGGCCAGTACTTTAGTCACCCCAAATGAAGCTTTCAATTCAAACATATATTCTCAATTTTTGAGTGAGTTATTTTTTGGGATATAGGGAAATAAAGTAGCCGAACTAGATATGATAGAACTATCTAATCACAATTGGAGCAAGTAATATTCATTTTTGACCCTGAATCACATCAAGTTTAAAAAAACCTATAATTTCTAATGATCCTCGTTAACAATGTTCCCTTATGCCTCCATGAGCCAATATCGTGGGTTATATTTATTTGATCAGAAGACTTGAGATGGCCGTGTAAGAGCTACGTCTTCTATGGTCTCTACTCATCCATTCAGCTGTATCCTCGTAAAGAACGCACAGCAGTTCTCACAGCCTTTGGTTGAGTAGAATACCTACTTGTAAAGGTTGTACTCGTGATACACCAGTTCGAATTTTATGAATATTTTCCCTGAAATCAAAGGCAATTTTCTTGTGAATGTCACACTTTAAAATGAGAAACTTAATTTTCAACAAATAATACTCAAATCTGAAAACCTATATATAATTTTGAAGCAAAGTTAAAGGCCAGATTCAGAGCTGGTCCTTTTACTAATTTATCCCGCAGAGAAAGACTGTCGAGAAATCGTATGGGATTTCTTTTGTTCTAGAGAACTTTGGACGTTAAGTTAAACTCTGCGTCAATAGGAAGGAAGGGAATTTTTCAGATTCACGATATTGTCACGAGGTCGCCAATTAACCCGCGAGAAATTTAAAATGTAACGATATGATTGTATGAAGACTTGCAATAATGGTTCACTCACGTCGAGTTAAAATAGAATCCTGGGGTGTGAGAAACACCCCGCGCGCCCTTCCTCGTGTGAAACTTTATAGTATCAGCAGTATTGCCAACGAATGTTGACGAGGAAGAAACGTAAACAGGCGCATTGCTACTAGTGATGGGTCGGTCGTGAGTGATCGAATCCCGAGATCAAGTTCTCTTAAAAGATAGATCGATGAACTGGATCTCTCCAATGACCGAGGAGCTCATCTTTACGGATCACGATAGGAATGTGACATCAAGTATCGATCACGAGATCTGAGACCGACCAAATAAATCTTGAGTGATTTGTCTAACGTGAGATGCGTAAGTTACTTGATCGTTACTTTAAGTCTTTAAACTTCAATTCCTTGCCAATGACAAACTATAGTTTCTGATACTACTAATTACTCATTACTGGTCCAAAATAGGATTAATTAGGCACCATGAAGTTGGCACACGCTAACAAGTCACGGTAACTACATTTAACTCTATAAAAATATCGAGAATGTACGTGCAAATTCCCGGATAGTACTCCATGTGATGGAAAAAGTACTTTAGAGTTTCGTAAATTTGAAGTACAATTCCTCCAAAAGTAGCAAATTAATAATTAAACGATTTTTAATGGTGAAATCACTACGGGCAAACTACGGGAGTAACCGTGGGCCAACTTCCTGGTCATGATTAATTAAGTCAACACAATCTCATTTCCAATACAATAATGAGATAATATAAAGAGATGACTCTGAGGTGGCAAAATTTATTGAAAGAAGTATAATAAAAAACTAGACACTAATATCGATCTATAATACCTACATCGCTTAGGTACACAAATCAATCATTATCCTTTCACTGATTTTGGTCCATAAAATATGTCACTCTTCAATAGTTTTGTAATAAAGTGGGACATTTCTAATATTCTTCGTAACTATACTAAAAATTACAAACCTTACACGAGCATTGTGTAAAAACATAACAAACCTTCGAACGTATTGCACAATTGTGCCTTCAGTTGTTTAGAAGAATTATCCACAACTCCACGGAAACCGGCACTAAACGCGGTAGTTGTACACATCAGTCATGCTTACAGTATATAAATCACGAACGACCAGATTTTTTATCGCTCACGACTTTCCTGAGAGATCATTGAACGTAGGCACCTTGAACAGATCACTAGCTGGAACATCGTTCACTCCTGACCTTAAGCTCACGAGCGAATCACAAGTGGGAGTGATAGGCGTGACCGAGATCTCTCAAAAGACCGACTTTGCCCATCACTACTCACAATGGATAAAAAATCCATTGTGTAAATTGTTCCTCAGTCAGTCAGTACGTTAATGGGAGCCCAGATAGCCTGCATTGTGTTGTCAATGTTGTAGAATATACCGATAGGGATACAATACGAAGTTAACACATGGAATTTTTAAAAACTACCCACATAATATCGATGTAAAAAGTGGTGTTAGTTCTAATGTGCATTCTACTAAAGTAAACTACAACACTTATTGAAACTTACCCACTCCTCATTCATAGAGCTTGTCAACGCCGCGGACTACGTGTGACATGCTGCTATCATTGGTAATTGAGAAGAACTATTAGAGACGGCATTAGAAGAGGGCCAGTGGTACTGCGATCACACTCTAGTTGTGCTCATATTCACCCTGTTAACAGCATTGTCCCTTGAAGCTCTAGCTATGCAATACGCCAAACTTAGTAGTTCACCGCAAGATTGTGCTCAGCGGGTTTGGCGCGTGATACAGATGAAACAGAAAGTGAATCAGCACGCACAAATACGTTCTCAACGTACAAAAATCGTGTTTTCATCACACAATCACTTGTATATTTCAATTGTCTGGGATTACCGGGTGGTTCACGTGCTCGTGTGATCCTTAAGCCCCTGGTGAAAGGATATCCTATGGAAGGAGCCTTTTGGAAAAAGCAACGTTAAAGATCATCAACATCGGTCATCAATCCTAGGATTGGCTTGATGCAGCCTTCCACACTTGTACTTTTTGCCCCCCCCACCTCCTCAGTTAAAATAGTTCCGACGCCCCTGGTTGGATCCAATAATGGATCCTGATACACACACATACAAGTGTATCATTGGAGAGCTTAGTTAGTTGCATGTTGATATAAGGACTTTTAGCTAACTCAACTAAGAAATTGTTTGTGCATGCTTGCTTTGCTATTAAAATCTTTTTTTAAATTGTTATGTTTCGACTATAATGTACTTACTAATCCTTTTTAAGAATGATATGTACTGTATGTTTGTTGTGAATTCATCCCCTGCCACTCACCTTTATTGTACTAGCAGGGTATATATGAGAGAGAAATTTGAGGGAAAATGCCTCCTAGCTCTTAGTGATGTTTTTTTAGTTGCTGAAACCACTGTAGAATATTATTCTAAAATAGTGATATAGTTGAATCATGGAATAATTTTGTGTATCATGGCCGGATGTCTGCGAAAAGTGGGTGATTAAATAAGAATGCATTACGACTGAATTATGTTTCCCGGTATACATGAAAAAAAAATGTTTGAAAGGCGTATGTCTTGGTAAGAAAAATTAACCGTGTATGGAGTTATTATCTAGCCTACCGTGTATCGAAGTGAAACTTAGTTGTGCTAGAAAAGCGTTGTCGACTATATGTGGTGTGCGCGAAGAAAGTACCTGATAAATGTTTGCGGAACACAGTGATTAGATAGGGAGCTAAAGGAGTTGTTCATGATAGACAAATGGGCATAGAAAGACTTGGTAGTGGGGCTGTTAGGGAGAAATCGACTTGTTCGGCTGGTTCCTGTCGAGACAATTGACGAGAAGCGAATCAGTAAAAAATATGACGGAAGAGTAAACGGTGTGAAGAGGGGATAAACCGAAAAAAGTAATTGGGATAAGGTGGTCTAATCTACATGATCCGATGTCTTTATTTGGAAAGATAACGTCGTGAATGGTATCTGCATGTGCAAAATGCACGTAATGCTAGTAAATCTATCACTGCGTATTAAACTACAAGCCATGGTGAGGGCGTATGGCAAGGCGTGTTAGGGACTTACCAATGTAAAAAGGAGAGGAGGAGAAAAGAGAAATGATGGAAATGTATATGTATAAAGGGTGGAAAGGTTACGGAAAGTATGGTTATTGCTTGTACCCTCGCATTTGATTCGTCTCGGATAAAGAACCTGGAACCCGACGTCTCGAAGTGAATTTTCAGCTCACAAATGGCATTTTTTTTTAGGTTTAAAGTCAGGTTTAGCAGAATCATCCAACGATTTTGTCACGACACCTATTTAGGTCTCTATTTTCCCGGATACATGTTTAGTAACATTTTGTATCAAATTTATAGCTGTGATTGTAAGGTATTTTAATGAAGTAATTTTCAGCTTTGAGAACGGACGCCAGGCGCGAAGCCCCTGAAGGGTTTTGTATACCTCAGCAGAAAAAGGTTCTGCAAACTCTTGCGAGATCGAAATTAATGAGTTTACTAAGACATGTAGAGCTGATCTTTTTTTACTGTACGTTAGATTAAGGATCGATGAGTTCTGCGCGTGGGACAAATTTTTCTTGTTAGTATTCGTAGTATTCGTTCAAGGGTTTCAGTCACTGAAAAAACGTCAAAATAGCCCGATTTCTGCCTATTTTCCCGCAGCAACACAGAAACCGTAATTGAAACATGTCTTCCGCTCCCAGAAGGATTCATCCTTATCTTCTACAATGATATCAAACTAAACGAATTTATGTGTATAATAACGTCTTAGTGGATTATTTCCCGAACAATGTTTTCTGTATTTTATGCGTGAACATTTTTTCGTTCCAGTACCCTCTTTTGATCTCTGATCTGAGTATCTTCTGATAGAAATGTGGTCCCACACAGTTTTTATTATTCCGTGTATTGTAGACCACAATCTGAACCATTTTTGTTCTCACCTGTTTAGTGTGAATCATCTTATCCTGAATATTTACTTAATGTCTAAATAGATTCGTTTTCATTTGAATTTAGGCTCGCGGTTTCTTTCCGTCTTTGAGCTCATTAATGCATTGACTTCAGAAGTTACCCCTAGGAAGAAGAAGAAGGGCTCGCAATGCCATTGCTTCTATAAAAATAATGGAAAAATGGAATGTTGAGTTAAATCATATGTATACCCACCCTAACGAGGAGAATACCAGTTAATGATTGTGATGTAATTGTTTTACGTCTGAGACGAAGAATAATTTTCGTGAAGGATCTGGTGTTTTCCCGGTGTATAACGCTGGTGAAATCTTCGTAGTTGGAAAAGTTTCTGGGAATAAGAAATAGTCATTTGAAATGAACGAGGGGATAGTATGAAGATAGTAAATGTTAGCGAGTGTTGAGCTCATCAAGTTCCGAATCCCAAGGCATATGAAATTTGCGTATTAGGGATTGTGGGCCACTTCCTTTCCCTGTGCCGCCTGTGGTTTCTTAGAAAGATCTGGAACCCTGAAATAAAGCAGCTGTGATAGAAATATTCGTGTCCAATATCCTCATTCTGAATGCGAGGCCTCCGGTCATCCGCCCAACGCTAGGTTATCACGTCATCGAATACAATGTGTGGAGTGAAAAATCTTGATGATGCAGTTGCTATTGAAATACGTATTTATTATATACAATACATTATCAGAGGTTCTACGTTGGAACCTATATCCTTGCCGCTCTTTCACCTAATATATAATTCTGATTTAAAGAAGCCAATATATGTATGGCTTTAATTTCCGCAAATTTATGTTCAAGAGAATCCATTACTAATCAGTAATTGAGAATTATGAGCCTTCAATTTGATGGACCTGATAAGGACCTAATTGGTATGTATTAGTTACTATAAGTATATACGATTGTTTGTTCCACAAAAGATAAAGATGACTCTGCCAAAGATAGAGAATATTCAAATTCGTCATTCGAATATTCCCTATCTTTGGCATGATTCGTCGTTATCTTTTGTGGAACAGAAAATTGAATATACGTATAGTAACTAATACATACCAATAAGTTCCTTATTAGATCCATCCAATTGACTTAAAGAATCCATACTTTATAAAAACCGGTTATAGGTTATAAGAGTTCTGCCCCTGGGATGGAAGTTTTTTGCAACATGATGAATCATTGCATTCTTCGTTCCTCGTATCGTCATGACATTGTTAGGTCGGTTTTCCGTCTTCTTCATAACTCTCTCCAAAAGTAAGGGCGGTTGCTATGACAATTTAGCATGTGCAGTTAGCTTTTCATTTCTCACTAAGATTTTCTGAATATACTAAGAAACCAATAAACGCCCGCTTAATAATACGGATTTTTACAGTTGCAGAAAACGAGAGCTTAGTTGAAACATTAATTCGCGTGGTCCTTTGTAATTACTTGTGAGATGCGTTGCTAAGTTGTGACAGCGTTGTAGCTAATAAGTTTCGGTGTCCATGGCAACGGATCATCGAGTATTGTCGCTTTGCTTCTGCTTCATAAACAACTCCTTAGCAACCTACGTGACAAGTGTGACCACCGCTTTCTAATGTGCCGCCAGCATCATGATGCGTTCATATTCATTTAAAAGAATCAATTGCCAGATGTTATTTTGCGAAACCATCGTCATTAGGTAAGTTTGATATACATGAAGTGCTATTGCACCCACTTTATTTCGCGGTCACCTGAGATTTTGCTAGCGGCCATTATTTTCTGTTATGTTCACAGGGAATGGCTGAGTTCATAAATATTGGATAATTTTTGAATTTTGAAAGAAAATTACTATTCCTCTCCGGAATATGAACGTTGCTACTATTATTTTAATCAACGTGACTATTCCTTTGCGAGTCCCATTTCATGATATGGTTTGTCCAATATTGAAGTTTATACAACTTCCATAGATTTTATAAGAGAAGTCCAGCGTAATCATGCACTATTCACGATGCTTTGATAGCAACAAAAAAGGTGCAAATGATCAAGGTTCGTAAACCTATATTTTTATCATGTAATTCTTTCGCTATTTCTTAAACGAACTTAATTTCACTGTAATCGCGGGTTAAGTGGCACGTCGTGAATTCGCGACCTTCTTTTACGGCAAGTGGTATTTATCGAAAAGTGATGATACATATTCATGTTAAAAGGTTAAGTTTGTTCCAGAAAATCTTCTGTATTCTTGTCTTTCGGTGGACATTATGTTCATTTTTAAATTTGAGCGATTTTTTTGGCCGGTCATAAGGGTGCATGGGCTTTTTCAATTGCAAATGCTATTGATAGTTACTTTAGATTCCATGCTTACAATTTCCGTTGCTGTACGTGGTAGTTATGATGATGATATTTAAGACGGGTTTGGACTGTTGCGACGTCATCGTGAGACATGCTTTGAAATTAAATTAGAGAATTTGGGTCAATGCTGTCAGGAAAGCTAAGGGACTTCAGAGCTCCCAAGACCATCAGAATTTTCGTTGTGGCATTTTCCCTCGACGTTCAACCGTGTCTGCCTGTTATCAGTATATTTATAAGGATAGTGTTATTTTTACTCTGGTGGTTAAATATACGCTTTACTTAACGTTGTGGTATATAACCATTATTCTGCGTCTACTTTACCGTTCGGTTAGGATTCCCCGTATGAAGATAGTGTTCGAAAGTGATTATCAGTGGACGATAGTGGACAACGTGATTTAAAAGTTGGATGTTTATGGCTTTTAAACAGTACGTACCAACTTCCTGGAAAGGAAATCCATCTTTAAAATATCCGGTGAAAGTTGGCCCAAATGGCAATCCCCATGCCGTTGTCAGAAGAAGAAGGATGATCTCTGGACGAGCCATTTAGGAACTGCGCTCCTGAAGGGTAAAACAAAACCACCTCGGGCGAGGCAAATATCTACTGTCCCTCAAAAAAGGTGGAACCGCCCTTTTATATGCCACTCGCAATCACCTCGACCGCGATTTTATGAGACATTCGCAGGGGAGATTTCCCGGTGAGGTGGTGGTGCGTGCTAGGAGTATCTTAAGATAGGGTTACGTAGAAAATAACGGCCGACTGTCACGTGCATTCTACGTGGCAAATTTTTTTACGATTCTTCCCTTCGATAAGGGATTTATTTCCCTCGAAATTCATATAAATTCCGCTTTTAACCTGAGCATTTTTTGGTTAACTGTGGACATTAAAAAAAAGTTATTCTATTAGCCAAGTGTAATATGCAAAAATCTTCGTTTTGTTAGAGGCCGAGGTAGAACAAACGTAATTCACAGGTTCAGATAATGAACAGTACTTTAATGTACGTACTTGGATTACAAGAACGTGCACATCAGAACGTGTACATCGAGAGACTGACAAAAAGACAGAGACAGCTGACCAGGCATGGGCCGAGTCACGAACAAAAGAATAAGGATAGTAGCAGTAGAAAACAACTGCACAACGTATTGATGCTTGAGTTATATCACAACAAGTACAAACACTCAACACACCCCCTTAAATTAAGCATCATATATGTTCACAACATTCATAATCCTAGAAAAATATAAATGCTTTTCTTTACATAAAGGTTTGGTGAGAATATCAGCAACCAAGTCATCTGTTGGATTGTATTTCATTTTTACAATCTGACGCCCAATTACATCTTTAACAAAATGGTGTTTTATATCAATATGTTTACTGCGTTTCAAAGTTTGCTTGTTCTCAGCCATACATTGAGCAGACAAATTGTCATTCAATATTTCTATCACACCAAGTTTCAGCTCCAACTCTTGACTTAAATTGTTAATAAAACATGCTTCTTTCACTACATTAGTTATGGCTAAATATTCAGCCTCTGTGCTGGATAATGCTACAGTTTTTTGTTTTACAGATTCCCAACTAAAAGTTGAGGTACCAAGTTGCATGATATAACCTGTTTGTGAACATCTATCACCAGGCACACCACCATAAGAAGCATCAACATACCCTTTAATATTTAAATTTCCAGATTTAACATAAACCAAACCATGATTCTGAGTACCTATTAGATAACGCATTACTCTCTTTATAGCTGACCAATGAGACTCATCATAGGCCGTACTATACTGACTTAATTTATTGATTGCAAATGCTATATCAGGCCTCGTGTTAACTGCTAAATACATAAGTCCACCAATTATTTCCTGATATGGTACAGTTCCACTATACATAAAAGTGAGATCTGTGGCTTTGGTCAATACCAATCCAGCAGCCATAGGTGTAGGAGCAGGTTTAAGATCAGTCATACAAAATCTTTCTAACAGCCTTTTAACATATTGAGCCTGGTCAAGAGAAATAATTCCCTTTTCTCTTTTTCTGATCACACGCATTCCCAAACAATCTTTCACATTACCAAGTAACTTCACATCAAAGTTTTTGTACAGTGAATCACACAAGATTTTACTGTCTTGTTTACAGTTTGAGAATATATAAATATCATCTACATACAAAGCCACTATGGTAAGATTTTTATTTCTATGACACACATAAACACATGATTCAGATTTTAACTGTTTGAAACCTGTTTTAATTATAACGTCAGAAATTTTTCTATTCCACATCCTACTGGATTGCTTTAATCCATAAATGCTCTTTCGCAATAAACATACTTTTCCTGGAACTGAAAAACCCTCTGGCTGTTCCACGTATATTTTCTCATTAAGATCTGCATTTAGAAAGGCTGTGGTTATATCCATGTGACTTATATCCAGATCCATTTCATTAGCAAACGCAAATAACAATCTCAGTGTGGTGTAACTAACAACTGGAGAAAATGTTTCATGAAAATCAATCCCATAAGTTTGAGAAAAACCTCGGGCTACCAGGCGAGCTTTGTGCTTTTCAAATTCACCTGAACTTCCATTTTTTAATTTAAAAACCCATTTAGATTTTACAACGTTACAATCTGATGGTCGGTCCACTAGTTCCCATACTCTATGATTCATTAAAGAATTATATTCGGATTGCATAGCTGACTTCCACAAGGGATCCAATAAAGCGTCCTTAGTTGATTTAGGAATATTGACAGACATATCAGTCAAAGCCTGAAAGGACATGTCATAGTCAGCATGCCAACGAGGTGGCTGTCGCATGCGTGAGGGTCTATTACAACCCGCAACATTAGGGATATCATTGACAATAGGTGCATTTTGAATATTGTTTTCTGACAAAGTACCAACATCATTCATAGCATCCACATTTTGAACATTTCTATCTGAAAAAATGATAACATTATTGTCAATTTCAAGCTTATTTCTATCCATATCTTTGTTTTCACTTGCAATAGGAATATCACCAGCCATTAGGGTCTCAATAAATTTGACTTCCCTAGACATGTAAACCTTTTTAGGATCATGTATATCACCTAATCTGTATCCTTTCTTCCCGGGACCATATCCCAACATAATTACTTCTTTTGATTTGGGATCTAACTTATATTTGTAATTAAGGTGCCCTGTCCTTTTATGCCAAATTTCCTTAGATACATTGGAGACATTCATCATAAAGGGTAAAACCTTGTTCACATCGTCTACAACATGAGGAATTTGTTTAGGAATATCAGAGACAATACCTTTAGATGGACATACAAGAGATGCACTTGCCATAGTAGATATCTTAGGCATTCCATTGTCACAAACAGTTGCTGTGGTTTTTCCATTTTGGTCTAATTTATAAATGCCACCAACAGCACTACCTGTAAGCTGACTTGTACCTGTAATGTTAACTTCATTTTCATCAAACACATTAACACCATATCTGTCAAACACAAGTACCTTACCTTTTTCTGCAATTTTAGAAACTGACAATAAATTTGCAGCACTCTGTTTACAAAGCAACACATCAGTAATTGTACCATTAACTAGAGAACTATTACTACTAAAAATAAAGGGCACATTTCCAACACCTTGGCATGACATTACAGAACCATTAGCCGTTAAGATATCAGCATTCACAGAAGTTTTGAGGTCATCAATCCAATCACCACGAGATGTTAGATGTTGACTTCCACCACTATCGAAGAACCACTGATTTTTTGGCATTTTAATTCTACTATATGTCGCAGCAGTCATGAGAACTAAGCCATCATTGCCATCAAATTTCTTGGAATTTTTTGATGTATCTTGAAAACTTGAGGAATTTTTGTTTTTCAGTCTCTTCCACTTAGTGCACTGAGGTCGTTTATGTCCTTCTTTCTTACAGTAATGACAAATAATGTTGTTGGGAACAGTTTTCTTGTTTGAATTAGGGGCATGAGAAGCACTTGACCTGAATTTGACGGATGCTAGTGAAGATTCGCACGCATTGGCACTTCTTCGACAGTCCTCCTCTATCAAAAGCTTTTTTACTTCCTCACTTCTAACTTCAGTGTGAGTGGACGCAAAACCTTGCACCAAAGTCTCAAAAGACTCCGATAGACCACTTAACAAAATTTTCCCAACTTTGTCATCAGGGACAACGACGCCGATATCTGCCAGCTGATTCACAACGGAAAGGATCCCATTAATGTATTCGGACATGGAACTAAAATCTTCGTAACGCATTCTCATTAACTGTCTCTCTAACATTAGTTCACGAGTCAGCCCTGAGCTGCCAAAAGCCTTTTGTAGATTATTCCATGCTTCTTTGGCTGTGCTACAGGCGTAAATGTGAGAAGCACATACGGGTTTTACAGCCAAGCTGATCTTTGCTAGCGCGCGTCGATCTTTGACTGGATCTATGTCCTGACCAGTAACACTTTCCCACATGCCATAATCTATGAGTAGCATCTTCATTTGCCATTTCCACGTGTTGTAGTTCCTTTCGCCTTCCAACTTCTCAATACCCGGCACGCCTGCCGGTGCAACGAACACCGACTGTGCGAAGTCAACGGGTGTCGAATGGTGAACAGTTGCAGCAGCATTTGAACGTTCCTGTTCGTTATCCGACATTTTCGCTCAAAACGCAAGTTCAAATATATTGCGAGAATGCGGAAAGTGAATACGTTAATTAATATTGCAGTCGTGACACTACTGGGCCCATAACCTGTTAGAGGCCGAGGTAGAACAAACGTAATTCACAGGTTCAGATAATGAACAGTACTTTAATGTACGTACTTGGATTACAAGAACGTGCACATCAGAACGTGTACATCGAGAGACTGACAAAAAGACAGAGACAGCTGACCAGGCATGGGCCGAGTCACGAACAAAAGAATAAGGATAGTAGCAGTAGAAAACAACTGCACAACGTATTGATGCTTGAGTTATATCACAACAAGTACAAACACTCAACACGTTTAACTTGCCAAATGTGATTTATAAAAAATCCATTTCGGCATAAATTTTATTTTGGCATTATTGAAGTTGTATATGTATGGATGTTTATTGCCGTATTTAGAGCAATATTTTGTAATTTTTAGAAAGTTATAATTTGAATTTTGCAAAACTATTATCCATGGGGCACTGGGGGCTAGAGGGTGAAGTACTTTATTATTTTTCAGTCATAAAATGGGTTAAATTTAGTTATGAACCGCGCAATCATATGTTATGAAGCTTTTGATTACGTAATGTCATTTACTCTTTTTTGCTGTACCAGAAAATAATTATTTAAAATGAATCGAAGCATATTACGACACTAATTTGTATAGTACTGTATCAAATATGACTGATGTCAGCTGTAGATTCTATGCAGTTAAACTCTACTATCCACATATTTTTAGTAATCAATTAACTTTTTTACTCTACATTCCAGCCAACTGATAGACATTTGCTATTTGCATTTCTTGCAATGCAATATTCTTTTACTGAGGAATTTTTAAGGTCAAGTTTTAAGAGAAGTTTAAGGTACTTTTGGGAAAGACTGTGGCTGCCGTATTAAATTTAGTGTATATTTGGCTTTTGTTGATCCTTCAGTGTAGGGTAACTTATTAAAATTTTCCTTAAGATATGTGAATCATTTAGTTCTTATTGTGCATAAGGCTGTTTTTAGATCCTTAAATGAATTATTGGTGTACTTCAATCAAAGAAATCAAGCCTCATTGCCATAGAATGTATAATAAATCTATTCCCACTCTTGCTAACTATACATTAATTTTTATGATTGATTTATCTACTTCTACTATCTTAATTTGTTCATCCAAACTTATGGGGTAATGTAATGTAACTTGAAGCTGTTATAAAATTAGTTTCTTGGTTGGCCAATGACTTAAGCATGAGAATTTGATATAATTGATGATTTGATAATCCTTAGATGCAATATCCAGAAACTTCTTTTTAGCTTTTGCCTGAAACAGTAGCTGGTCCTGCAGCACTTTGTCAGCAATGCATATGCCTTAGACATTTACCATTGCTTATCTGAATAGTACATGAATAGGAGATATGTTTCTGACATGTATGTATGACAAGTATGGAGGGATGTAGCCAGGTACAAACAATTTCTGTTAAAGGAGGCTTGAGATTTTTTTTGGAATTAGGAAGGAATAAATTTTGTCAAGGGGTACCATTCACTTTATTTGTGTAATAATTCTTCATTAATTAAGATCTTTTATTTTAACATTCTAATGTTGAATGGTGCATCCTACAACTTTGTTTACACATTTTTATTGCCATTGTTTGATGATTTTAAACTGTTAAGTACGGTTATGAAATCAGCTAATTATTCTTAGGACCCAGATTTATTAGGTTCATCGCAATGTTGTTATCAAAATTTGTTGACATTTTTGTTTATGGTTACAAGAAAGATATTTGTCATATGCGGTGAATGAGGGATACATTTTTAATTTTGATGGTACACACAAAGACATTGTTAAGCAGTTTAATTCATTCATGTTGTATTTTTCATGATGGAGGGTTATTTTCAACACGGGGTGTCTTTCTTTTCGTCAGTATTAAAATTAAGGATCAGTGAAAATTCATTAGTTTTGTTTTTTAACAAAGCAAAAGAAATTACCATTTGAGTAAATTATGTAGCACAATGACGCAGACGTACTAGCTCTGTATTTATTTTTATTATAAAGGGCCAGGGTGTTGTGGAGGATGTGTGTGAAAGAGGGAATAATTTCAGGTAAGCAGGGTAAAGTGAGGAGAAGTACGAGTAGCTTGCATAGAATAATGGGAGATAGGAAGTATGAGGGGTTGAAGAGGGATAGGCATTGCTTGAAATGTAGGGGTCATGGTTGAGACTTGAAGATTAACAAGAATTGACTCAATTTAGACTTAGGTACCTTCAGTGGTAGAAAACTAATACATAGGAACTTACTAATAATAATGTATGATTTGATGATATTCTATGGTATGTTTATGTACTCTATTTGAATGAATTAAATATTATTTTTATAATAATAATTATTATGAAATTGCCTCATGCAAGTGTAAAAAATATATAAATAGTTTTTGCTTTGCAATATTTGCAGGCCATATAAGAGCCCCTGACATACAAAGTTTAGCAAGGAAGAATTTTGTGTCCACATACCTCTTCAGTGAAACGTCAATTATCTGCATCTTTTTAATGAATGCCTGTATTGCTGACTTGGTGAGCTCTTTTTATGTGCTAAATTTTTTTCTCCAAAATGATAATGTGAGAAATTTAGTTCTTATTACTCTTTACTAGATATTATTAAATAAGGGGATCGAGTTTCTCCTTTGGGTGGGAATCCTACACTAATTCTTATCTAAAAAACATAATGGGTGCAAAGTGATATGGTAAACAGCTTATCAAGGTCTGAGAGAAGGCTTCTATGTTGCAGTGTCATTATTGTGAATGACAAGAAAGAATGACCTAGCTTCATTCTTGCAACTATATACTTTGCTTGCTGTGGGAGAAGAATTAGAATACCAGTCTTGCTAGCTTGTGGAATAAAAGTAGTGTTCCAATTCTTGGATTATTGACAGTTCTTTTTGTGCATGACTTGTTCAGAATCTTGCATTTTTGTTGATGTTCTCAGTGATATACTATTAATTGGAAGGATATGACTAATGGGTCGCTATTGATGCTCTTATAAGTTTTATTGGAGATGCTATTATGCAGAAATACGTATGAGCTACCTATACATTTTGTCATTATATATTCTCATATTGTCTATTTTATGTGATTATTTCATTATCATGATAGGCTGTGCTCAAATGGGTCAATTGAGCAGTAGTATTGCATGATGAATTTTAGAAATTTTTTTATTAATTTTTTTGTAACTTTTTCAACTGATGATATAAGAAATGTATTGTGATATATGCAGTAAAAAATCATTACTGTAGGGAGGCATGTAAATGAAAATTGTAACTTAACTTTTGTTCTTTGAAGAACCCTTTGGAAATAATACAGTCCAGCCAAATTTATCTCCAGTGATTTGTTTTCAATAATATTGAATATACATATTGGATAGAGTGATGGCTTAATCTGCATTCGCAATAATTCATTGGATCTATCCTAATGGACAGTGGCTTCCTTGAAGTACAAATCCACCTTATGTGTGTCATCCTTGATGGAGTGTAATTAAAGGCAATTGTGGCCTAGCTCCTATAGATACTCCTAAACAAAGTGTTTGGGATTGGGATTCTGGGTAGTGTGGTGGTCTGTACATTGGCGCAGCAAGCCAAATGTTTGTGAGGTGATAATGAGAGTAAACTTGGATTTTTCAGTGGTTTTATTCAATATGACCTAGGTTTTGTTGAATAAAACCATTTGGAAAAACTAAGTCAACTCTTATTATTTCATTATTCATCATTTCCACAAAGTTATTCCTGATACCAATTTCCAAGGGCCGACCTGAATTTATCAAATGTTCGTGGTTTGCTTCCTGGTCCAGGAAACCTTTTTCCTCTGGCAATTTTCAACACACTTGAATAGATTAGATAAAATCACTGCTTCTAAATATGACTTAAGGTCCAATTATTCCTTTTTCATTGTAATTTTTCTGAAAGCATAGTGGAGAACAAAACTTGCGTATGTAATTTATATATTTCTGCCTTGAATTTATCTGTGTATGATAAATTCCTGAAAGTCATGCGTTGACAATGAGAGGAGAGTGTGCTCTAAATCCCCACAGTATTACTCATTTAAAAGCTATTCACCAGAAACCCATTGTATTTTAACATATTAAATATTTCAAAGTATAATATAGTGGTTTGGAGTAGTTGTCTGTCCTACTGTGAATTGTTAGATGAGTTAAATAGAGAAATAATTATCCACCTTGTCTAGTATTTGATTCCTGGTTAAGTGGATGATTTTTTTCTTTTTTTGGTAATTATGTTATGTAGCATATCAGTGGGTAAATCAGCTTTTTGTGTTCTATCAGTTCTAAGTCCTTGAAAATTGTTACATTACCCATAGGATTATTATGAGAATCCTTTGTGATTAATGCTTCTATGTCATTGATTTCCTGTGAGAAACAGACTCATTGTAATTCATCTTCGATATTGTGCGGGAAATTAAATCATTTCATTTTTCCATTTTTTTTAGTTATGCAGTCGCCCTATAGTGTTCTTATTAAAATTGCTTTCTTTCCTTACCACATATGTAGTATATACTATCAGAGTGATAAGGGATTAATTTATAAATATTAATTATTTCTCACATTAATACTTAGTGTGGTACATGAACTAAGCTAATGCTTGAGCTTGAATGCATTCCTTAATGAAATGGAATTCTCAAAGTTCATATCCGAAATGCATATGCATTAAACTCATTTTAAACACATTTTTAACTCCTGCTCTTATGACTTTTTAATACACAATAAGTAATATGCAGATGCACTGTGTACTTTGTCCTATGTAAACTACCCTATGATGTGACATAGCAATTGGTGTTGGTAACTGGAATTTTCTTGCCAGCATGAAATCCTGGACTATTGCAGATTTCTCAAACCCTTCAGAAACGGTTTAACTTGTAATCATGGATTTAATACCCAGGTTTAGATATTTCTTTTAATTTCTAAAGTCTTTTCATCATCATTATATGTTATTATCATCATTATATCATTTCTAAAGTCTTTTCATTATCATTATATGTCATCATCAAGCATTATATGTTCTGATCAATGAGTGTGCATAGTTAATATTTGGTGACATGTTAAATTATGACTGAGCCTTAATATGTATCTATAGCTTTGGTGGGGTAAAAGTACATATATATGTAGTTGAAATTCATAGAATCCCAGAACTTTTGCACCCTAAATCAATTGAATGGCTGATAAATTGATTATTGTAACCTGATTCTCTCTATGCCTGAGCAATGGTTGTGATGGAAAATATTCTCAAGCAAATGAAACCTGAGCACCATCCAACTATTTAATTATTTTTGATAGTTTTTCACAAGTCACTCATTTCTGTGTACAATGTAGTTATTTTGTTTAAGAGTTCTTAATAACTGGCAGCACCTCTCATACAACTTTGGAATTTTTTCGGATGTTACCACACTGTCACTACTGGATTATCTCACTGAGTCAGTTGATCCTCTAAGCAAGATTAAAAATTATATGCAGTCTATAGAGTGGAACATATTCAAAGTTTCCCACGTGAATTTTGAGACTGTTGAAAATAGAAATGAGCACCGTTGATGGACCTTTGCAACTCTCTGGTTACTGAGGAAACCTTTCCCTTTACCACAAATATGAAACTTTCTGTTGATTAATAATTTTTGTCATACTTTCTGTTGATAAATAGTTTTCTTAGACTTGAAGTACAATAATTAATATCTAGGATACATCTCCTGAGGATGCATTTGATTTGTTTGGAAGCTTCTGCACTTGAGATGAAGGAAAAATACAAAATTATTTGTGCTTGCTTGGCTGAATTTCGAATGAATGAAGGAGAAACAAGCATTTGAGATCTACTGTATCAGTTTTAACTTGGAAGTTATCAATATTGTTTTCTGAATAAGATACATGCTTGGTGATCTTCTTCAATATTTATTAGGCAGCGTGATGCATTTCACCACACGCTGGCATATTCATGTGGCATATTATTCTCAGAATGAAGTGTCTTATGAAATGAAAATTTGCAGAATTCATATTACCTAGTCAGTCTCACAAGGTTCAATCTTAGGTAGTTCTCTGTTAGAATCTTTGATTTACCAATGCTTTTTTTATAATAATTAACACATAGCAGAAAGTATTCTCATATGAAATTTATTTTTCATGGCTCTCACTCAATCTTCAGAGGATTTCTTATGATGGGAGTTAGCATTTAGATATGAGTTTGTTAAGAAGTGATATTATGGAAAAGGATGTTGGATAATATGTGCTACTGCTGCCCTTCACATTCCACTTACATAACAGTTGCAAATAAATTCAGCTTCAAGGTCATGCTTGAAATTTTGTGTGGATGACTCCAAAGATTCAATTGCATCCAAACTCTGATAAGCCTGAGTGTTTAAGAAAATATTTTAAATACCTCAAATTTTAGAACTTCTGTGCTAGGGCCAACATCTTGAAGAAGGTCTTATATAGAGCACATTATCGTTTGTATGTATTATCAATGTTCTGCCAGTTAAGGTAGATTATGACAAACATTAATTTTTACCATGGCTCCTGTCCTTTATAGCTTGTTCTTCTTTAGCCCCAAATGCCCCTGCCACTCATTTTTTTGTCCTAACTACCAATTCTCCTCTCTCTAGCATGTAGATGAATCAGAATTTTATTATAATGATCCCAGAATGAAGAATAAACTTCAGAACTCCATCATTAAGTCAAACTATTGTTGTGCTCCTTCCTGGCTAGTCTAAGTTTGCTGCTGGTTTACATTAGCCTCATAGGCCTCCACAGTGAATCCATGTAAAAAGTTTACTTTGCTTACCTGGTGCAAATCAGTTGTGGGTTGTCATTATATCTAACGTTCAAGTTTTTTCCTGTGCAGTAAGTGATTCAGTTAATCTAATTTTTTCTATGCTGCTGAATAAATGTGCAGATAAATTGAAAAGTTTTGTGAAACTTCTTTTGCAAAACTTTTTTTACTTTTGTCCTCAGATGTGCAATCATCTTCAGTTGAACATATTTTCATCTACTTAAAGTGCAGGAAAATGAAGTATACTGCAAGATCGCACACTTCCCATACAGTAATAAGCTGTAAAATTTTTTTCTTGCCAGGAAAAGTTGCTTGTTAAACACATAGGTACCTTATTAAAAATGATTTCAGGAGCATAAAATATTCGCCCAAAGTGAAGTCCACCCTTTCCCAAAAAAATGTGGTTATCAATTTAAAAAAACTTTTCATCCTAAGCAAAATGTTTCCAAACTAAGGAGAAAATCATCTTCTCATTATTAATTAAAAGTAGATGCATTTAATGTGATACAGCAATAAGAGGTATTTTATCATAGGAATATGAGAAATCCACCATTTAGTTACTAGGTACCTATTTGACTTTACCTACCCATATATTCTGCTTTTATATGGTTATACTGCAGAACTGGTGTCATTACAAAACCAGATTTTAAGAGTTTAAATTTGTGATAAAATTTGTAACCATAATAGTGCACTAATTTTCATTTCAAGTCATAGAATAAATATGACTGAAGTATGTGTACAGGTTTGGAATTCTTTAAATGTCACCAAGTCAAACAAGATTTTTCTTGTTAAAATAGAGAAGTGATTGGAAATATAGGCAGGGGTAGACTGTATAACAAAAGAAAATTAAAGAAATGAACTGCTGAACCAGTAGTGGAACTGTGAATTAGTATTTCACTCATTTAATGGAGCAATATTTGTTTCAAACCCATTCCAATTTATTTAAATATTCTCGTTTTGAGTGTCACAAATTAATCACTTTAAAATTCAAAGAAAGTATGCTATAAATCGCGACATATAAAATGGCTACGTTGTGAACAACCTAGTTAAAATGTTTTGCAGACATAATTTTTTTCAGGCTCTTTTGGGCCCAAACTGGACCCACAAGGTTCGAAAAAAAGATGTAGACTGCTGTCACTACAAGCCAGTTCATTATTAATCATTGTGATATATATTGATTGACCTACAATACTTGAAGTAAAGTAGTCGTAGCCTTTTAATCATGTATGTCTCACAAGTGGAACTAAATCTAAAAAAATAAAGCAAACTTGCAGCATGCTTAAATGCTATTAAGAAGAGTTGAGACAAATTCTTTCCATCCATAAACTTGTTGTCAATTAAAATACTCCAATGCTGGTCCAATATCATTTCATATTTCTCTACTTTAAGTGTTTCCTCACTATCCTATGGTCTCCGTCTACCTCAACGAGAAGGATGCGTATATTTGTCTGCTTAAATATTTCAGCCTTATTACTCATGCCTTCCAACTGATTTCATTCTATTCTCGCATGTAGGAAATTTGTCATAAAATTCTCAAGGATTCTTATGTATTCTTCTCTCAGCCATTAGTACATACTTCCTCCGTGATCTAGATCTCCCATTTAGTAAGTTTCTTTCTACCGACAGATTGACAAGCGTCTTCCATTAGACCATAGTTCAGATTACGAGTGTTCATAACGCACGCGATCGCGTTATCGTTTCCCAAGTTTTAGCGGCGCAAATTATGCGAAGAAAATGACAAAGTGATCCTCATTTTTAAAACATTTTTCTCGTGCTGTATGATATTTTTCTTGTTTGGTAGAGCGATTAGTTATAACGATTATTTTCAATAGTATGCTTCGGAAGGAGTTGGCGCAAATGATAACGATAACAACAACGCGAAAGGAGGATTCGTTATCCCGCCCCATATTCGTTATTTAACCTTCTCCCCGCTTCTGTTATCCTTTTCGTATACTTTTCCAAACTGTTTTAAATAATTTTTGGAAGACAGGCTCTGCCGGATATTCTTCACTCTTTCAACTCGCCATATTTTCGTCATAGTTTTCTTCAGTTATGAAAACTGGGGATGGTATTTCACCAACACTGCTGCATTATGGCAAAAATCAATGCAGGAACGCTTGGGTGAAATCAAGAAAGGGTTGCCCTCGGTGCAGCTATTTCTGTCTTTTTCGTGGTTCCTGGATCTGCTTCACCGGGAATTAATTGTTCTGAATTCGCTCAATCTCCACCGCCATTTTCCTAGTGAATATTAGCTTTGGTTTTTGAAATAATTCCCTGGCCTCTAAATGTTGTCAGTAGCACACGATTCCATATCCTACCTCATATCTTGTTCCTTGGTCTTAGTATTCTCCGTTTGCGTCTCTCTCTTTTAGAATTCCAATGTAGAATCTTTATTCCAAGACAAGACCGTAGCGAGCTGGGGGAGGGGGGTGAGGGGTCAGGGGATTCAAACCCCCCCCCCCCCGAAATTTGGGGACAAATATAGAGTAGGTATATTTCATATTTTCACCAATTAATCGATGGGGATCGTCTCAAGCTCCGAATCATTGAACACGCTCCCAAAAAAGTTATTTTCTTCCTCATTCCATGCCCTAAACCAGTAACCTAAGGTAGGAGAGTTCAGTTATGACATACAGTCATAATTGAACTCTCCCCCCGAAAAATTTTCTGACTACGGCCTTGTTCCAAGATAACATTATTGACGCCTGCTCCACAATGGCATCCTTCGGCTTTTTCGTTATTTCCACCATAGCTGTTCAGTCATTATACTGCAGGAAGTTCTTCACACGCATTATCTCATCAAAAGCATGATGAGATGATGTGATCCTTTAGCTTCCGCCTCCGTGTCGCCTTCGTCGGGCAATTTAATGTCGCCGAATCCAAAAATGTCGAGACGAATTCCTCGCTTCTTGACTTTCTGGTTTTTCAGTATTCCGCAGGGCCGAAGTGAACATGACAATACGTCTTGCTCTTTAATTGCGTATCACTTGTGGCCAATGTTCTACTGACTTGGGCAATCCAGGCCCCCTTATGAAAGGGTGCCTTTTATTGACACCTCTATCGTCAATTTTTTCTATAGGGTTCCATCACTCCTTTGTTTTAAAAAAATATGGAAAAGAAAATATTTGGCTAGTTACAGCTCCTTTGGACAATATTGCGGTGATTTATCTTTTTCTTCGAATGCGCACTTCTACATCCGTTGGAGTGTTTAATACCAGTTTAGTACCATGTTGGTACTAAACGTACAAAGAAAATATGTGGCTAGTTACAGCTCCTTTGGACAATATTGCGGTGATTTATCTTTTTCTTCGAATGCGCACTTCTACATCCGTTGGAGTGTTTAATACCAGTTTAGTACCATGTTGGTCTTCGTCATCACTCGTATGAAGAATAGCTGCAGCGAGGAATACATTTTTGGTGATAGTTCCATATATTTAAGACACGGGATATTCACAAAATTTTATCACTTTTATCACCTTACCAAAGGATGGACATATAACCTCTCAGATTGCCCTCACTCATTGCGTACCTATATCTTCTTATTCAATGAGTAAACTCCGTTATTTCGCAGCGAACCGCGATATGTATAGGACGACCAAATATCTGCAATGCGGTGGACTCACAATTAATAACAGCCTCCAGTGAGTCAAAATAAACATCATTTTGAGTGACATAATAAGGGACCCTTGAGAAGCATATAATCACTCCTATTACCCATTATGTTATTACCATATTACCTATTACCCATTAACAACTGTTATGTTTACCCATTTCACATAGTAACATATGAGGGGAAAATTACACGGAAGAAAGTATGGTGTAGAGATTCGGCCATTAAGGTTAATTTTAAAAAATTAATGTGACATAGGATTTAACTTGGACTCAATAATAGTATATGCTAACGCAGAATAGGATTAATTGGAAATGAAAGCAAATTGAAAATGTAGTCGTAAGGGGATCAATTACCGCTGAACTTCGCTAGGGCTAATTGGTTTTTGAAAGAGAGAGAAAAAAAATTAAATCTTGTTTCAAGCATTTATGGAGAGTGTAACGAAGAAGCTTTTTGGTGAATGCTTTACTTCCAATTTTCAAAGAGAGGAAAGTAGCGGAATGCGAAGAATAGAGAATATTAAGTTTCTTTTATACGGGTTTATCACTGAAAATCTTGCTGTAATGAGAGGAATGAGACTGATACAGAGGGCTGTAGACATCTGACAGAATCTGTTTATTTTTTAGATTTCGAGAATGCTTATGACTGAGTAACCTGATCAAAGTTTCTGAAAATATTGACAATAAATAGAGAAATAAGGGAAGGGGTGCCTGACATCCCCAGCGTTGATGCGTTGGAGGACTCCGGCACCACCGAATAGTAGGGTTAAAAAGTAAGAACCTCATTGGGGCCATTTCTGATCAATCCTTGTTGATCACTATAGAGGCATGATGCGAATGGGTTAAAGTGAAGATTTACCATAGAAAATAAAATTAATGAGCTCTTCAGAATATTTCGAGTAAGGGTGGGTGTAGGTTGAAGCTATTGAGATGTGGGTTAGGGGAAGAATGGAGTTAAGGTAGAGAGAGAGGGCGAGAACAGGTGAGATGCTGGTTGAAGTGGGGATTGAATAAAAGTTGTCTTGAGAACTTTTAAGATGCCAGATGAAGTGGAAAGAGAAAGTATTTAATGTCAAATATGCATCAGTTATTAACGTGTGGAATGTGTTATGCGGTACGACAATGATAAACATTTCTTTAAATGTTTTTTGCATGTTTCTATAATATTTATTATTGTATCTTGGTTATTAATTTGTGTTAAGATTACTCAGGTCTGGTGTTGGTTTTCCATAAGCCATAGAGAATGAATTTATGCCAAAAAGTTTTTTGAATTCCCCCGTAAAACTTTTTTTATGTGAGCGTAATTTGCACCTAAATCACTGACTTGAATTTATCGGGAAATCCAATGTATTGCATACACACTCACATATTCCCATTTTTTTGATAGAACAACCCGGTAATTTTGTCAATCGTCTACAGTTCTAAAAACTTATTGAAGTACTAGTTTCAGTTTTGTTCAGCCATACTACAAGATCTCCTTGCCACCTGTGAAAACAGTGGAAGTAAGGTGGGTTATAGCAATTAGTTGGGCTTTTGTTTCCTTTTCATGATAGCCTATGAGCTTTCATTAGAAGAGTAAACAATAAGGCAGAAGTTTTTACCCTCGGTTAGAAAATGTATATCGGTCGAAGTGACACTAGTATGAAATTCGTGCGTTTGGCTAAGGGGAGTGTTGGTTTTTCATTCGTATTGATGGGAGATATGACGCGAATGGAATTAAGACTAATGTCCTTGTGGTCTTTTGGTTGTTTTATAATGGTTTGGTTGTTTACTATCTCCGTTCAAAATGGGGTCCCAAACGGTAGCCTTGGTCCTCGGGGAAAATGGAGTAAGGTAATAGGCTTATTGAATTGGATGAATTGGGCGAGTAAGTTTTCAGAGCTAAAGGAGGATATTGAGCTTACCAGTGGTAGATATATCACTTTCCAAAAAAATTTAGAAGTTCTTCATCTGCTAAGAATATAACCTGCAGAACGACAATAATGATAATTTGAGTGGTAGCAAGCGATGCGGAAAAATTGTTAATATGCCCATTTGTTCTGATAGGTGAAGAAATTTCTGTACTAAGAAAACCCATTAGATTGAAAAGAAACTTAACCTAATCGAAAATGTCATTTATGGTGTCAGACCTGCAGTAGCTATCTGCGCCCCAATATGATCATATGTTGTCTGTGGCTTGTGTGAGTGGATATATGTGGTGCGATAGCCAGACCAGTAACTTGGCTTGGCAACTGAAAGGTCGCGGGTTCAAACCCCGCATCGGACATCGATATTGTATGTTTAACCCTATAGTGCCGGGGATCGCTACACGCTCCTTCTGTATTGTCACTACTAATTGTTGGTAGTTCATTGGTTGTTGACTGATGACATTTTAATGCAAAGAACTTTAGATACAGAACGCGATATAGTCTAATATTGACCACAGCGTTTATTTGCTAATGTTTTTGCATGTATTACTTTAATCATATTTTTTCCTAATCATCTGCAAAATCGGAAAAAAATGCTCAGGCACTTTTGGCATAGTTCCTAGTATTTTTGGCACCCAAAGGCTTAAGGACGGTAAACTTAGGTCTCCAAAGGTTGTACCACCTTAAACATAAGTGTAGTACAACTGTTCCTACTGAGTGGTAATTACGGAAGAACTGGCTGCATTATTAGAAATACAAAGAGGGTGGAGTTGGAATTAAGGCCTTTGGAGAGGGAGAGTAGATTATATTGACTATTGAAAGTGATGAAAGTGAAGGAGAGGAGTAGACTTGTACCAACATATTGAAATTTTCTGAAGAAGGGATGTATGGAATAAGGATATGTGCCTTTGGTGATTCGAAGACGTGGCATCAATCTGCCAAAGCCTAATGATGCCGATCACAGGTATCATGAATGAGTAAAAAAATGTACGAACGCAAGAAGTGAGGCTTTGATATCTCTATGAACGTAGCTTTGGAACCAAGCCACACAAGAGGGAACTAATGACCCTAGAAAACCTAAAATTGGATCTCGTGTCTCTTAACTCAAAGCTTATACTTGATAAACCAATCCAAAGAATGGAATGAATGTTGAAAGAAACGTTCTTCAGGAATAATTAGAATTTTGAAATAAATGAAGCTTAGGCCTTATCATTCTCGAATATCCGTTTAAAAAATGAAGCAAATTAAAATTATGATACATATTTAGGTTTGGAAAATACCTATAAACAACGTCGAATGTAGTATGATACTTAAGTTACTTGTGCATTTCGAACAATGAAATTAACAGAAGAATTATCTACCAATCGTGAAGTAAACGAGATACCTCGTTGCAGGTGATGGACGAAGAAATATGGAGGCTGAAGTGATTGCAGTTGAACATAGACTTATTCTCCGAACACTACTTTAGAAATTCGCGCCAGGTATGTACAATTACATAAGCTGTAAAAATGGCAAGCATGGAATTTAGACGAATGAATATATATGCTTCAATAATCGTGGAATACTGCAGAAGAAAAGGAGAATTTCTTAGTACGTGAATGAAGTTGATCAAGTACTTCAGAAGAAATCAAGAATGTGAGTGGTGGGAAACTATTAATGAGAAAGAGAGAAACCTGAATTAGATTCTCTCTTGAAGAAGAGAAATGGTACCTTTTCCTCGGAAGAATCTCTTAATGGGACACTGTGCAAGTGTCAATTGACGTGGTCAAGCGTAGCTTGAGCTAAGAAGGCGATCATTTTGAATGAACAACTTATAGCCGGAGAAAATGCTTTCACAAGCAAGAAAGGTATCCACGAAAGCATGCAAAAGTGGTATTATCTCAATGAATGAAAGACTGGCTTTTGGTGTATCAAACCTAAAGAGCCTTCGGGTGACACTGCTGACGGATATGGCTAAATATCAGAGGTACTGAGAAATGAGGAGGCGATTCGAAAAATTTGTGGGCTAAATGCCTTATAGGCACTATAAACAAGTCATATCGCCTCTTTGACGTAGTGGATTTAGTTGTTTACGCAATTCCGGACGATCTCTCGAGGACAATCCATGGGACGAGAGCATTAACAAAAAAGGAAGAAGAATATGCAAAAGTAAGGCTATCAGTGAGTTTGAAAATTTAATTTTGTGGAAGGTTGCTAATTTGCAGTATATTCATATTAGACTTGGAATGATAAATGGCCATTGCAGATGACATTGACCCTCCAGAAAGTGGTAATTTTGCAAACTCTTTTCGTTTCTGTCACTCCAGGTCCAACTCTAGCGCCAAATCGAGATTCGCATCTAACTGTATACTCAGAAATTCATATAATGGAACCCGTTTGACATTTATCATATTTTAAGGAGCATCTCGTCAAATATGTGACCCTATTCAGAATATTTGAGACTGGGAAGCGTATTGGCGTTAGGCCATTCTGTTAAAATTGCAATTCAGTAAATAAAACAAATGTCGTTACCAGTATTCGATGGGGGATAATTGGGCCTGTCTTGTTTTACATTACAACGTTTTAATTTATGTAGTTTCTTAATCGGATACCAATATCTGTTGCTCCATTATCTTAAAAAATGAATTGATATATAACTTTGTGTTTCCAACTACATTGACATGTAATTTCGTTGCATTTCCATGACGAGATTTCGATTTAATATTTATTTTGAAAATCATAGCATTGTAAATACTTATCTTAAATTTTGATATTAGGATATAAAATTTTGAATTTATTTTGACAGAAATTAACATGATATTCTCTTCATCGTAGAGGTCGCATGGAAAGAGCTCATCAATTTCTTGAGCTTAATTCGTTTGGGAACCTTCGGGTATTGTGGAGTCGTTCAAACCCCAGCCCAAATTTACATGGAAGACCATAATTAGCTGAATCTATGGCGGAAGCAAGTAACACTATTAAATATAGTTTGAATGGACGGATTTTCTGCAGCAAAATAGCTTCAGCTCGTCTTTGAAGTGTGTGCCGCTGAATTAAAATACCGCTCATTGAAGGAAAATGCATGACTGGACAGGGACTCAATAGAAGGAAGAATGATCAAGGAATAAATTGATGTCGATAATTGAAAACACGGAAAAGGCTCATTGTATGTTCGTCCCGTTCGAGAGTTGTTTGTTTTTTTTCTCCAAAACGGATGCTCTTTAACAAAATGTTTTTATTTGGTAGCCAATGCCTTGCAGCAGTAACTCAATTTATACTTTGGCTACACTATAATGTAGCCTGCCATTTCATCTACATCTGAGTAATACCCTGCCAGCTACCTCAATTGTGTGTGACAAAGAGTGTGAGTAGTCACCAGGCATCCATTTTAGATCAAAAGGGAAGTCAGTTGACCATTACTATCATGCAGACGTGCAAAAATACTAGTGAAACTACTTAAAAGCAACCGAGAGGTACAATGCTACTGTTTCACGGGTGCGTGTTAGATAATAAGAGTGACGTATAACTAAATTGATAGTATTTACACAGTATGGTATGTAATGGTTATTGATTAGTGAAGCATTTCTTTAAATATATGTATTTATTCAATTTATATTTCCCATTTGAAATCGGAGTACATATTGCTCTGAAGGTGTTGTGTGACGGCGATGAATCCGTTTTGATTTCGATCAATCGCTGCATTGTATAGGTTCAATATTAATTTCTAGTTTGAGGCATGCAGAGAGAGCACCCAAGGCTTAGAAAGGGCGTCATCTCTGGCCCGTTATTACTCTCCTTTCCGTACGGCTCTTCTGAGCTTTCCCCTGCCCCTCACACCCCTCAATGCCTCGACCAGGTTAACCAACGAAACCGGCGCCCGCCAGCCGCCGCTTGGAAACTCGGGCGCCGCTCGATCTCCGGTGGACAGTGGTCTCCTGAAACATTGTTGAGCTCTCTTGCGCGCACTTTGGGAAGTGTGTGAGGGAGTGAGGAGGAGAAGGGTGTGAGTGAGAGGGCTATATCGCCTGCCTCTCTCTCTCTCTCCCTGAGTTCAACGACCGCTAGACATAAGCAAACATTTAACGAGGCGAGAAGGGGAAGGGAAGGAGACAAGGAGAAGAAATATTAGAGGGGGGAAAG
Organism: Platycnemis pennipes; assembly: GCA_933228895.1. Taxonomy (NCBI): domain Eukaryota; kingdom Metazoa; phylum Arthropoda; class Insecta; order Odonata; family Platycnemididae; genus Platycnemis; species Platycnemis pennipes. The sequence continues at coordinate 77,355,128 of OW121851.1, read as the reverse complement.
GATGGGTGGGGAGCAATTTCAAGTGAGGAGTGCTGGTATGGGTGGAAATGGGAAGGGAAGCCGAGGGAAGGAGACACCAAGGGAACGACAAGAAGGGGAGGGGGGCGAGGGTGAGTCCGGTGCCCCAGAAACCTCTCTCGTGTGTGTGTGGGAAGGGGGAGGATTGGTGCACAGTGTGGGGGTGGGGGAGTGGGTAAGGTGGAGTGGGGGAAAAGGGGCGTGAAAATGGTTGGTAGGTGCCTTCACTCACGGCGGTGCTTCAACGGGCCGAGCGCCGCGCCGGTACCGAGCGGTGGGCTCCCATGGCAGCAGCGTTGACGGAAGAAGCAGTTTCAAGTTGATCCTTATTGAGGAAGCGAGAGGGGGGGGGGAGGGTGAGAAATAGCCAAGAGACGAATGGGATGATCGAGGGGGGGGATGGGGAATACGGGATTGAGGGAAGGAGGTCGGAGAGGAAAGCGAGGTGGTGGGGGGTGGGTGATGATGGGCTGCCGTGGAATGAAGGAGCGAAGGGTGGTGTTCATCAAAACCTCGTGCGGTTTCTTCATGACTGTATGAACTGAACCAACTACTTCAGCCGCTTTCGTGTTGGTCTAGGATCCATCACAACGAGCGAATAGGATCTCATTTCTGCTAGCTAAGGGAGTCGGGTCTCAAAGGCTTAGCGAATGGGGCTTTAGGGCCGGTCAGTTTTCTAATTAGGCTGGCATTTGCTATCATCTTTGAGGGTGTCAGGGTCGTTTTAAGCATATTTCTATATTGTCTACTACTTACCTAGATGACCACTTGTACAAAAATTCCTCCCGTTTTTACCCTTCTTTGTACTTCTTGCTTTGAAATCGATCACGTTGTGGATCTTCTCTATTTTTCCTTCTCATTTTTCTTTCTGATGAGATTTTTTATCTACCCTTTCTGGAGCCAATTTTTTAGATTCGGCCAGGTAGACTATTGCTCCAAATCAATGGAATTTTTCAATCTATATTATAAAGTGTAAAAATGGTGAATATGTAGGTTAATCGTAAATACTACCCCCCAGTTCTGTGCGTAAACTGGTTGCAAAAGTTCTTTAAACTATTCACCCTATATTAAAGCTATTAAAGTCTATTTCTACTAAGAATTTGACCTTCTTCACTTCTTGCTCTACGTATACTTTCATCTCTTGATAGCCGTCTTCATGAGACCATCATGCTCTCTGTATGGCTGACCCTTCTTTTTCCAGAATTTTATGGAACTTATCTTTTCTTCCCCTCTTGGCACTTTTTCCGTTAGTTACTCGATATACAGGTATCCGTTTTATCGTCTTCTGTGGTAACGAGGTCCTCAGCCACAAAGAAAATGGGAAATAACGTCCCTAAATCTAAGGAGAGGTTTCCCTTCAGGTTCAGATAGAATTTACGAAAAGGTATATAAAATCAAATGTGTGGGAAATCCTACACCAGCCTAACTGGGGGAGCTATCAAATGCAGAGTTATGCAGCAACAGAGAGTCACGGAAAAGAAAAAAAATCAGCCACTCTGCAAGAGGGGAAAATACGTGATGCGAACCAGGACATCAAATTGAGTTCGACCGTATTAAAATTAGGCAGGAAAGGCAGGAAAATTGCTATTTACCCGGGCTCATCAGGGAGGCCGTAGAAATAATAAAAAATCCATCTAATATCAATCAGGAGGACGGGACTCGCCCTGGGAGTGTATTGGTACCACAGGGAGGAGCGACCCATCGGGACACACGAAGTGAATCCGAGTCCAGTACAGCCAGAGAGACTGGCTATGGGCAGATAGCAACCAGATAAGTAGCAACCCAGATCAAATGCAACACCAATGAGTAGCAACCGAAATAATGATTCGACTTGAACACGGTCCCAGAAAGAGGAGTAAAATTGCCGTTTTAAAAACAAGCAACGCGACGGAGACTGCCGGACGAAAAATGGAACCACCCAGGGAAATTGTAATTTGAAGGATTTGATATAGTGGAGATCTTCGGTAAGCGAAGAAGACGCAGAAATATAATGGGCTTTTTGAATGATGTTGGATGGGAAGTGTCTAGAGCTAAATAGGGACATTATATGAAATGCATGCATATCCAGCTACCGATGAGCATTTGGGAGTATTTCCTGCCCACTTGAACTTACCTTAACCTATGGTGCATCTATTACATTAATGTTAGTGGTCAGCACGTACTGTTTATCACCATAATTTATGTTTACTAGACGAGGATTGGTATGCTATTTCCTACAAGTCTGTCCACATTTTAGTCACTTCATTTCCTCTTAGTTTATTGACTTAGAAGGCTTAGGAGGTACCGTTTCCTCTAGGAAATTATGTTTGTAGTCATCTTCTGCTGTCATTGTTACCAATTTCTCTTGGAATGATCACCTCAAACTGAACTGTATAAAATGTGCCCACCAAGTTTGTCTTTTCATACGAAGTTTAATTCTTTACCATCCGATTGCTGTTATCTTCTGTAAGATATTTTTGTAGACACGTCTTTCTGATTGAAAAGTCATCTTCATTTTCTTTGTGTGGTAAGTTATCTGACTCTGTGTATATAATCTTAATCAATGTCTTGTTATAAATTTGAGCATCTAAACTGTTAACCGCTCCATCGATTGTTGCGTATTTTTTCCTGTCACCAGATACAAATCCCCTCCTTTCCTCTAGATTGTGTCACTGATAACTTCCTGTAAACCTCCTAGTAATATGAGTCCATGAAGTAGTAGTAATGCATCTCATAGTTGCATGTAAGTGGGGCATGTTTGGTGATCTTCTCCCCCTGCAACACACCCTCGCGGTGGCTCGCAGGATATTACGTAGACGTTGTAGCAGTAGCTATTCGGGGAATGTGACCAATAGCTAATGTCATTTGCGTCATTAAGGATAGGTGGGATATTGGATATGGGTAGGAATATTCCAGGGAATCGAGGAAGGGTGGAGCGAAACGCGGCATCGACATAACTCATAACGAATGGCGCCAACCAATGTGTCCACGACACCGTCCCATTCGACAGACGGAGTACTGAACTCCACGTGCTCTACACTTATCATTTAAGTGAGAACTAATATGCCAATGAAAAATCTCTGCCACTGCCAGGATTCGAACACGGGCCCTCAGGATGGGAAGCCGGTACTCTAACCACTGTAACAGTTCGAACCCCGCAAGATTTCCTTCTTCTGTTTCTTTTCTGCTTTCTCTGTGTTCCATTTTTGCGTGAATTACCATCCCTCTTCTACTGAGATCTCTCCACTTTTATCTTTCAAACTGTTGACTAGCATAATTTTAAACATACAATCTGTCTCCTTGAAGTGTTCCATATTCCATTGTTTATGTTATTTAGGTTGAAAATTCATCTCAGTACAGTTTTAATGACGGCCAGTAACGGTAACGCCGAGGTTCTCGCTCTCTCTCTTGTGTGTGGCTGTTTCACCACAATATTATCAATGACGATTCACCCTGCCTTTCATAATTCACCTATTTTTCGACTAGTACTAACAAATTACAGTGACTGTGAGAAAGGAGATGAAAAGAGAATGGAGGCGTTCAAAATATGGCTCTGGAGAGGACGAATTCACTAAGGACGAAAAGGAAAACAAATGAGGAAGTGATGGGAAGTGGTAAGGTAGGGGAGATAGTTGCTGTTGAAAATGAGAAGGTAGTGGAGCAGGTGGATGGACCAAGTTTTAAAATATAATAATTTACCGACGTTCGTTAAAAAGTGTATGATGATTGGGGAAAGAGGGAAAAAATGACTAATTTTGGATGGGGATATGGAAGGTGGGTTTCATACTGAATCGGAAAGGGAAATCGCGTTAGGATAAATATACTCAGGAGTCGCGTAACAGAGTGTGCTGGGTAGAGAAAGTAAAATAGGTGACAGGGGTATAAACTGACAAAATTTTGTTAAATGGGTTGGAAACCAATAGTTAAATGTCTTATTTAGCAAATTTTGTTGTTCTTAGAGCATAAGGTTTGAAAGAGTTGCAGGATGTCAACATGTAGATATTCATTTATTGGCATCTCAACTATAATAGGCTGGTTTTTGTCAACATTGAAAAACAACCTAAAACGCTGATTTTCCGCAAATAGTTTTTACGATGCTTTAACTCATTCTCTACACCGCTATATTTGCTTTCCCTCTTCATCTATCAAAACGTCTGTGAAGGTGTTTTAGCGTATAATGTTTCTTCCCGAAACATTTTAATGATCACTTTACGTTTATTTTATATTATTGTTAAGTAATTAGACACCATGCTGGTTTCGATTTAAAAAAATATGTATTCAATAATCGTACTGTGCGGAATATAAAATTTCCTCCCTTATTACCTTGATAAAGCAGGGTTTTCCTTTGAAACTATGGTGACTTTTTGTCCAGCATTCTCCCTATAATTGCACTTAATACGTCCCAGCCTGGTTACATTAGCCTCTCCTGATAGGTTAGGGCTACGTGAATCTCAGTGGCGTTGAGATTAGTGTCTGGAATGAGGAAAACTCGAAGCTTGTTGTTCTCAATTAGTGATGGAGCGCGAGGGATCAGATAGTTCCGAATATAAATCTACATAGTACCCTGTAATTATATGAAGGTGTGTGGCAAAGGTTGAATTTTGACATACATGTACTAACTATAATGATTAAAGAGAATCAGTAGCTATATTTTAGTCAAACAATAAATAATGCTGTTAAATATGATGCTAAGAATGAAAATCAACGGAGGGTAGTTTCTCATGTAATTATTGATCATCTGTTATATCCTTCCTTACGCCTAATTGGTTAATCTGATATTCCTTCAATGTTGTTTACTTATCCAAACTTGTCAAGGTCGCTTGTCGCTAATTCACCACAACTCATTCCTCTCTCTATCTCCTCGTACCGAGGTGACGGGATGCACCGTCAACCTTCTATTAACACATTTTCTTGCCTTCATGACTTCGAACAATCATCCAGCGGCCTTCGAAGTGGCGAGCACTCAGCCGCCCCAGCTCTCTCATCTCTCGAGGTGAACCCCCTTTTTTTGCGTGTGCGGCGAGTCATAATTTGTCCAACGTTTAGCGCTCCTCTCCCCCTTTGCAAGGTGTGTTTGCGTTCTGGTTCGTTTCGCCTTTGATGCCGTCTGTGCCTCATTTATCGCTCGTGCATCCTTGAGTCGGAGATGCATTTATGGTTATCGTTGCTGCGTTAAGGTGAAACGTAAACGATTTTCCGAGGGCAGAATACCAGTTATTTTTATGTGGAGGATATTAGCTGTGATCCCCAAGTTTTTGAAAGTTTTGGATTACTTTCCTGTAGGTGGCGATTTTCCTGAATACGTGCATGAAATTGTCGGCGATTTGTCTCTGCTCTTCTTCTGTCAAAACTCTATTATTTTCTATATCAGCTGAATACCCTGCAAGCCACCTTTAGGGTGTGTGGCAGGGTGTGAATTGCAACCGTCATCATCACTGCGTACATTCCCTTACGTTTATCTACTAATGCTACCTACCCAAGGAGTAATTTGTATGAATATCATGCGGGACACACATCACCATTTCTACTTTTCATCCAATATGCAAAGAAATATTTAAGAAATACTACAGACATGCATTTTACATATAATTATTTCATGCAGGCACGCTTACACTAAATCCTAAGAAAATTATATCTTCTTTATTTAATCTCTACTAGTTTAATTAATCCGTGCTAATCTAATGTGCCCAATTTAATTTTCATGTTAGGTAATTTTATTTTATTTATTTATAAAATGTTTGAAAGTAGTATTAATTCAGGTTGTAACATGCCTACATATCATGCATATAGGTTTATTAAATTGCATAAAAACCCATTTCAAACTCCCACATTTACAAACTTCAAGAGAGCAAAAATATAAAACTGTATGAAATTGAATATGTTATAGATACCATGAAAATATTATCCAGATTTTATTTTTGCCTTTATTGATGTGATGAAACAGTGCCACATTAACTATTATTCATTAATCAGTAACAAAAAAGATAACATTTTTCAATGTAAATGTATTTGTGAGAAGCCTCGAAGAAATTTATTGATTTATCCATTATGTATATTTATGCAAAGTTCCATACTTGCTTCAAAGTTTTAATGTGGTCCAGGAAAGAATAATGACTTAAATGCGGTAGCATTTCTCTTTGTTTTGAATTATTGTGTTCCATTGGCCACAGGCCCTTACGGTGGCTTGCAGGTTGTTATGTAGATGTTGATTAGTTTCTGCGGCAATGAAATGCTCTGTATGATAGATACACACAATCTAAACTCAGATAATTCAAAATAAAATTTACTTACTCCAGTTTTTCTCCTCTTATTTTGTTTAGAATAAGGGAGAGGAGAATGAATATGGCTAGCAAAAAACGACTCGGAGTTGAAATATAGTCCGTAATTTCTTGAAAATGAAATTTACCATCACAAATATTATAGGGTAGTGGCTTATGCAATTATTTTTCTGTTGTTTACAAGTATTTGCGTTTAGATCTTAGATTTCTGATTGTCTCGTTGCGTATTGCTTTTTTCCTCTATTGGAATGGAATGAGGTTTTCTTAATTGAGTGGTTTGCAACTAATTTTATTCTATTTAAATATGCAGAAGTCACAATAATTAACCTTTTATAATTCAATATGAAATCTTAGAATAATTCGGACACAGACTACAAACTATTAGTTTATGCCAAATGATGACTAGCTATTTATGATGACTGAGATATATAAAACATGATAATAGCCATAAAAAAGCAGCTAAATACGAATACTTTTATCTAAACATTAGCATTCAATTAATTATACATGTATCCTATTCCCAGTGTAGGTATATATTCTGTCTTAGCTGTATTCAAGTGTTAGGATCTTTGATAATGCATACATAATGATGGTTCACTCTCTTCCTCACACCCTTGCGGTGGCTTACTGGGTATTATGTAGGTGTTGATTTAAATCTGAAATCCCATTATCTAGGTCACCATTATCAATATAGCACTAAGAAACCCTGTATTTTACTTACCTTATCATTCATTGGGCTGATCATTCAAATGAAAATTATTTCTAAATGAGCTTTTAGAAGTTCTGCAAAATAGAAAATGAGGTCTATTCCTCAATTGTGAAATCTTAGCTTGCGTAATTATTATATTTTCTTGCAGTAACTGCTGCCATGACTTTTTATCAAATTCTTAGTTTGAATACTGTCAAACACGTATTTTTGTGCGCAATTATTTAACGTTACTTGTACGCTCTCACATATCTTGTTAGCTTGCTCAACCCTCCGGCACGCCGTTTAGCTACCTATTTGTCGCCTGCTTTAATGGGACCCTGGGGACTTTCTCTCGGAAGTGCGCGCGATTAGGCAACAGGGCTTTTCTTACTGTTCAAACTCTTCCAAATCCGTCACAGTAGACGCGGAATATGAGCAACTCTAGACTATAATAATCCAATCATAACAGTTCTTTGATCATGGAATGTATGCATTGACCTTTGCTTTTTATCGACTCACGGCAGTATTAATCGTTACGGCACTGTTACTGTGCTATGATATTTACATCTACGTGATTGCCCGCCAGCCACGGCGAGGGTGTTTGACGGGGAAATGGGGTATCGACCGCTCTAATAGCGTGGCAATGGGTCTTATACTCATGCCACCAACTGTTCAGATTTTTGTCACTGGATGATTTATGAAAACATGTTACATAATCATTCACGAGGAACATGAAACTTTATGATTTTTACCCACGCAGTAGGTATTATAATGATTGTTTGTTGTCCGGGTACTTCTTAAAATTTATATTTACGACACATGCGTGACTTATTTATGTTACGAACATGCTTCAGGTGCACTATATTTCGCATGCCTATCAGTTTACTATGTTGCCAATTTTTCTCTCCTATGTTTTTCGGTAGATAGCATTGAATATAAGAGGAAGACAGGATCTGCAGAACATGATAAAATTTAAAATATTATTTACTACGCAGAATACTGTAAATAAAAGCAATATATTCGAGCAATAGCGATGGAAAGTAATGCATCTATACCCACTCAATGGACTTCTAGCCACTTCAGGTTTGTGTGGCAATGGAGGCTATTAGGCTAGACAGTTCACTATTATTCGTGCAAAGCTTTAACAACACATTGCCTCTCCTCATCTCAAATTATCCAATTTCTTGAAGGCGTCTTGCATAGATATTTGGGAATCATGAGCGCCCTGTTTTGCATAAACTCCTATCTAGTGTTGAAGTAAACAGTGGCAGGGTGTATGTCACCCAAAGTCGAGTCTTTTTGCTCCTGTTGTGAGTACAACTGCACCCTATGTTATTAATTCACAGGGAGTCGATCCTCTTACGTGTAAAAGCTCTTCTCTACCTCTCTTTCGAAGCCTTCCGTGTGACTGAGAGGAGATGGAAGTGGGCTATCGGGGCGGGGTTGACTCAGTGAGAGGAAAAGAGATGAGAAACAGTGGAAAGACCGATAGAGAAAAAAGAGTTAACAAAGGCGGGGTGGATAGGAAGGGGAGAATTACCCCACCGCACAATCTCTTCCCCCTCCCTATCCCCCATCGCCCTTTCCCTCTGCCCGTGCCACACGACACACACTTACGTTTCATCCATCCCTCCCTATTCCCGTTCCTTCCCCCTCCCTTGCCTCCCTTCCTTTCTCCCCTCCCCCTTTCTCCTACCCGTTTCTCGTACTTCTTCGCGACCTTGCAGTTCATTGACACCGGCGCTTCGGAAGACTCATCTGTCCTAGTCTTCATCGTAAATGGCATGGTTATAGCACAGCGGAAGCCTGTAGCTGCCTGTAGTTGCGTCAGGACACGCTCTGCGCTCGCGCTTCCTACTATTTTCGTCTCGTACTTTCAATTAGATGCATTCCAGAATTAAAAAATGCCTTTTCTTTTCAATGCCCGACTGGAAACGATCGTGGTCTGTGCCCAGGTGGAAGAACTAACCCATTTCTCGTTGGAATTTTTTTGTTTCAGTGAGGTCTCATGTCCTGGTTAGAAGGCAGAGCACCGTTTCATTACGTGTTAGTTTCTGAATTATTTTAAAGCTCATCTATCATTTTAAGTTCATGAATTATGCTCATTGTGTGAAATGATGTGCAAGATTCGTCTTACACCTGTATCTTATCATTCTATTTTTCTTTTATTACGCATGGCGAGCAGAAGGATTTACAATATCTATTTATTACAGTTCAACGTTTCTCTCATGCATTTTTCTTCAAAATAAATTCCTTCCACTGGTTGGCATTTGAAAATTGATAATGAAATACCTCCTTCATACCTACATACGTCCGCTATTCTTGTTGCCATGGAGCAGGACGAAATCTTTCAATGCTAAAGCCTTAACAACACAATGGCCAACTTCGCCACTGGTGAGGTCAATAAACTCTCAAGCTAATGACATTTGCACGGCCTTTTTTTTTACTCGCCTCGAACGTAAAGGACAGTGTCAAAAGAAACTTTCGCAACTTTTTCTCCGTTTCTGACCACATTCCAGCTTTTTATTTTTTGGTCACTCGTCGTAGCATTTCGCTACGCTATAACTGTTCTTGCTTGACTGTATGCTTTTGAACGGATATTTCATGCGTTAACATTTTATGCTGTAATTTGTCAGTGGTATCATTTCGTGACTTTTAAAAATAATGCTTAAATTTTAATTTTACGTTTCTTTATCAAAGAAATATTATTTTAACTAAATTTTTTTGTATCTAAGAAACCTTCATTCTGCCGATGAAATTATAGAAAAATGCTTAAAGGAATTTAATGCACAAAAAGTTATTTTTATTTGTCATTTAGGTCCGTTTTATTTATGCTTTTGAGATGGACCAGATTGTTTAAGCTGTATTTCTTTGTCTTTCTTCGGGCATCGGTTAATTGGGGTACCAGACCGACTTCTTGTATACTGAACCAGCGCAGAGTATCTTTGGATTTCTGTCATTTATAAATCTTTGGAGTTTGATGATCCCCGTGAAGCTATAAAGCCAAAGTTGAATTACAGTTTATGCTAAAGAATCTTTTTGAGATTTTAAAAGAGAATTATTTGGTCGGCTGTCTGAATTGCCTAATATACGTTGATAGCTTCAAAGCAGTTACCAAGTCGGTTGCTTAGAATTTCTTTCATTGCTGTAATGATTTTTCATAGAAGTCGCTTAAAATCAACATTTTAAATGTAGGTGAATGAATCTGAAATTGATTGTGTGTTTACTATTCAAAGCCACGCGGGCTCTAACGATTCTTCCTTAATAGCTTTATAGTTTCCATCCTAGTATGAGTATTTAATTTCATCTCGATCGTTTACTCAACCCTTATAGTTTCAAATATTATTTGCTCTTCAAAGGTTTCCCAGTTTTTATGTGAGTTATTTTAAATTCATTTCATGGATTTAATAAGGTGGTCATAAATCCATATGAGGTTTCAACGTAATATGCACATGTAACTTATTACCACGCATCAATGATTTCAATGTATTTTTGTGAGTGTTCTCTGTGGTTTGTTACCATATTCAGGAATCTCCCTCACTCGATTTCAGGGGAGAATGTTAGAGGAAATGTCCTTCTGGTGGACCATATATTTGTAGGCTCGTTACAGCACATGCTTACCCCCGCCTTACACCTTAGCTATTTTCTAAGTCATATTCCTACTCTGAAGTAACCATTGTACCGAAGTATTTTCCCATCCCTTAAGCAGAAATTGCTTTCCACAATGCCTTAGAAGTTTGTTCTCCATAATAATAGTCATGTCGTGATTGCGTATCAATGATGGGTCCCGAAAAATGAAAATTTTGTTGCCTTTTTACACGACAGCTCAACCCGTTGCAGTTCACTATCCAAGACTTTTAGTCTCTGCTCATGGGCCCTGGTGTACCAGGTATACCAGCTGGGCTTGTGGATCCTGTCATCCCCATCTACTAAATCCGCACAATTCCCTGCAAGCCACCATAAAGGTGTGTGGCAGGGGCAACCCGAATACATGAAGGTGAATGGATCTAAAATTGATTGTTTGATTACGATCCCAACCCCGCGGGCTCTCACGATTCTTCCTTAATAGCTTTATAGTTTCAGTCCTAGTACGAGTATTTAATTACATCTCGATCGTTTTCTCCATCCTTATGGGTTCAAATATTATTTGCTCTTCGAAGGTATACTCGGTGGTATACCCGAACCAACCTTTGTAATAACGTACTTTCCACCTTCCTCGACTTATCCGAGAAAGAAGCGGCGGGCGATTGGTTTACGCGCTCGCTCGGTCTTACGAGTCTCGCCTGGCACCTGGGGGACATCGACCGTTAATGCTCTTCTCATCACGTCCGTCCTCCGTCCAAGGCGGTGGCAAAGGCAGCGGCAACTTTCTCTCGCCTGGTCCGTGACGACGCCTTAGCGTGGGCGGCTGAGCTCGAACAATGGGCGGCGGAGGGAGAATGTTGGAGAGGAAAAAAATACGATAACGGGAGAAGCAATGAGAACGAGTGAGGTGAAAGAATTGAAGAGACGACAATGAGCGAGAAAAACGCAGCTGCTGGAACTCAGATGGTTGAAGGGGAGTGGTTGGAGAAGCAATCCCTTTCTCGCTTCCAATTCAGTCAATTCTGTGGGCCTTGTGTACTGACCGGATGACTGTTTGGCGATGTGAAATTTCAAATATTTAAAATTTTTTAATTGATGGAGTGTGTGCATCGCTAAATGATCAGGCTATCGCAATAATCTGAGGCCCTCTTGCAGTATTTTTAAACACAATTTTTCTCCCCGTTTTAACCATGAGCTAAGAAAATTGCAATTTTCTTCGCTCTTAAAAATTTAGACCTCTGGGTGTAAACTCCGATCTGGTGATCTTTTGTCGATCGTTTTCTAGAATTAAATCTTTTCTGTTATTGTGCAAGCGTTATTTTCTCTCTCTCTCTAATGCTTGTAGTTAACCGCAAAAATATAATCTGTGAATGTGCAATGTAAGCGTGTCTTAAGACTGATGTAACGCACCACAACTGATATAAACTACGCAAAGAAAACAGCCAATTTTATCGCCCCTATTTGGAGTCTTGTAAAGGTGCTGACTACCTAAATTCCACTATAACCGTGTGTTTTCTTAGGAATTTTAAAGAATTGTTTTTTTTAATGGTGATAACTCTTAATATTTTAATATAGATGCAAGAGAACTTAGAGGATTTCATATTAAAGTACTGGGACCTTAGCAAACTGAGTTGTAGCACTTCGAATATAATCCACTGAAATATGAGAATACCATTAGCATCTACATCTACACCATACCCTGCAATCCAACGCAAGGGTGTGTGGCAGAGGGTGAACCATCTCCATATATGCCATGTTCATGTAATGAATTATAAAGTTATTGTAGTTACTACTCTATTCGTTCTGTTTTTAATTTTAAATTATATAATCAATTCACCTAATAAATTTCACATTCAATACTACTTTTAATGAAAAGCCATCACCCTCCAAGACGGGCACCGCCGGTATAAAAATATTTCACAAGTTTTTATAGCCAATGAAATATGAAATCGCTCATATTTAATCTTATTCAGTAATGTATAACAGGCAAAATCTATATTACCTATCCTATTATTCCCCTGCTAGTTTCGATTTTATCTCAAACTTGCACGCGGTATTATCATACAAAGCTATTGATTCATGCTTACGAAAGTATAAGTCTCATTGATAGCTCGGTAACATATGGCAAAGATTGACTGCAGTTGTATTTATGAAATAACCCTTACTCTTATCCATAAAATATGCCATCACAAACGATTTTCTAATATAAATTTGATTTCGTTCAATTTAATAGATCCCTAATGTATTATGAACATTCTTTAGTTCTCTGTTACATTAATAACTCATAAAGGATTAATTGATGAAGTTTAGATAACGTAGGATAAAATACATTGGCACCTCGTTAATGTTCCGATGCCGAATGCCGGCTCTGACATGTGAAAAAGTGTGTACTACATAGACCATGCCACACGATGGGCATTTTAGCGTTATCCTAGGGTAAAAAAATCTGAGAAAAGCTAGTGTGTGAGAACGAGTGTGAATAGGAGATCTATGCTTGCCGCGGCATACCGACCGTTTCGGGAGTACACTAGTGACGATTGAAGGGAGTAAATGTCACCGAAAGAGAAGGCATCTCTTAGATTGATGTAGGCTGAAGCTTACTATTGGCACGTAATTATTATTTTAGTTTGAAGATTTTCTGAACATGATATGCTTTACCTAATAAATAACGCATATAAAAAATTTGGAAGTGACTGAAATAAAATTTCAGTCTCTCCTAAAAATGTAATCCGGGCCTTCGGACTATGATTTCATTTAATTAGCCGTTACAATGCTGTCCTCGTATAGACTTTTTCGAAACAAGAAGCTGAATCATTCCCTTCTGACTTGTGCAATTGACTCAAGTTCCTAAAATCGCATCCAAGCTCACGCCGGTTGGTTTTCGCTCTCGCTTGATAATCTGTAAGCACATTCATTTCCGTGCCTTGATTAAGTATCTTGCACCGGCTGTCCTCAGCGGCGGGGTTCGTGAACGCGATAGCAATTGTTCCACGTGCACTATCGAGGTGGCATTGAGGGAGGGGCTACGGTGGGGGCAGTGGAGAGCGAGGCGTGTGTGTGATTGTGTGCCTGTTTGTTAGTGTATGTGCGTGAGGTAGGTAGATAGGAGAGGATCAGTTGGGCGGCAAAGTTTTGTGGGGAGGAGTTGTGAGGCCTATCAAAACCTTCCTCCATTCCGCGGCTAAATATCTCCTCCTTCCACCGCTTCCCCTCCTCCCATTTCCTTTCTCTAAAGCTTCTCACTCCCCGCTGTCTCCCCCAACTGAGAAGAAGTGGAGCGAGTGAGAGGGCCTCAGGGCGAGGCCTTCGAAGGCAGTCGGACGGACGGCGACGAGGCAGCCAGAAGGGAAAGGCGAGCTTTGGGAGGAGGGAAGAAAAGGAGGAGGTTCGGAAGGACCGAGTTTGATGTGTGGAGAGGGGAAAAGGCCGGAATGGTGTGAGGGAGTGGGAGGGAGAAGGGGGGTTGGCTGAGGGGAAGTAAGATTGACTGGGTGTCAGATGGGCGGGGACAAGAGGAGGAGGCGCACAAATTGGCAGAACTTATGGATGTTTATGTTGTTTGCCACATATTGGCAACACTGTCGTGAGAGGACGTTGACCCCTTCGCGTACGCACGGCAGCCGAAAACGAGGACGTAGCGAGGGAAATATGGGAGAGTTGTTAATGGGGGAGGAGTAGGCGAGGAGGTACGAGGGGAGGCGTCAGAGCGGGGGCGGAGAGGAACGGGGCCCAGAGCCACGTGATGGGGGGCAGGTAAAGGAGGTTTGGGGAAACTCGAAGGTGGGCAATGGACGGCGTGAGGCGAGAGCGCGTGCTTTTTTGTCTTTTACTTCGTTGACGTTCCCTCTAACCATCTCCTCATTCCCACCCTTCCCCTCTATCAGTATATTTGCGCTTGGATGTCGCTGTGCGTGTGAAATTACTAATACACCTTAAATGAAAGCAGATGTATGTACGTAGAGTCTGTTTGAATTTGCTGAATAATTCCATTTAAGAGAGTTTGCCGCGGACTCTTCCACCCAGAGAGGCGCTGAATAAAGGCCTAATATCGGCGGCATGAGACATAAAGGTGGACTTATCGACCGTAAATATGCTACCAGGGAATCCATTCCAATTTTCTGAAAGTGCCCTCTGGCGTTACTTAGTGAATGTGGCCGACCACTGGAATTCATTGATTACACCAAAATTGATGAACCCTAAGCCTGGTTTTGAAATGTGATAGTGCTGAAATTTAAGTTCCTCATTAATTTATTTATAGAAATGACTACCTAAAAAACTTATTTTACCTTTCATTAATTAACAATTTAGTGTTATTACTAGCTAACATTTTACGTATCTCATCACTGCAAGATCAGTATTTTCCTCAGCGTGGTAGTATTTTGCTTTTGGTTCCATATAAGTATTTTTTAAATGGGGTAGCTCTTTTTGCATGTCTGCACGGTAGCATGTGTTCTCTGTGATTGATAATGTATGCCTATTGATGGTTCATCACCTCCACACAATCACAATGGCTTGCAGGGTATTATCTAGATATAGATGAACCCGAATAAATGAACGTGAATAAACTTGTGGTTGCACCGAATTCCTTCGAATCAGGTAATCCCAGAACAAATTTAGCATAGAGGAATCTTACGTGGCTACCATCAACCAGTTTCAGGCTTAGCGACCAGTAATGAATGAATGCATTTAAGTAATTTAAAATATTGGTTTTCATTCATCCCGTTTACTCATGTTTTAGAACGCTTTTGTGTAACTTACGGAGTGAGTGACTGGGCATTATAATGACTGTAAGTTTTTGTAATAGTTATCATTGGAGATTTATTTGGAATTGTATTTTTTTCTTCACGTTAGAGACTTCAACGCCTGTGCTTCATTTCATCTCTTCAGTAAAGATTACTTTTGATCAGTACTTGAACTTGATTTCCCTAGTACTACGCATAAGTATTCTCTCTTATATATTGATTGCGATATTCCGTAAAATAAATTGGTGTTGCAATTACTAAAGGTTTATCGCGGGGAAGACAATCCAGGGCCCAGGGACAATACGCCCAAGCCAAACGGATTTATTAAATGGATACATAATCGGGAAATGTGACGAGAAGACCAAAGAGCGGTGTTACTTTTCACTTGTTAGTACTTACCTTGAATATGATGCGAGTTAATGGGATCCCAATGAATTAAGCCACCTTCCGTGCCACACACCAGCGAGATGATTTGCAGACTAGTTAGTAGATATATATAGAGGTTTAATCACAGAAATGAACAGTGTGCAGCGGGAAGCTGCTAGATTTGTTGAAAGATAATACAATAGGTTTATCGAAACGATAGGTTTATCGAAATTATTGCGAAAATTAGGTTGGAATCATTTTCATATCGTCAGTTAAAAATACCGAATAAATATATTGCAGAATTAAGGCATACAGATTCTCTGAAGATAATACATCCATATTAAGAACACCAGTGTACAATGGCAGGATAGATGATGAAGATAAGATTAGAAAGATAGTAAAACATCCGAAAATATAATTTTTTCCGTGCTCATTCAGGAGCAGTTTGATATTACAGCGAAGATCCATGGGGAAATTAAAATAGGAAGTGTACATGTTGCTGTAGAACCGTAGTATGTGGTGATTTTTTTCATGAATATTTTTAACATTACTAACTAATACATGCATTGGAAACATAAATTAGTTAATTAATGTATTTATAGAAATGCCTGCCTAATCAATAAGTATCATATTACTTCGTATATGGAGAGTGTACATTTATATACAAATTTGTCTGTATAGTGAGTAATAGCGAGCGTTTCACTTTATTTAAGGATGTTTTGAGTATATTAAAAACTAAGGCGGACAGAGAAGATAATACTCTCTGAAGATAATACAACTACATATATTAAAAACACCAGCGTTCTACGGCAGGTTTGATTTAAATGATAAAATTAGAGATATAGCAAGACGGATAGGTTCAAGAATTCGTTTGTTCCGCGCGAAATGAGGGACCGTAATATTTTACTTTAAAGATTAATGGGGAAATCGGAATAGGTATTGTAGATTTTGATGTATAAATTAGAATATAGTAATTTTTTTAAACTTGTACATGTTTGAACACTACGGAATCATGCATGCTCTAGGAAATATAAGATAATATTTTCATTTATTTATACAAATGACTACCTATTAAAAAATTTTATGTTAATATGCATTAACTAACAATTTAGTGTCATTTCTAGCTAATATTTCAATGGTCTCGTGACTGCATTCTTAATATTTTCGTCAGTGTGTTAGTAAGGTGACTCTTGAGTGAAGTCTTCTCGGGTCGTCCACCGGGTTACTGGGTTCATTTAGGCGGAAATGGACGTAGTAACCCAGTGGAACACCCTAGAAGACTTCACTCATCTACATCTACATCTACGCAATACCCTGCGAGTCACCACGAGGGTGTGTGGCAGGGGGTGAAGATCAAACATGCACTATTGACATGCAACTAGGATATTTAATGGACACATGTTAGATAATAGGGTCACATTCAGCTAGATGGTTAGTATCTACATGATAAGAAGGGGATTATTGGTAGTTATTACATGCATCATGCACTACAGACTACTCTGACTAAATTTCACCTGCCTATCCCTTTGTGACGCTGCCTATTGTTCTCTCTTATGGTACTTATGACATTTTAAATCTATCGGCACGACAATCTATCTCTCTAATCTTGTTAATCTGATCAAACGTAGCATCATATGTAGGGGTTCTTAATATAAATCTAACGTCATGTCTGAACAAATTGGTTTCGAGTTTACTTAAAAGGTTTAACCCAAATTTTAACCTGCGTTATGATAGTAAATCACATCCTAGTTCTTGTATTAAACTCGTATCACTTATACAATTATCATAACGGCCTTTAACAAATCTAGCGGATCTCCTTTGCACACGCTCTAATTATTTTATCATACATTCCTCATACGTATCCCATATACTAGCGGCATGTTCTAAATGAGTTCTGACAAGTGTAAAATAGAATCTTTCTCATACTCTCTCATCGCATACTCACCCAGCACATACGGGAAAGCACTGTTGTTACTCTTGGGTTCATATAGGTAAGTAGTTTTTAAATGGGTATCATTTTTTGGATGCCTGCATAATAATGTGTTCTCCCTGATTGATAAAGAACTCTCGATGATGGTTCATCCCCTGCAGCACACCCTTGCGGTGGCTTGCAGGGTATTATGTAGCTCTATATAAAGAGGTATATTTTTCCAAATCCTATACCAACCTTAAAGGAGACCTAGGTAGAGCTTCATCATTCAATAGTAGACTGCAATGTGTCGAATGTTCAACTTTTCGAATTGAATTAAAATTCGTAGAACATTCCATGAACAACATATTTCCCACAAAAGCTCACCATGTTTAACAGCCGAAGTGCATGCGTTTGTTACTTGAGGTAAATTTTAATAGGGTGGGAGCAGCAGTAAACTGAGGTATCGTAAGCGCTAAGTTTACTTACTTTAAAAGGGTTAGTATTAAATGAAATATGTAATCGTTTAAATAGTATTCGCTATAGAAAATATTCGACAAATAAGAAACTCTGGTTTCACCTCAAGTAGCTTAAAATCATTTTCTTCGGCTTTGGCACTGAAAGAAGTCACTTTTTCCGAAGTAATGACGGATGTAGAATGACATTTTGGTAGTGTAAATAATTTATAGTTTGTCGTTATTAGGTTTCAGTGTTTTCAGGAGTTTCGCTGAGCACATTAAATAACCAAATTACGCCAATTCTATCTCAGTAAGCAAGGTAAACAGACGATACTATGTTGTGACGTCGCACACCCATCAACATGGCGGCGTGGATTTTCAGCACATCATCAATTTTAGCCACTTTATTACTACTTTATTCTGATTCATTGCTTTAAAAACTGGCAATGGTTATTACCATTATTTCTTTTTAAATCTTCAATGTACGAATAAAAAAGTAGTGCACAGTTATTGTATTATTCTTATTATTTTGCTTATACATCCTATATCTGTAAGCTTATGCCGAACTCGCAGCTCTTAGGGGCCATAAAACTCAATTTATTCATGTTTCACTTTTTATAACAACGATTTTTGAGTTTAAATATCAGCGTTAAGGAAAGCCAAGTATGTTTCTTTTTCTTATTTTCTGCTTCAAGCCATTTCAGTCGAATTCTGCTTAGGAATGGTAGAAGCAAATAAATGATTTGAGAATCAAAGGAAAGCTCTGTGTCGGAATAAACGACGGAGTAGTGGACTTTCATTAAAATTCACAGTTGAATGTTATTTAACCATTTAAAATAGGGTTTGTAATTGCTGATAAGCGCATTGCCGATTCAACGTGAAAGATATTCGATGAAGACCGTAAGGAAAGCAAAATAATGAATATATCAAGTGAAAAAGCAAAACCTTACTAAAAAGTAGGAGACCGTAAGCAGAAAGTGATGGATCAGTTCCGTTACTTTTTATTTTGCATCTGGACTATTCTGTTGGTACATATACACCTGGGATCCCAATAGGCATTGGCCTGTCATCAGGTTTCCCAGGGGTTGAACTAACAGAGCTTGACAAACATCCATGCCCTGGGTGGAGAAAAACCCAATCAGGCGGGACTCGACCCAAGGATTAGCAGGTGAGGACTTAACCTCGCCGCCAATGGGGCCGGCGCGTAGGAATTATGAAAAAAGAGGGAACGGTATCAAATTTTTCTCAAGAGAAGTGCGATGGCAGAAGATTAACAGTAGACCTCATGACAGGGACATGGTTAAGATGTAACGTAAAGATTAAGTAGATTCAATAATACTTAACGACTCGGATACTTAATGAGATTGATACCTATCTATAAATACATAATATTCTGCGAACATACTACTTTGTAGGCATTTAAAAAATAGTAATCCGTGCATACACTACCGACATGCAACTGAGAGGCACAATGACCACCCTGAGGAAAATATTAGACTTGCAGTAACGAGCCACATGAAATGTTAGCTAGTAATGACATTAAATTGTCAGTACATAAAATCAATGAATCAGGTACTTGCGTAATAGTAAATAATTTGCATAAATTAAAATATTAACATGTATCTCCTCTAGCATGTATGAGTCAATAATATTAAAATTGTACACGTTAAAAAATCACGACTTTCTAAATTCTACATCAAAATATACCATACCTATTCTGATCTCCCTATGTTTCTTCGCTGTAATATATTACTGTCTTTAATTGTGCGCGGAATAATGAATTTTTAACCTCTTTGTCTCACTATCTCTTTAATTTTAACTTCCTGGTATAATCTGCCTTAGTACGCTGGTGTTTTTAATATACTTATAACATCTTCAGAGAATTTGTCCGTTTTAAATTTCTGTAGGACATTTAATCAGTATTCCAACCTACGATTAAATAATGATCCTCAACCTACTTATTATAATAAATTTGATACACTGTTAAACTTAACGTAACATCCTTTTAACAACCCTAGCTGATCTGCGCTGCGTAATGTATAATCAAGCTTAATTCATTTGCATCTCATACAATCGCTGCATATTCTAGGTTGGTCCTAACCGTCCTAACAAGTGAACAGAAGCTTTGCTCTTTTGTCTTATCATCACATATTCCTAGTATCCTTTTGCAGATCATAGCTTTTTCTTGGCTTGGCCACATATCTCCCCGTTATGTCTTCCCCACGTAAAATCTTTTGCAATGGTAACTCGTAATTACTTTATATTGCTCACTACACTGTAAAAAGTTGATCTGATTTTCAGTGCGATCTGAATTTAAGCGCTGTCTGGTTGTAAGGCAGGAACACGGATTTAAGGTACGGAAGAGGCAGGAACATGGATGGTTGGTACAGGAGCAGTTGAGCAGGAAGCAGAGGAAGCAGGATTCTGGATGGTCTGATTTTCAGCCGTTCACCTGCCTTATTTTTAGACAAGATATTACTGCTGAAATTCAACATACCCTGTCTTAAAATTGTTGCATCTGAAATTCAGATCGCTTTTGTACCTTAAAATGAGATCTACTTTTTACAGTGTACGGCACCTGTATCGTTGGCGCTTAAAATAAAAAGAGGGGGATCTATTTCGTTTCCCTGGAGCACTCCCGATGTGATTTTTTATTTCGGACATAATACTATAAATGAAAACCCTCCGCTCGCGTTCACATAAGAATTCCTTATTTAAACATATAACGTCTTTATTAATGCTAAAAATTTTCAAGATTGATTTTCTGTAGGTAATATTATAGATTGTATTTTTTAAATCTAAGAATATCGTATCAACTGCATTACTTTTTTCGCCGTAGACTAAAATATCGTGTACGAATAAATCGAATTGTGCCCTGTGAGATTTACTTTTTCGAAATCCATGTTGGCTATTAATGAGTACTCCCTTGCTATTCAAATGCCCCATTATCGAACTGACTGATGTGTGTTCGTGTATCTTGCATGAAATTGATGTGAGTGAAATGAGTCAGTTGTTACTTGGTTCTTCCCTGTCCCCGCTTTTAAAAAAGGTGTTAAGGTAACTGAATTCAAATTTTTTGTGATCATTAAGTGTTTTATGTAATATTATTTATACGTTGGGAGCTATTTCAGAGGCATAGACCGTAATGTATTGGCTTGAAATTTAGTCCATGGGAAAAGAGAGTCAAAATAGATAAAATAGGCATTGGAGATGAGAAAATAATACTGGATTTACGATGACGGAGAGAAAACAAATGGGTGCTGAAGAGAAAATATTGCTGCAGGACATTAAGGAGAGGCATATTAGGTTACCAAAGGCGATTTAAGGTTGAGGACGAATATAAGTTAGACATTTTTGATTGGGCATAAAAGGACTTAAAGAGGATATCAGTGTGAAAAGTTTGATAGTGGAAGAAAGGGTGAAATTCTTTTATGAAAACCTATCCAAGCTGCTATAATGCTTAATCTCGTATGCCCTAATGGCCGTGATATGGTGATTTTTGCCCTTATACATTTGGATTTATGCTACTCGTTTTGCATATTATTCTCACTAATATGTTTCTAAAATGAAAGTCTTTGGATGCCATATTAAAATTATATGTCACCGTTTGCTATCCTTGAATAGCTTCCTTGAATACCGTGTTTTCACTCTGATATGCCAGAATAAGAATTATACGCCTAGAAGAATTCTCTTAAATGGTCACAGGCCTTTAATGTGCGGCGCCATTTTAATACCGTTTGTACATACCGTTGTATTACGTTCCACGAATGACCCTAGCATGGAACATTAAAATTATATCATATCACATTTTTTCTACATAGACCCCTGCAATCCACCATAAAGGTGTGCGTCAATCGTCACTATGCATGCTTTACCCATCACGCTGAAAGAGGATTAGTTGCTACATCTGTATGCCTGCAACTCACCCCCTGCCATACAGCCTCAAGGTGGCTTTCAGGGTAGTCATTAGAATTATATCTACGTAATGCCCTACCTAGCCACCGCGAGAGTGTGTGGCAGAGGGTGGCAATTTCCTAGCACACGTGATTTACATGTAATTAAAAGCTACAATGTTGCCATTTCGTATTGCGTAGATGCAGATGTGAGAGAGAAGAATTGCGTTACGACGTAGAGGTACGATAAAAAGATAATTGAATAGATAGCTAAGTCAAACGAGTTCAAACGCATCTCGTTGATTGTTGACTGATGATGATCATTAATCATTAGTTTAATCAAATGATCTCTGTTTACATGCGGATTTCCATTGTATTCCTGTAAAACTCCATTATCCATAAAGTTATTCAGAATAAAACTGCGTAATCTGACTGAATTACGTGAAACCAATCTAACTAATCTAACATAACTGAGAATCTAATATATGAGAATTAATTCTATGATCACAGACATGTAATTGTTCAAATACATTTAATTTATATTACCTTTGATTATGGTAACAACATACAACGCATCCGAATTTTCAATAATTTCATCTGCCTAGAAAATTGTAAGAAACTCAAATAGATCTAGTATTAGAACACAAGATTTGAAAGACTAACCTTGTGTTTAATAAGTGATAAAAATTAGAATTTGATGCATCGAAGAATCAAAAGTCTCAATGGTGATTTAGGTTTCCAAATATTATGCTTATGGGTTCCAAGTTCATTAGCATTTAACTGTACCACGCTAAATTCATGTATTTTTGCATGGCAAAGGATTGAGGCGTCCCTCCATATCAACGTGCCATTATGTTTTTCATTACCCTCCTCGTATTCCTTGCGCTTTACATTACTAATGAGCACTATCTTGGATTTCATTTTTTGCGTGGAATAATTATCAATGCCTACCGTTAATGTCGTCAACCTCGTGGAACGCGAAGTTAGCGTCTTTCACATTTAGCAGTGCAAGCACGGAAAACCTCACGACGTCGAGAAAAAAAGATAATAGTGCCGTTTTAAGCACGGTGTAACCCCCATCGCCAAAAAGGCGACCGTCTGAATACCAGAGGAACCCGGCAGTTTGAGATGTTTTTTGTTTTCCATTTTTTGCTATCTTGTCCCGCGGGGAGATTGGAGTGGGCGAACTTGTGTCTCCAGGCTAAGCCCTGATAATGAGAATTGCGTTTTGGTCGGCAGGGTTATGTGAACGTGAGAGGAGTGTCCGGAGTGATGGGGAACACGTTCATCCGAGAAGGGGGGGGGAGGTTAGGAGGGGACGGCGCACTGTAATAGTCTACTCGAGGGATTTCCGCATGGTGATACGGAGTCTCTGCGGGCGGGCCTCTCTCGAAGACTTTTTCCTCTCATTTTAGGCCTTTGAAAGCTTTTTTTTTTGGGCCCGTAGGATTCACTAGTCCATCATCCACCTCTCCCTCTTTTTCACTCCCCCTCCTGTCCCACCGTCCGTCCTCCCTCGTCGCTCCCGGGACTCACTCCGTGCTTTTATTTTAAATCGTTATTTATTTTTATTTTTTCACCACCAAAAAACCCAGTCCGGATCTGACTCGAGTCCATCACGATTTGGGTCACGATTCGGGCACCGAACGAGGTCCACCCGCTCACGCATACGCGACCCCGCCTCCCCTTCCCCACCCCCATACGGTGTCCGCCGTCCTCGTCCCCGCCTCTCCCCCGCCTTCCCGCCCCCTCCCTCCCAGCCAGGCGAACGTCCTCTCGCAGAGCCTCGCGAAATATATTCAGTTTGGAGGAGAGGGGAGCACTTTCACTCTCTCTCTCTCTCTCCCTACCCCTCCTTTCTCCCTCCCGGAATGGCCGTCGGCCCAAATGTGAGCCCAGCCGGCAACAATTGACACCGCTGGCGACCTCGCGGCGGCTCTACGTTTTGCCCGTCGGTGTTGGAGGATTTATTCAGCACTCTCCCGCCAGCCGTGGGTTTAGCAATTTTTTCTATATGCCTTCGAACAATTTTGAATTGGCACTACTTTCACTCGCTGACGGACTTATGGTTCTCAATCGATTTGCCTTTCTGATGAATTTTGCCTCAGTAGTACTCCATTGTGCACCATATAATGATTTTCTATCTTTCCGTTCGTGATAATTTTGACATTGTGCTTCCCATAAATGTAGTGCTGGCATTCCGCGACGAAACATGCTATCAGTAGAACTCCAAGGAAATAATTGCTTATTATCATGGAGCGTGATATGTTAAATTCTACATGATTTTTTGTACTGTATAACTCGCGGAATGCCTCGAGAACTTCACAATATTTTCTTATCTCGTGTTACTACA